>JAUMHL010000005.1:3689229-3701183 GCA_032362345.1 Sandelia bainsii
AGAGCTGCTGTAACATGCCAAAATAATTTCCCTCTGGGATTAATAAAGTGTTTTGAATCTTGAATCTTGAATCTTAAGTGAAAGAAATACTGTAAGTGAGCAAAACACAGAAGGTCAGCAACATTTGTGTTGCTGGTTTTGCAATTACAGCTGAGCTTGGCTGAGGCTACAGGTGATGTGATAAATTGATCTAGGAAAAAGAGGCATCAATACAGCTGGAGCAGAAACAGTGGGATGACAAACACATTCTCTCACACCGTGCTTTCCTGCTACTGTACCACACAGGTGACTTTATATCACTACATTAGTTATTTATCACATCATTGTGGGCCATAGAAAAATGTTAGTAAAATGATATTCAGCTCAAATGATAAATGTGTCAGTAGTAACATGAGCACATAATATAATATATAAATACTGTAATATTCAGGTGCTTCTTAAGGAGATGGAATATAACCAGTTAGTGCTGCATCCACATTTTTATACTTTACTTTGCTTGGCAACTTGTAAGTACAATTTAGCAAATTCCGAGTCCAGTAAAACAATGACCAATAAACCTGCTTCAGCACTGTAGCAGTAAACAAAGGTCTCCATTGTGTTTTAATTAGTTTTCAGCTGTTAATGTCATTTTTAGCAATTTTCCTCTTTGGCAGAGGGCAGCTTAACATTTGGCTTGTGTTCCCCTTAAATCTGTTAATTTGACAGAGTGCCGACAAACTCATCCCTGCATGTCTGAATGCCTTCAGGTACAGATGGAGAGGCAAAAACCACTCACACACACACACACACTGTGGCACATACAGATACAAATTTATATAGAGAAGCACAGAGTGTGTGCAAAGACTGACTCACACAGGTTCATGTCAAACTGCACGGACATACACACAAACAATGAGTCCAGTTGAATACTGTGTCTCTGTGAGGTCTGTTATCCATCCATAATTTTATTTATTTATTTAAAAATCACATAGAATTATCCAACTGATAATGTTAATATTTCTTAAGTCATCTCTTCACATGGGTCTAACCAAAATTCCAGTAACTTTGAACAACGGCGATAAAACCTTTCTTAGTTTTAAATTCAGCTTTACTCAGACTCGTAGTTTTGTCACAGTATCTTCGTATCATCCCAGCACAACCCCATAGGCATTAATATTGATTTAGCACCCGACCATCTGATCTCAGTGATCTTATAGAAGGTTTGGCTTACCATGTCCAGGAGCAGGTTATGGAGACGACCCACATCAGCCAGGAGGGGTGCTGGGTTACAGACGGACACACGCTGGATGAGATGAGGAATGGAGAACTGATTGGAGCCCAGATTCTCTGGACATCTGGTCCAAACAGGTCAGACGTACAGAAATGTACAAAAATACACAGTTACACATAAACACATTTACTTATCACTTTCATATATCACACGTCACCCTGCTTTCTCCTCTTTTTGTATTTATCTCATACTAAACTCTTTGTATCTCCACCTATTTATGTATGTCTCTATATACAAACTCTCTATAATAATTATCATTTAAAACATGCATTTTGTTGCCTTCGTTTTACATTAGATTTGTTTGAAACAGAAGACATCAGGAGGTCGTTGAATATTTTTAAACAGCACTGCACTTGACATCAGATTATCCCCAAGTCAGAGCACTGAAAGCTAAGTGGCAGAGTTTGCACACACCACACGCGGCTTCAAAATGCACAAGTAAGCCTCTGGGACAAAAGCAGGGGAAAACATCACCACATACAGATCTTTTTCTACCAGGGCAATGACTGTTTCTGAGCTCAGTGGACACCCTGCTGTTCTAACGACAACCAAGCAAACTCACTTCTGGTCAGCAAACACATCAACCTGTGGGAATAAGGCTTACTTTGCGGCTACACCTTCCAGGTTTACTCCTCTCGATATTTCTTTTGCTCTTATTTTGCAGGCCTTCAGAGAGGTGTCTTGGACTCCAATCATAACTGGAAATATACTTTAAAGTACACACATTCTATTTTCTAAAAGCCAAAAAATATCTCCTGTGTTTGGGTCCTTGTTTTCAAATGGAACTTCATGGTGCACCAAGCTCTAGTGGAAGATTTTTTGATGAACTGAAGCCATTTAACTCTCCATCTGTCATTGTTTGGGCACAGCCAAGTGTTTCTTGCTTCACATATGTTTTAGCTAAATGCTTATTAGGAGGGTTTGGGGCTTTGGATCCAGCTTAATAGAGGATGTTAATATTAGAAAATCCTAAATCCAACCTTCAGCAGTATGTGTGTGTGTGTACAGACAGCACAAACAAAATTCTCAAATTTACAGAAAACAACAAAATTCTCTCTTAGCTGCCCTACAAAACATGCACACTCTCTTAAAAACAATTACTGTAGTCTTTTCTTTCAGCTCGTCTTAATTATTAATTATCTCTTTGGTGTTAAGGAAGATTGCTGGAGGAAGCTAAAAACAAAATTCTCATTCAAAAATTATCACTGCGTGCACTCACATTGTGAAAAATTCATCTAACATTTTTGGGGACTGTAGACTGAGCCCAGAAAATTATCTGGATTATAAGACTATATTGAGTAACAGTGCATTGTACAGAGGGTCATTCAGCTTGGCTTTCACTACTGTTTGTTTTACTGTATTTTATTCCCTAAGAAGATACTCATGGATAGAAGCAACAGGACAGTGGCCACCCCTGCTTTGGAAGATATACACATACTTACATTTTCTGCACACCTTATTCTGTTGTAGATTTTATTCTAAATTAACAAAATTGAATTGACTGCACAACATTTTGAAACCACACTGCAAAAACCAAGCCCAAGTCAGAGAACTCAAAGATCACCATGATAAAAGTGTAGTGAGGCAAAAAAATTAAGGAAACACATTTGATCTTGATGAATGAATAACTCATGTTGAAAATCTTTACCAATGTACACAGAATATGTTGTTCAGAACAAAATGACATGACCAAAGTTGAAAATTGAAATAATTAAAATGAATTTCATAATCACAGCAACTCATAATGTGACTCAGATGTGTGCAATGCCCTTGCGTGCCAGTATGCGAGCCCAACAACATTGGACATGCTCCCCATAAGTTATTGCATGGTGTCCTGAGGATCTCCTCCCAGACCTGGATCAAGGATGCAGCGATACATAATGTGTCAGGTGCTCAGCAGCATCTGCTCCTTTGTGCAAGTTACCTGTGCAACCTTCTGGGCCGGCAGATGCTGCCTCATGCTACCAGTAGTGACAAAGACACTAGCAAAACACAAAACTTGAATCAGTCAGGAAGGATAAGTAGAGAGCATTTGTCTGTGGCCACCACATGTAAAACCATTTGCTTTTTGAGGGTTGTCTTGCTGTAGTTCGCTGTTGTCACTTTCATTTGCACAAAAGCAGGTGAAACTGATTCACAATCACTTTGTGCTTCCTAAATGGACTTATATCCTTAAAGAAATTCGAATTTTTCCCAGAGTTAGCCAAACTGATAAATGGGGGAACCCACTGTAAAAATACTGGCTTGTGCACCTCTGCAACCAATCTTCCTTGGGCACCAGAGCTATCATCCCTCAGGGCCCGCTCAACATCTTGGGGGAGATATTTTTTTCTCCAGACTCCATATGCCAGTGAATGGACTGTGAAGCAAATAAAGCTAAAAATACTGTATCAGAGTATAAACTAGCAAGGCGACTTCAAACTCACACCTTTTTAACCTCAATTTATTCAAGAAAGGTTTGAATGCTTGTTGATTTCTTCTGGCACAGCAGTAGCATGATGAGTGTTTTCCTCATCAACCTTTTCAAGCTTTATTTACACAATAAAAGTATTGCCCTTGCTGCTACATATTTATAGTTACAAGACTTCACACTTGGCAACCTCAATCATCTACCGTTAACTCACCGAGGAGTGTGTTCTCCCTTGTGCCTTGTGTAATCTCACATCACATCCGAAATGTCCCCAGTGTGGGACAATGAAGGCTTATCTTATCACAGAAAAAACAAAAGTATTCATGACAATTCACAATGAGAAATAGCTTCTGTGATGAGCTTTGTCAGAAAACTAGTTCTGCTTGATAGCTGTTAATACATCAAAGACGATGATATCATGCAATATCATGTTGCAATTTATCCACTTCTTCTGGTTTCATTCATTTATTACTGTTAGGACGAGATCCACTGTAAGGAAATTATTGTTAGGTGTAAATTTGCATTTCCTAGTTTGGAATCAGAAGTGGAAAGTTTTGCCTGCCTGTATATGGTAATTGCACTGGTAAAAAGTGAAGCTCAAGGCACACACCTCTAATCCTTTAGCTCCCATAAACATCTTCACCATCACTACCTTCATCAGAGGGAATCATGATGTTAGCTCTGTTTTCTTCAATAGAACTGGACCCTAAAGTCTTTAAAGAATTTGGCTGTTGAATTTTACAGTGGTCGGTCCCATGAAGCACTTAACTATAATTTCCCAATTGTAGCTCAAACTGGAACAAACGTCACCAGCCTTATGCATGCCATGTCAGTTTATGCTTTCACAGTAGTGCAGCTGACTGTGTGTGCTGAAGTTCTGAATTCATGAGGCAGAAAACCAGAGCATAGCTCAAACATTTGTAATTTTCAACAGTACAGAGATTTCCAGGGGAGGCAACACACTCAGCTACTGCATGGAGAGAAAGAATCTTGGAGAGAGAAAGACAACAATTTGGAGGCGCAGAATTAAATAATAATTTATCTACTGTACACCGTCATGATGTTACTGTTAATGCAAGTCTTCTCCACGATTTGTCAAATTCTTCATTTTATAAAAAGATTCAAAAGTAAAAACAAATGACGTGAGAGAATAATGTAAGCTACTGTTATATCACTTTTGAACTGCACCTCTGTTTCCATCCTTGTTCAATTAGAGCTTGTCTCTTGGCCTGTAAGTGCAGCCCAGAAAGCTTTTGCCACTATTATTGTAGTCTTAAAATGTCAACGTCCAACTTTGTTCCCACTACAAAGAAAGAAAGAAAGAAAGAAAGAAAAAAAACGCAATATGGTGCCTTGCAGAACATGTGCTTCATTGTACCATTGTGTATATGTATGAATGCTGCAGATGAAAAAAAAGATCAGAAATGACAAAGAAGTTTAATCCAAACACATTTATTACAGTGATATTCACACCTGCTGTATCCCTTACAAAACAAATTAAAATGGATTTACATTCAAATAAAACAAATAAAATTCACTGGATTTTTAATTGTGGATTTTCTAAAAGGCTATATCTGGGAATGCAGGGTTGCAGGAGGTGCACATGAGTAGATGAGTAAATCAACCTCATGCCCACCAACTGTGGTCTTCTTTTATACTGATACCTTACCCTCAATGGTGGCTGAATGTCCAAAATGTCATACGACTATCTATGAAAAGCTGCATTTATTTCTACCATCCAGACATGGAGAACGGAAACATGACAATGGTGAATGTGCAACAGTGCAATCTTTGGACTCAATACAACAAACACACAACAACAAAAACAAACAAAGGTAGCACTAAGAAGCTTTTGCTGTAAAGAAACAGGCAGTGGAGATGCAGCCTCGATGCACTTCTCTCACTGCTTAAGCAAATACAGCTTTGTTGTAAGAGAAAGGAGAAGAGCAAAGGTTGGTGAGTAAGAAATGCAGCTCACCTGGACTACATTTAAAGAAACTATTCCCAATATCATGTTCTGTGCTGCAAAGCTTCCTGACTAGAACCTGGACCATAAAAAGAATATATTAGAAATGCGACTGATGATGAAGCCACTGCCAGGTTCAACTTTAACTGTGTAAAATCCTCAATAAAATTAAAGATCCAAATTAAAGAGAAATGAAGGGAAAAAAAGAGTTTAGGTTCACATAAGGTCTGTGGACAGTAAAAAAATCTATCCAGCAAAAGGTAACTGTTCACTCAAAGTGAATGGGAATGAAAACACTAAACCCTACATTCTTCATTATTTCTGCTATAAATATCACTTGTTCTTCTGTTCATCATACCTCTCTCTGCCGCTCTCATCTATCAGCATCCTGAGATGTCTTTGGTTTTGTTGCGTCGTTGGAAGCGTGTGTCAGCAGGGTCGAACCCTTGCTCGCTGGATCCGAACAGAGCCCAGCTGGGAGTCTTGGCTATGTAGTCCAAGGCTGAGAAGCTCTGCAGTCCCCCGCTCTCCTTGTGAGCCTGGATCAGCTCCTGGAAACGCTCGTAGTCGATCCACGTCCACCACTCGCCATTAACCTTGAACTAAACGTGCACAAATGAGGTAAAATCAGAGACGTAAGCAGAGAAGTTATATGTAAAGACCAATTTAATACCAAAACACCAAAATAAAGAAACCAAGATAAATCCCATATTTAGCAACTACAAGCAATCCAACTGAAGGTGTCAGTGATAAATGTTCCTAAAGAGTGTGCGTTCACTTGTAAGAGGTGCGCTAACTACCACAGACAGACAATAGTTGATAGTCAACATCATTCTGCCTCTCTAAAACATGTTGTTTCCCACATCTCAGTGGGTGTAGACTGTGACCTCCACCTCCTCAGCGTGCAACACTGCTTTCCAGGTGATACAATATTATGTTTCCCCTGCTGTCTGCAAAGGTTGGAAAGGCTGAGAGGAAATACAGAACAAGCAAGCACGTGTTACATACATGGACTCATGCAATACAACCTTTCCGCTCAAGTTTAGTCTTTTTGGCAGTGTGTAACAAAGTCTGTTCTTTGGTGACTTGAACTCACTTATAACTTTTTGATATGCTGTAACCGGATGCAACATGTCGCCAAGTTGTCACTGGGGACAACTTGTGCTTTTAGCTCTCAGCATTTAAAAGCTCTTTCAGGTTCCTGGCTGCAGGCCCCTATGTGTGCACTTGGACTTGCTTTCTTAAAATTCATAGACTTACACCAAATAGCTTCTACTAATGTAAATCACTTACAACGGGAGGGGAAAATAGCATTAAATCACAGGCTTTGTCAGAAAAAACAAAACGAACAAAAAAACTCAAAAGGACACAAAATGTATTCATGAAGGACTAGTTTTTATTTGCCCAGTTAAAGGCATCCCTTCTGGAGGAGACTGCTCACTGAGAGAGTAATGGCATTAAGTGTTTGAGTGTTAGCCTTGACATGCCACGAGTCTGTCTCAGCCATTACAGAAAAATTTGCTGCTGCATAGGAAATGAGGCCTGAAAAAGACGGAAAGAACTAAAGCAGAGCCTATCGGGACTTAATATTTCTGGTAATGAAAAAGGATGATATTTGCTCAGCCAGCGTCTCTGCAAACAATTTCAGTCTCTAAGCAACAAAACAAAGCTGTGCTGTCTGGGAAGAGAACAAGACGGCCTGTTGTTTTTACTAACTGCGACTTTGCTGAGGATGTTGAGGACAGCTTCCTCACTGAGCGCTACAGGAGGTGCCTTCATGTATGAGCAGTACAATGCTTTCACACTCAATCAAGAACTGCGTGGAAGACGATCACATCTTATCCCTGACTTCAAGTAAAAGTGACAATAAATTTCATGCCTTGTCAAACAGTCTCAGTAAATTAGATGTCCTGTGACACAAAAATCATCCCTTTAACATCACTGTAACCAGAATGAATACATATTTTATATTGCACATCACTTTTTTGAACCAGCTACCAATTAAACATACACCCAGAATTTTACTTATCAATAAACCACTACTATATGTAGCATAAAAGTGGCAACTTTAGGCTTACTTTACACATCTGATGTGACTCTGAAGCTAGCAATGGCATGCAGGAATAATGCTTACATGCTCATATTTTATAATAATAAATTCTGCTGACATGGCCATAATGTTGAAAACTATAGGTAGTTGGAGAGCTTTTAACAACTTAAAAACATTACTCTCATTTCATGATTGGTCAGTTTAAATGCCAAATGGTGTGGGAATAAAACACTGGCTTATACTACAATTCCCAAATTCCCAAAAGATCTTAACTGTGTTTTTTTCATTGCATTGTCCCCTGTGAAAAAGGACATTCATGAATAAGAAAAAAAAGATGGGGGAATGGAAGGAGAAAAGAAAAAGAAGGGATGAAACAGAGCCAAGGATCCCAGGGGTTGAAGAGGAACTCATGATGATGATGTGTGAGTGCAGGGAGGATCTATCGCTACTTGCTGCTACAGAGTGATAGTGCACACAGCTCTGATGTATTTTAAAAAACTACATCAAACAGCGTTTGCATTCAACTGGAACTTAAAGTTCTGAGGACTGTGAAGTAAGCATGCACACACACACATCCACACACAATGATGTGCTTTCCTGTGATGCATTTTGAATTCTGCTGTTATGTAAGTTAACATTAAAACCTGGAGGACTACATATTCTGGATTCTCTTCCTGCTGAGACTGGGCTGCACAAAGGCATTTGGGATGGTGAAGACACTTAACAGAAAAACATCAGACTCTCCGTTCACAGGAGGAACCTAAAAATGCCCCAAGTTCCAAAACTCTGTTGGATTATTGATGAACACTGAAAAACAGCCGTGTGCCAGCACACAGCGAGACACTCATGCTGAAGGTTCTAGTTTTTGATTAAGCTTTAATTAAAACACTAAATAAAACAATCACAAATATTGTTTCTTAACGGAAGAATTCATGTGAGGAACCTTAGAAGCCAATCTTTCCTGTCATCTTGTGTCATGGTTTTGAGCTCTATATTTTTCATTCTGCAGCAATTTTTAAATGTGTTACAGTATTTTAGTAATTTCTAAAATTACTATGATAACCCTGACACACTTTTCTCCATGGCAACATAAATGAATGTGTGTTTTTTTTAATAAAAATAGAGGAGGGTTAGGAGTTTGTGTGCTTAAATGAACTGTGATAACACACCATTTATATGTGCAAGGGAGGTGTGGGTGCCTAGTTGACTGGCTTGAACATCTACACCATCAGAGAGAGCCAAGAATGCAGTTAATCATCATTCATTAATTATTGACAGTTGGCTTGGCAGTATCCACCACTGACTGAAAACCACTCTCATGCATGGTCTCTTATTTTTTTAAACAAGGACAGAGAGGAGAATAAATTACATAAATAATAAAACAACAACAACAAATATCAAAACAATAATTTAAAAACTAGGAACCTGCAGTGATTTTATGATCTGTTCGGGGCAGCTACATTGAAAGTAAGTGGAGAAAAAGGATTTGTGTGTGTCTGGAAAATAACTCCTGCAGAATCACAACAGATGCAGAGAGGATCACCAAGTACACATTATTCATTGTTATGTGTGAAGGGATGCTAATGCAGTATCCACTGTCTGGGCCCAGTAAGCTGCACCTAATAAATTTCCAGCAGACTGTTGCATCTAATTAACACGTGTCAGCAAATTAGAGTGTACAGATTCCCTTAAATAATACAGAGGAGTTAGAAAATATCTAAAAAAAATATCTATCTTTGCGAATTTGTAACATGGACCTGGAGAATCTGAACAATTAGCTCAACTCAGACTGATTCTGTTAAGGCCTAATAGAAAATCCACCAATCTACTATGTTCTATTATAGATCTAAGCTCGTTAACATGGTAGGCTGTTATGTGTTTTATGATGCTCATATAGAACATCATGTCATTTAATAAACATCAAGAACATTTAAAAAAAGATTTAATAACCAGTAGAGGTGTATGTGTAGTGTTTTAGTTTTCAGTAGGGGTAATATCTAAAATTTCAGCATTTAACTATTTTAAGTAGAATAAGCTGCAGATCTGGTGTTATGTAGTAACGCACGACTCTCTGAATCTGTATTCTTACCTTGGTGTGTGCAATGAGCAAACAGTTGGAGTGCTCGTGCTCACAGGCGATCTCATACTGAGGCAACATGTCAGCCAGCTGCTGGACGAAGGTGACCACTTCCTGGTGCCAGGGGACATTTGCCATGGTCAGACTGCTGGCAGAGCTTTCTCCACAGTACGTCACACCCTGGACACACATAAGCACATGATCAGAAACAAAACACAAAAAAAGAAGACAGAGCTTTAGTTCTGTCTGTACTGACCTATGGAAAAGGGCAACTCTGCAAGAACAAGATGAAATTCTCCTACTATATACAGTACCTGTGCTAGGTCACGGGGCTGATAACAAGACCTCTGGTATAATTTGCTATCAAACTAAAAAATTTCATCATTCAAGAGAAATGAGGATCTAACATTTGGAAAGAAATGGAAATGCAGGCTGTGACAAAATCTACCAAGTCAAACTATATGAGATGTGCTCCTCCTGTATTTCCCTCTCACAGCACTTTCAGGAACATTATTGATATTCAGATAATTATTTAGAATTTCATTTATGCAAACACATTTGTCAATTTAGCATGAGATATTGATACTAAAATATAAAATCAAGTATAACTTAGATGTGACCAAAATAATAAAAGTAATGAAATAAAAGCACTTCCTCTACTTATATATTTTGGTATTATGATGGATTAAAAAGGCTTCACACACAGCAACTACTGCTTATTGTCACTAGTAAACTACAGAGGTGACATATAATTTCCAATTTGGCCAGTGAGAGAAATGGGGTAGGTAGTGAAAAGCCATCTAGCCTTGGCCACAAAAATCAATCAAAACAGCAGGCCAAAGTGTTTTCTGATCAATAGTAGCAAATCTGTACTGTGGTTACAAGTGATGAGAAGCGAGAAGCACTGAGAGGACAACAACAGCTCCCTATGGCAGAGACAAACTATTGACAAGTTGGGCTGAAAGCAAAAAGGTGTGAGGGAGCCACAAAGGGAGTATGCATTTTTTCAAATTTTCTACAAACTGAAGGAATCTGCAACAGGAAACAGTGACTAGCCAATACAAGACTTGTATCAGCAATCAGATACAGTATATCATTACTTTTACGTTGGCTAGATTAAGAGTATCTGGTCCTTGAGTGCCGCTACCCTGCTTGTTTAGGAAGGAACTATCCCTGCCCTACCCACTGCTGATTACCTGGATCAAGTGTGTTCAATCAATGAGAAGCTGTTTACCACTCCTGGTGTATTTCAATGTGAAGCAGTCAACATAATCCAAGTCAACAGTGGAAAAATATTTTTAAGATGGGTCAGTGTGACTTTGTTCATTCATGTATAATGCTTTATGCTTTTTATTCAATCTGTACATTTTATTGTATCTATAGTATGTGTACTTTTGGCTGCACAAAGGCATTCATCATAATAGTATGTTTTCTAACAGAGGCGCCAAAGTCCTGCAGTACAAAGTACCATGTTGTGTTTGGGATTTTACCATGTGCTACCCCTTTGCTGCAAAGCATTCAGTCTTTATAATCAAATGTGCACACTCACACGAACAATTTGTGTGTCAGTGTGCTGTGACAGAGCCAAGACAACAGCTGTGCTACTGTAATTCTCTAAAGCTCTGATTCTTACACATGTATCTTGTAAAGGGGAAAAACAAGAAAAAATGTCTGTGGGCATGTTAAAAATGAAGTCAGACATCTGGCCATTTTCCCTTCCATTCTAACGGACAGACGTATATTCTCTACAAACAGCAGCAAACAAAAAGTTGTAAATGCCAATCTAGTCATTCATACTCAGCCCCTCAACACATTCATGGGATGAATCATCTTTAGTATGTAATAGTTCACATGTAAATGTATTTTTTTATTAACATTAAGCAGAAAAAAACTACTGTTTTCATGTTATTTGCTTTTGTCAGCAGCAGATTACACAAAATACTTTCTTACAACTTCCTGCCTGCTATTCACATCTATTCCAGATTCACAGCAGCTGCGGGAGATCTCTGACTCCAGCCATTTCTTTAGTAATTTATCAACATATGTCTTTGTTACGGCCATGGCCCTTTTGTGGTTTTTGGTTTTTCGCTCCCTATGTGTCCCCTTTTTGTATGCAAATCCACCTGTGCGGATGCCTGGCTGTGATTGGTGCCGAGGACGCCTGCGCTCTATTCGTTCTGC
>JAUMHL010000005.1:3712360-3738974 GCA_032362345.1 Sandelia bainsii
ATTTTGTCTTTGTTCTTTTGGAAGCAATACAAGTATGAACAGTTTTTGTTATGGTCATTTCCATGGAAATATTAAGGATTTTGTGTGATTTCATCAGGGGGGCTAATAATTCTGACCTCGACTGTACATCAAACACCTATGTACTTGAGCTAAAAGCAACAGATCTGTAAAGGAGGAAGCTGTGAAAGATTCAAGAGTGCTTCTCATCAATATTAAAACAGAATTTATTTGCATGCAGCTCCGCACTAGCACAATTTGTAGGAGCAGGAGGACACAACAAAGGGATATGTCAGAAAGTGGCTTTAGTGAAAACTGGGTTTGTTCATCCTGAGATGAGGGAAACTGGGCTTTCAGTTTCAGAAACTGAGATAAATTTAACTTTGAGTCAGTTACTGTGGTAACTTAACCCATGAATCTAACTTGATAAGTTTTCTTCAACAAACCCAGAGTGTATCTCTGTCCCCTCCCCTCCTGTCTGACACATTTAATTCCTCTTTCATTCAGTTTTTATAGAAATGCAGATTGGGGAGCATTCATTTTCAGAAGTTTATGTTGCGAGAAGAAGATAAAAATCCTGGTTAGATAGTTGTCTTCACTGTTATCACTTTTATTATCAATCAGTCATCAGTGTAAAGACGGCAATCTCTCCACACATTAAAATACTGATATTACAGCTCAAAAAAAGAAATCTATAGCATACACTGTTGGTCTTTTTACCTCTGTGACTCTGTGGAAACTAGAACTGCTGTTGGTCAACCACCTCCTCAGCACTGAAACATTTACTGTGCATTTCTGTAATAACTGCAAATGTAAAAAAAAATGTGTGATCTTTAGAAAGATGACAAATGGTCTATTAAGAGTCATTGTTGTAAATGTGCTGATAGATCATCATCATAGTTATATTAAAAATGTTAATATTTTAAGAAGCTGGTTGTATTGCTGCTGCAAATACTTGAAGATTAAAAAAAAACTGACTAAGTGCATTGTACAAATAGGCCTATTTTTTAATAAAGGGTGTACAGAATCTGAACTTGGTGGTTACATTCACTATACTGACAATAGTGATACTTCTTTACTATACTGAAATCATTAAACGTTTTTGAGGAAGAAGCAACTGTCCCATCACATTTAGATTATTAATGGGCCAGACTGTATTAGATTACATGTGAATATTTGGGACTATAATCCAAACACTGCTAAATCTGATCAGTTTTTCTGGAACCTAAAACCCTACATTTCCTATATGAGAGTTCAGGGTTAGGAAAACCTATTTTCTAAAGTAGTAAACGGAACCAAAAAATTAAAACAGCTGAAACAAGACATGCACTACACTTTCATGTGCTTTTAGACGAGAGAGGCAATTATGTAAAGATGTAAAAAATACAGAAATTAGTGTTAATTAATGAGCAGTGACAGACAGAAAGTCAGGAAAATTTGTTATTTCAGTCCCTGTAGATAAATCAAAAGTTTCCCACACATCAAAGAGACTCATCTCTGATCAGGTGACTTTGGCAGACAGGGAAAAATTGGCTGATGGCTGCTGTCCGCTCCCTCCACGTGATCAGTATACGCGTCAGTCTGTGACAGGCTCGTTAGCTGACATGTCGGATATGTCACTGTGTGTCTTGACGTCAGCTTGCAAGCCCTCTATCCACGGACATAAAGTCAACAGAACTTAATGTTTATTTCAAACAGGTGAAGAGACTGACCTTCATGTGATCTGGAGTCTACATGAGTGTGAAAATTGCAATTTGCAACCAAAATTTTTTTTATGTAACTACACTGTATTTTTTTGCGCCTTTATATTTATCTAGAGCACATGCATATAACAACTGTTTCTCTCAAATAGTTTTATTTTCACCATTTTTCAATATCAAAAAACTAGAGAAGATACCATTTACAACTGCAGCCCAAACACCAGTGATAATGTTCTATTCTATATCTACAAGTGAACAACTTGTTCAATAAAATGAAGTAACAGAAATTCCAACACAAAAAATAATTAACTATTAATCTTGGATTTACATTTTACATATTGTAATCTGTTGAAATTAAACAAGTTACTACAGCTATCCTACCCACAATTGGCAAATTTGTATATAAGTGCAAAGTGTGAACATCATTAACAGAGTTGATGCTGAATGATCCTTTAACATGATGTCTAACAGTGTTTGGCAAAACGTCAGACTATACTTTACATCTGACAGAAAAATGCTTTATATTTTACATTGAGGGATGTTAGAGAGCTATGTGGTGCTGTGTTGACAGAGTGATGAGCAGGAGCTGTAGGGCCAGGAAAAATGACACCGAGGTCATTTGATTGTTTATTTCACAGACACAAAACATTTCATGTTGGTGCTCAATGTTCCTGCATTCAAAGTACAAAGCAAAGAAAGGTGTGTGTGTGTGTGTGTGTGTGTGTGTGAGTGAAAGGTGAGCTTTTGCACATAAAGCTACACAAGGTAACTTTCCCTTTTATGATTTTTTTTATAGGTACCATATATATATATATATACACACACACACAGTACATGCCTCTATGTGACGAACTCCTCTATGCAATGCAACATTTCAGAGAAATCATAAAGAATAAAATGGGTGTAGCATCCCTGTCATCACTGACTATTGATATCCTGACATCTTATGGAAAAAGCTTTTTATTCTTACTAAGAAATTGGGAGATTTTGCACTTGCTTTAGCACAGTAACAGCTGTATGTGGCTATAGCAGCAAGTGGTCAGAGAGAATGCATGTTTCAGCACTCAAGCACTCGTCCAAGCACTTATCCTTAGTGTCACCTGGTCATGCATACAGTTTTTGTTTGATGTGCTATGACTTTGTACTCAAAGCACTGACAAAATTGACAATGTATTGCTGACTTTTAATGTTTTATTGTGCACCACAAGAAGCTCCCTATTTCCAATTCATCCTCTCAGTATTGAAAGAGAAAGGCTTGTGAAGGAAGGGAATAAAAATATACTAGAGAAACATAATCATGTCATAATCATATGTTTTCCCCCTACCTGATTTCCTGTGGGAACTGTGCATTGGTGACAAGGAAACTAGAGATGCGGTGGGAGTGCAGGAGGCGGATGAAGGCATTGATTTCAGGGTACATGATTGGCTCACCCACCAGGGAGAGGGCACAGTGTTTGACTACCAAACCTTCCTCATACCGCTCAGGCTTTACTCCAGGAACACCTGGAGAGACACAGGGAGAGAGAGAAAGGTCAGTGGCTGAATAGATGAGAGTTAGTTAATAGATGAGTTATAAAGACCCATCCACCACTGACTTAATTGAATGACTCCCAACAATAAAGTGAGGGTCCCTTAAATTTGGAAGCATAAACCAAAACACTGTCAATCAAAATAAGGAAAATAGGAAAATGCAGCTTCAGGTTTTGACGTGATGTCAAACTGAGTAATTACAACCAAACACACACAAGAGAGGTGAGGAGTGGAGGGGAAAGGAGAGGAGACGAGGTAAAACTGAGCTTTGGAAATTGGGCTCAGTCCATCTCTTTTCCACTCCCTCTCTCCTTTCTACTGGGTGGCCGTGGACTATTCCACTGTTTGGTGGATCTACAGACTACAGGATGCTGAAAAAATATTCTTAGCATATGTTCAAATGCAAAGGGTAAGTAGAAGGACAAAGGTGTCTGCAAAAGTTTAATTTTAACTGGCTACTGTGATTAAACTTTCAGTTTTTAAATTAAAGAGAAATCATTATCATTCATCATTAACAGTCAAATAGAAAACTGTGATACATTAAACACATTACAAAGTCATAGGCATCAAATGTTTCTGAAAGTTAGGTTTCATGACCCAGTAAATTGAAATGCAAACAAAGTGGGGAATAAAGAGTCAATTAGTTATAGTAACACCAAACAAATGAAGCCCACATTTGGATTATGACAACAGATCACAAAGATAACAAACATTTCCATAAGTTAGATAATTAGGAAATGATTGTAAACTGATGAACAAAACATGGGACATGACACTGAAAAATTGCAGGAGAGATGATACATGCAAATCTTTATTCAAATATATGTACACACACACGTAGGATTTGTGATCTTAGCAAATCCGCTTTAGAGATTTGAAGAGGTGTGTGGAAGTTGGTGGTGTTGAGAAAGTAAAAAATGCTACAGAGTCATATAAATTTACATTCTGCTGACAGTATAAACATTTAAATGCAGAATGACAGCAAGAATTTGATGGACATAGGGAATAAACAAATAGAAAAAGCTTAGGAACACATTTCATACACTGTCATGGGAATTTACTGTGATACTGCAGATGTCATTTAATTTAAGAGTACAAGCAGTGAATCTAAACTAAGTAAAGCGCTGGGGTGTTGCCTTCATGTGCTTTACAAAGCTGAATGAATTATTGATAACTTTGCAACATTTTCTGTGGTTGAAGCACATAAACAAACAGTTACTGTGTCACCGTTCAAGGACAAATCAGCTGCAAAGACATAAGAAAAGCAAACTCTACCCCAGGAGGACTCAGTTAACTCAGATCATGAACGCCAGCTGAAGAGGATGGTGTATGTGTATTTATCAGAAATCCCTCACATAGCTGACTCTTGGAAGGTCTTCTGGACCTTCTTCAGGGCTCTCTTTAGTTTCTGTAGTAGTCACTTAAAATTAAGGACATAAGGCTCTACTACAAATTGCATAATGATTATAAACCAAACAAATGTTTTAAGTTCTGTGTGTATTATCAAAGACCTTCGGTATCTTCTGAACATGACTTGCATTATCTTTGGGACATGGTTAAGAAATCGTTATCCTCTGGTTTACACACTTTTTCTGCTTGTTCAATTCTCTCATTCTGTAGGTGTGTAACATTTCTGAAGCCAAGACCGAAACTGTGTCACATGTGCCCAATGTCTTCTGTCCCCAACCAACATGCTGCCAGCCTGCTGGAGAAGTAACACATCTCTCATGGTGGAGTGTCTTGCATATTAATATACTCTGATGCCCCCAAATTCTTTACAATATCATGGAAATGTGATACTTGCTGTAAGTGTGTCTATCACTTGCCTTTGTGCGCAGCAGAAGGTAACATAGTGTCCTGCGTAGCTTTAGTAGCCTATCACCTGCTTCTGCATTCAGGGACAGTACGTAATGTTTTGAAAAGCCCTAACATCCCCCAACAGAAATGAAAAACAAAACAAAATCCAAGGTATGAACTGAACCGTGGCTCAGAACTGATGTCTGAACTGAATAGTAGATTTGGAGAATCATCACACCCCTCTCATTCTGTGTGTGTACTGTTAGGAGTACAATATTCTTTCATTTTGTAAAATGAAACAAGAATACAGGCGCTTAGGTGTAAGAGTGCAGTGAGAAGTACAGAAGAGTTGTGTTTAGTGTGCTCATAGAATAACCAAATAAAATAATTAATTTGTGAATTAAATTCATGCAACTCAGCTGCAAATGTGACTACATAACAATGCTTCTTCTTGATATGTGCTGTACAGTGACATATTGGAGCTGCCTGTGAAATCCATCATAATGCCTAAAGCACACACTCACGCAGAAAGGTTAGCATTAAGGGCAAAATACAAAATACATGATAAATGAACAAACTAACAAAACAAAGTACTTGCCGAAAACTCAACAAACCACTACAGAGCCTATATAATAACCAGCTCTTCAAGACCCAGTCAAACATACAAGTTAAAACAACAAATCTCTACTTACACACTAACAGTGTCTTTTCTGTGACACTCAACAGAAAGAGCATAATGTAAATAACACTATGGAGAATACCATTTCATTAAGTCTTTTGAGTTCAACCAAAGACAACATTTGTAAACCCATCACAAATCATTAGTGAGCTGTGGGCTGGATTCCTACAGTAAGGTAGCAGAGATGTGTACCTCGTTTTAATCATCAAAGTCTTTAGGCTTTAGTGATTTGGAGACCTGCTAGACTGTAGATCATCAGGTAGTTAGAGCAGATTTCATTGTATTTAATCACATACAAGGCTTTCAGAGGCTTCGTCTGGATAATTCATTAAACTACATACTGTAAAATGTATCACTGTCAATGCTGAATGGAGTTGAAGGCTGCCTAATGTGATCTTATAATGCAACTGGAAAAAAGATTACAGACGATAATGAAAAAACAGGCTTTCGTTTTGCTGTAGTATGTGTGTAATTAGAATTGCAAAGCTTTGCTTTGTTAAAGCGTCTGAAAATGTACTTGTCTTTATTTTCTGTGCAAAACATCACAATTGCAATCTCATTAGTGTGAAATGTGTTTTTTTATCTATGTGAACTAAAAAGCAGCTTACAACATAAGTGTACGTGTCCTATTGTTCCATTATAATCACATCAGGAAATTACATCTTCAGTAATGAAATGCATTATAATATATTACAAACGACTGCTCTGAGAATGATATTAGCTATACTTTAGCCCTTTGAAGAAGATATGTCTCAGAAGCTTTCAGCTTTTGGCATCTATATCAGTTCCTGGGTACAATGGCTTCGCTGTTTTATAATGGGATCAGCAGTGGCTTTGAGGTGAAAGAGTTAGCCTTGTGTAAGAATGCAGGATCAATCCAGGTCTTATGAATATTTGGAAGGAGTCAGTAAAACATATCAATCTTTGAAAGGCAGATTTTGTATATTTCCTCAAATCAAAGGGTGAGCCTTATTGATGACATTTTAATTTAGTCTACTGTGTCAGCCAGAGAAGACTATGGACCCCAAAAAAGACACTTCTGACACTAGAGGCTTTTTTTGGGAAACATGGAAAATAAAAAATAAATCAATCATGATCTGAACTAAATATAAGACATTTGAAAAACAGTTGAACAAACTGAGTTGGGCCTTATGGGAAGGGCCTTTGGGTGTCGGTGTCTGAGGCTACGGTATGTTGATAAGGGTCTCCACAGACTGCACAGCCACTTTCTTGTCTCAAAAACCAAGAGTTAACGTTGCGGCATTTCTGTGAAATAACGCACAGGATGCCATGTGTGCAGCAGGGCCGTTGTTGCCCTGTATGTGACACTGATGAAAAAAGCTCAAACAGAAATAGTGCTGAGAAGATTGTGTGTGTGTTTATTCTATCTTTGATAATAATAAAATGGCAGTCTATTTGTGCATGTCACTACAAAAGAGAAACAACAAAACATACATGCTCAACAACCCATTTAGTGTGAAAATAATTTCCTTTTGAATTTAAATTAGAAATTAAAATAAAGATAAATAAGTGTTTTCAATCACGAGTATGCTTTTGTATTTAATAGTTTGCTTTTTGGACTGTTTGTCAGACAAAACAACAATTTGAAGACATCACTTAGGTTTTGGGCATTTGTGCTGCGCATTTTCCACTATTTAAACATGTCACGTTAAAGATTAAATGTTGTGTACTTATTTAATTGAACACATTACCCATAGATTGTTCTCTAAGAACAGTTGCTGCAGCCTTATTTTAAACTGGTCAAAATCGTTTTCTAAGCCTTTAAATCCATGTGGAATACAAACAATTTTCCAATCAGTACTTGTTTGCTTTAATAAATGTCACCACCATGTTTTGACAACATTTCTCAAAATCCCTCAAAGAAAATCTGCTTAAGGGATACTCACGGGAAAATCACCAATATCTGTTTTGACTGAGTTTTGTGTTTCCAACTAGTCATCCTCAGCCAATGCTGGCAGCAGGAGAAAAAAAGTCCCAAATGCCAGCAGTATTAGTATGAGTAGTACAAATGGAGCCCAAAAATGTAGGTATACACAGACTGTAATTCCATTTTAGTTATAATTATGATGAACCTCCTGTGAGGTAATAACATAAATATTGATAAGTTTTGAGAAAATAAGGAGAATGAAGTTGTGACAAATACGACAGTGGACATGCTGCATGGAGAAATTAAACCGTGTGTTTGTGGCTGTGACAGACGACAAAACAGAATTTAGATTTTTTTTTTACTCTGCTTCATTACACACAGGATTAAAAGTAGTTAGTTGAAGATAGTAAGCCAAAGTAGTAGGCAAAGTGTGCATGATGAAGATGCACTGTGTTAATGTGAATGTGTTATTTCTACAAGAGAGATTAATATTTATTGTGTGTACTTCACAGTGTCACTGACGCACATATTAAAACGCCAGAGAGGAAGAGTTATACATAGAGATAGGGACACACAGGAGTGGGGAAAAAAAAAGAGAGAAAACTGTCTGCATAAGTCACCTGCTGAAGCACTAACCTCTGAACTGTCGAATCATGTTCTGGTGCTTCTCCAGGGAATCCTGCAGGATTTTCTCAGCAGGGTCCATCTTCCAGCGCCACTCTGTGCCCACAGGGTTTGTGTGATGTCTAAATAAGTAAGCAACAACAGACATAGTGCAGCCACTCAATTAAGAATGCTACTATAGGACTAATTCAGTACTCGTCATCAACTGACATACTGTATTGCTCCAAGGCTGCAGTCATTTAACACCAATAATACAGTTAAAAACACTAGAGGAGAATCCCTCTCACAAGGTGAAAAATAAGACCACAAATGTATTCACAAATTAAAAGTGAATTATGATGTGTGTATTCTCATGCTATAAAAACAAAGTGAAAGGATGCATCCTACTGTAAAAAAAAACAAAACTGCACTTCCTCTGGGTGTTAATAACACCTTCTGACTGCCTGAGTGTGATGTCTAGGTGCAACAGCAAATCCTGAAGCATAGCAAATTTCAGACAGACAATCTGTCGCATGCATATGCATACAGTCACATCACACATCCTGGCTTTGCCTATCAAATCTAATTCCACCTGTTGCTGAAGAGAGGCAGATGGTGAGAGCAGCTTCAACAATACATCTGTGTCCTGAAATTGCTTACTTCCTGTCATCCCACATAGCCACTTTAAGAGAGACTGGCATATCTGTGGTGACAGCAAAGCAGTTCACCAAAGCACATTCCGACAGCGACCTTTCAGTAGTCGTCTCTCGAGGGGAGTAAAAGGCCCAGTCTCTCGCCAACGTCATGATGAATCACTGTCCACCTTTAGGCCTCACAGTTATGCTGGCCATTAGTCTTCTGCAAATAAATCATTAACTAGTTTGCCACTGAGAGGTCATCAATCTTGATTAACAAGATAAACAAGCTACGTTGATACAAGAAGGAAACTAAGCATGCAAGCAATAATCCCAAAATGCTATAAAAGCAAATTCCACTATGGTTTAGTATTATCTTTAACAACCAATTGAAAAATTCAGTAATGTGACAACACTGCACTTCACATCACTAAAGGACAATAGCTAAAATGCTAAAAACACCAAAAATGTTTTAAGGATAGTACGAACCAAATCTTACAGGTGGCGATTCATTCAGTGAGGAAAGAAACGGGAATTGATACTCAGACTGTCTGTACATCTGTATTTAAGATGCGTTGGTAATAAAGACTGAGCTTTACTTAGCCCTAAATAGCAATGGACTGTCCGCAACTTTAACATGCCCTGCACATTTTATGTTCTAGTAATTATCGAATTTATAATGTTCAGCCACAAGCACTCAAACTTGTCTATGTTCACACATTTGTTTACATTAGTCTTCCCTGGCTCAGCTAATCATAATATCCATCTATGAGCATGTCTTTATGAAACGACACTTGTGCTAGTACTTGAGTTCTGCAAAACACAAACAGCAGAACGATAGGATAAATGACGACACGTCAAAAACATGGTGTATACTGATATGACCTGATGACGTCACATGAAAAACCAAGATGCCTGAGAGGGCAGTGAACAAGACCCAAACTAGGCTTATTGAGTGTGTGTTCTTGCAAGATACTTCAGATCTGAGCCGGGCAGCATCTTTATTCTTAAGATACATACCTCCAGCAGAAGACACACTTGTTGGCACAGGCGAGGCTGGGGGTAGTTTCCATGCATCGGTGGGACTCAATACCATAGAAAGTGTGCTTGTAACAGCCACCTCGCCCTCGCAACATAGACTAACCAACAGAAACAACACTTTTAATGTCATCCATGCATTCAGTTTGTCAAAATGTCTAAAGCCTTATTTAGAAGGGTAAATTTAATCACCTTGGTCCATCGACAAAGCTTCACTCCTGAGTGACTTCCAATAAGTTTATACCCTGAAAAAAAGAAAGATTAAAATGTGAGAAGAATAAGGCATTTAATTAGTAAAACACCTTTGTGAACCACATTCCAAATTCAGCAGACACTTAGTGTACAGAAAAGTGAAGATTAGATTTTTTTTAGCGGTTCATCAATAAAACAATGCTCAACATTCACAAAGTAATATTAATTCAGTCCTCTCCTAAAGGCTATTGAACATCTCCAATAAAGAGCGGCTAGCAGCGACTCAATGGCATGTCAAAGGTAGGAAGGAGAGGATAGTGTTTCAAATTCTTTCTGCACAAAGGGAGAAAAAAGTGTTTCAAATCCATTTTCCACACAGCTCTGCCTCTCTATCCACTTTTATTACCACAGCCTCATACCACTGGCTCCAAATGGCCACATTTGGGTGAGCCCTTGCACACTTCCCTCCCTCTCTGTGAAGTCTATCAAAGAGAACAATTTTATATGTATCACTTCATCTGCTCAAGAAACACTAGAACATGATATTACAGTTTGTAAATCAAGGCGGGCATCCTCGTTAAAATCCCAATATTTAAAATTACTTTCTAGTTAATCCATGCAGCGACAAAACAGCCTAATGTGGAATTCAGGTATCAACTTTTTGTTTTTCAAATCTTATGTGTTTAACTACTCTTATACTCTACTCTACTACTTCTACAGGAAAAGCCTAATTAAACACAGTAGGCAATGTGTGTCAGTGTACCATCCCTGCTTCAAGAGATCTCAGGTTTGATGCTGGATGAGTCAAATAAAAAAAAATTTCTCCATCAAAGCTGTTTATGAGTACATTTGTAAAGTGAAAACACTCATTTTTGATTAACCACCTGAATGAAACAGCTTGCCATTGATCAAAGATGTTCTTTTGATAAACAGAAATTATAAAATGCACAAACACAATGGCACACACACAATTAATTAATTTTCTTCAAATACCTAATGTTTCCTGTGCTTTTTCTTTATTTGCAATAGAAACATGCCAACTAGCATCAAATTGTTCTTCACCTGAAAATACATTGAAAGCACGTCCTCCTCTAACCTTGCTCGTAGCAATTGCGAGACACAAAAATATATCACCCCAGGTCTACTGTGCAAACCGTACTTGTACCTGATGGCTGTTTATTTAACTATTAATGATCTTAATGTGAGCAACATTTACCCCTCTTGTGTTTGTTAGGGAAATTGATTTGAAATGCCTCAGTGTCCTTTAATGTGTCAGTGGAGAAGGTCGGGGGAAAGTGAGGGGGAGTCGAATGGAGACAGCAAAAGAAAATTGTTTTTCCACTTTCTCTATAATCTCTGAGAGGTGGCATCTGCACAGAAGGTACAATGTGTGCTATGAATAATCATACTTTGATGGGCAAGGCATCAGACAATGGGGAAATGAAGACCTTCACCAGGAGGCATGGTGAGAGTAATGTTCACCAGTTCAGGAGTACATAACACAGATATTAGTCAAATCACCGCCTGCATGGCAAAAATTTATTAATGTAAAATGTGCAATACTATCAATCTCTGTATCCATATCTACACCTGCAGCTACAATGGAAGAATAAATAAGTAGCACTGGAGCAGCAGTTGTTCAAGTTCTTCTATTACGAAAAGCAAATATAGTTTTTGCGATTGATTATAGTTAACAAGATATGGTTGCCATAAACCATTACAATGACTATTTCAAATGTATCCCTGCCTATCATGTGTTTTCTTTAAAGTAGCAAATGCAGTTTAAAGAAACTATTTCTCTATGGGATTAATAAAGTTTTTTGAAACTTGAAAAAGGGTCATTTTAAGTGCAGGGATACACGATTCCCATTTGAAAGCTCTAATCTCCAGAGGCAAAGTATTTCTTAAATGTGCAGCACTATATTAAAACTTCCTAGGACATTAGATGAGAGTTTCAATTGCTGTGTGACTTTTGCATTCTTGGCACGCCAGAAAAAGACTATACCAGAAAGCCGTCTGAGACACAGTACTATTAAAGGAGTGCCAAAACTTTCATCGTTCATTCTTTTATTCCAAATAAAACAAACTGTGCACCGGGACTGATTGTTGCCAACATAAAGACCATGAAATGGGTCAACATTTGGTCAAGTGAAATGAAGTCTTACAGAGTCCTATTTATAGAGTCTTGTGTAAGCTAACCACAGGAGTTATTGGCTGAAAATGAATGCCTGGGCAGTGAATGGGCTAAATAGTAAAACAGTAGAATAGTAAAATGTTTTAGCTAATGATTTAAACTCAGTTAAGACTCTCTGGCTCTATAGCTTTATGAAAGACAAACACCAATTTACCAAAGCAGGTGGAATATCATAATATATTAGAAATATATGTATTTAGCCATAATTTGTGTTTAAGCTCCATGCTCTATTTGAAATTTGCCTTCAGTATAAAATACCAGCTGTTCACACAGGCAGTGGTATTCTAAGATATTTTGACTAGATAATTTCACATCTTCATCCAATTCTAATGAAAAAACTGAAAATTGAATTTAAAAAAAAAAAAAGAATTTAAAATTGAATCAGTTTTGACTGAATGTGACGCCTGTACATTAGGGTTATCATGTGTGCAAGTCTAATCAGCCACATTTTCCAAACTGAACAGGAATAAAAATGTATATTCTAGTATTTGGACCATGCAGTAATATATTTTACTTCTCCATAAAGATGACTGCAGGACTAAGGTGAATACATCTGGATACTGAAGAACTTTAAGTAATCCGCCATGTTGACATCAGCTAGTTTTGCTAAGGTGTAGGAGGAGAGGAGTGAAACTCTTTGGACTGCACCCTGAGGATTGGAGGAGGCAGAGGGGGTAATTGGACTGCGATGCATCATTAACTGCTATTAGACAATAAACATTCTCCAGCTGCACACGTTTCATGCAGCACCTCTGACCAGCTTTAACCAACCAAATTCTCTGTCAGGATGTTAGAGAAGACCTATAACACAATGCAATTTCAGTAGCTGATTAAGTGGATACTTGATGATTGATAAACAACATATGTTAAGTACTAACTGAGTTCGAGAACGTGGACACCACTATCAATGACTGTGATAATTAAGACTTCTCTACTGGCAAATATGTGTGCGTGGAATTTAAAATGACATGATTCATAATTCATGTTTTAAAGTGAATTACAACTCTGCTACCCTTGTGAAACTAGCAAGGTTAACGATATGCTGACAAGCAGCTGGTGTGTTAGGTCGGCAATGTGATTTTTTTTATTGCCAAGCAATGCAGCTAGATAATGTGAATTATCAATAGTCACCAGTGACACACAGCAGATGTTCTTTTGGGAATGGCTATGCAGTTTAATTCCTGTTAATCAGAGATTCATAAAACTGTCCTAGCAATAGTTAGTAACATAATTAATTTTCTCTTCAATTTTGTTTCCAATTTATGATTAACCATTTTCTGAATTTCAGTTTCCTTTTTCCTGACCTTGTTTTGTGAGTGCTTCTCTGAGGGCCGGGGTGATCATCTCTCTTCTTTCCTCTTCACCTTCAATGTTCTTCACTCCGTTCAACTTGGACAGCTTCACTATCTGGTCGTCTGCTTGACCCTCTTCTTTGCTCTGCGGCAGACACCAAATTCACCGACATTGTTTATGATCATGATGGTGAAATGGTGAAACATCAAACTGAAGAATATTATTCAAAGTCTGCTTTGAATATGTGAAATGACGCAAATTCCGTTACTAGTTTGTATCTTTTCGAGCTTTTGCCTGTATATTTTCATCACCTGCCACTATACTGACACATAGTTAGGAGTCAAGATTGTGTAGCATCATCAGTGCAGAACACTACACTATTCCTCTGCTAATTTCATCAAGCAGCAAATAACTGGTTGACGTTCAAGGGATTTTATGTTCCCTACAGACAAATGCTGACAAACAGAGAAATGTGTTAGGACACTGCCCTGCAACCTGCCCATTAATCACCCACGTCGCTGCAATAAAATAAAGTCCTGAACTGCCGATAGTGATTCAATTACTGCAGGATGCAAGATCAAAGTTCTGAAATGTTATAAGTTTAGCAGCAACAGAGAAAGTCAATGAAACTGCACTTCACAATATTATCAGTAAACACCCCTAAGAATAGGTAGCAGCATCCTGAAAAGTCAGTTTGAATACAGTGGTGTACCACTTTAAATAACCAAGATAAACCAACTCCAAAGAGCTCTTTAACTTAGTGTAATGTTGAACAGGACTGACGAGAAAACCATTATTGCTGAATAAAGCTTGTCTGGACAGAGAAGGTGGTCTAGGGACATTCAGGGGCCAAATGTAATGTAAAAAGGTATCTACAGCTGAATAAAACAATATAAAAATATCATTCTGGCAGCTGTCTTGTTTCAGTGCTAAAGCTGCTGCAGCATCAGTTGGAAGACTAACAACTTCCTTCAGGCCAGGATCACATTATTGTAGAATAGAGCATTTATATGTAAATCTAAATATCTTAGAGATATGCTGTTTACAGATACAACAGAAGATTGATTAAGTCCTGCTGGAAAAGTTGCCCAAGGCATGGGAACAGGTATTACTTTCCAGTAAGGAATGACAGAGCAGCTGACTTTAACATTAACCACGTTAAGTGACAGCTCCACCCAATTACTGTGCTGCTGCTATTGCTTCAGCGTGTCTATAGGGATCTATATGTAACCTTCTCAGCACAGCACTGCTCACAAGGGGTTGATACAACGTCAGCAAACGTTGACGAATGTTCATATGCGTGTTTTCCTGAAGAACTGCGACACTTCACTGATTCCTGAGCATCTATCTCTGTAGGGAACTACCCCTATCATCCGCTGTCTGCCTAGTTCTGAATGGCACTGAACAATGATAACAGCTATGAGAACAGTGGGAGAGTAACCTGTGTTTCAGCCGAGCCAGTCTGACAACCACTCAATTTAAAGTAGCAAATAGGAACGATCCATACTTCCATCTTTTCCAAATAAATTCCCAGTGGATATGTGAATTTGGAGTCAGCAATCTCCAGAGCATACTGAGTTTGAGTCACTTTGACCATTACTATGAGATATTCCCAAACCCACCAGCAAGCAATTACACATCCAGCAAATGCAGAGCAAGATGCCATTAATTTGGAGTCATGTTCCTGGCCACCTGATGAATGTAAGTCTAATGTTCACTCTATTTTTTGCTCAATTTTTTAGTCTCTACTAATGCCTGAAGACAAACATCTGTCTCTTTAGCTGTTAGGATGCTCAACTTAATAAGTCACTAACTGTATCTATCTGCTGTTGAGATGTAGATGAGAAGGTAGTGCAGAATGAGCATTTACTGCTTTTTAGTTATTTTGCTACAGCAAAAAGCAACAGCCTGCAGTAAGGGTGAAACAAAACAGTAAAGTTGCAAGTCAGACAGCTAAAATGAGATGAAACTCACTATAAAGCTCTGTAAAGTTGAAAGGAGCTGCAGATTCAGGTGATCTGTAACATTGTACACTACTTTCACGGTTTAGATTTTTTACAAAACACTGATTATAGCCAATTTAGGTATTTTCGGGTTTTCACAGTCATATATCTTTATGTCATGTACAGTACTTAAAGTGTATTTGTAGCATTATAAACATACAAGCTGAAACAATTAATTGATTTATCAATTATTCGATAGAAAATATGAACCTCTCTAAACCTACTAAAATAAACCTTTAACCTATCTAAATGACTGCTTACCACTACCATGTACTTTTTAAAGCAAAACAGCTCACTTTGTGACGATTTGTTAAGCCTCTCCGTTTTATGTGACTAATGAATGTCTGGATTCTAGATGGAGAAAACAACACAGTAAGTTGACTTGGGGACATTAACCATTAGTTGCAATCCAAATGTGTATGGACTTGTCTATCGGCTACATAAGTCCTTTTTAATCAAAATATCGACAGTTAAAATCTGATCAACATGCAGTGATGACACAAAATTGTAAAATGTACAGCTGACCTACTTTCTGCAACTCTTTCTGTAGTAAAAAAGGAGAATGAACATTTTAAAATAACTTCAAGTGTTCTGAATGAAACTCTTTCTGCTGGTCTACTTTGACCTTCCACCCTCAAGAATCTAAGCTCACGTCCCCATATACAATAGAGACTCCACACTCCTGATAGATGTAGGTGTGTGGTAACACACAAACTGAAGCTCTGTTATCAGAGAGGATATAAAAGGATCTGAAAACCACAAACCAAATTTCTGCAACCTGCAATTTAAACCCCCAAATGGATAAAACTAGATTGCTGATCTCATCAGTACAAATATTTATCTTCACTTACTGCATCCATGACATGCAATATTCTGACAGCGTATGCAACATGTAGCCAACAGTGCAACAATCTGTCCCTGTGGTGTTTGTGTGCAGCCCTAAAAATTCATCTGGCCCCACCCTCTGGTTCCGGCAGCTCAGCTTTCCCCCTCGCTTGAGAGCTCACAGACATCCAGTCATGCCCAGGTCTGTCTGGACTACCAGAACTGGGACATCTTACAGCACCATGTTGTGCTCTGAAACCATGACACGACATGGGGATGATGCAGAAGGACAGTGCAGCAACAACACACAGAGCAAGTGGGTGATCAAGGGATAAACATAAAGATACATGTGGGAGAGGGGGCAGAAAAGAAAGAGATAAGGTGGAAAAGGAGAAGGAAGAGTGGAAACAGAAAGAACAAGCTCCATATGCGAGTTAAATTACCCATATCCCAGTGCTACATAAAGGCATTAATTATATAAATCATTATATTAATACAGTTATTATACCGTAAAGGTAACTAAATATGAAATAAACAAAATTACATTTCAGTGAACACCAACAATAACAATTTGTCATTATTCTTAATAATTGCAAAAATAGTCAACTGTTTGCAGCACGGCTAATAGCAAATTAGACAGCTGTGTAGTTTGTACAGTAAAAGAATACAGCAATGCTGTATTAAGTTCTGCCTTTGTTTCAAAATGCACCATAACATGCCCTCAACTTAAGTTGAGTCTTGTGTCTCAAACATTTTACATTCCCTTCTGTCTGAACAATGTCATACTAAGCATGTAAGGTGATACAACAGCCATTTAAGTCATAGTAGCATCTTCATTTCATTAACCTGAAAACATCAAAACCCAGCACAGAAAACTGTGCAGCTGCTTAGGTTAATGATGCACTACACACTAACTCATATCTGGCACCAGTCCAACAGCATGAAGTGGTCCACTCTAGCACAAATTGAAGTTTCTTGGGGCAAAGTTTAGATGGTAGTGCAATGATGCAAAATCAATTAGAACAACAATGAAAATGAAGGTGGCATTTGGCAAAATACAAATCAAACTACAGCTAAAGCCTGATGAAGACTAAGACTGGGCAACATGAACTCTGAGCTGTGGCAGCCAACCACAGCCTGTCCGCAAGTCTACTATTGGGTAAAATTGATGTACTCATCAGGTTCAGCAGTGATCCATCCCTGCATGACTGTGAACCGACACAAATTATGGCAAAAAACCATTTAGGGTTAGAAATGTGCGAGGTGAGGGATGATTTGTGGAGAAAGTAAACAACATTTCAGTACTTGTAAGCTTAAATCAACTAGAGATGGATTTGAGAGCATGAAAAGTAACAATCTGAGGTTATGATCTGAATGGCCAGATTGAAAAAAGGATCAATACTGTGAGATCTATATCTTCTTCAGCACTAGACACTTTGTCTAGAATTTATATATATTAAAGGCTCCTGAAGACATTTTTGGACAGAAAAAGAAAACATGTCATGTTACAATCAATGTGAGTCAAGATCCATAAAAACAGGGTCAAGACAGAACACTTGACCTAAAGAAACAACAAAAAACTAAAATTACTTAACTTATTTTATTTTCTATCTTATTATCTAATCCATAAGATGAATCAGTTTCTTCATAAACTTCCTTTAAATGGTTGTTTTATGGTTGTGACCTAAAGTACTGAGCAGGATATTGTAAAGATAGAAAAAGAGATTAAACCTCAATACCATACTGGCTGATTTGTCTTGTCCAGTTCTCTCTATAATTGTGTAATGAATATTTAAAAAGAATAAGAAAACATAAATACAATCAAACTTTGGCACAATTTCAAAGAGACTTTGCTATTTTGTAAAATACAGAACGTGAAAACTTATCAGCCTCCATCAAAATCAAATATGCTGAAAGCAGCCAGAGAAGTATGCGCACAATACCTGCAGAAACCAAGAGTAGAGCCAGTTATCTCTATGATGTTGACATAAACATGACAAGTTTCTCTGAATTTGTTTGACTGGGCATAATCCAGGGTAAGTGATTTAAACACAGTTCAAAGGGCTTCAACACAGACTTGGACTGCGTGGTTTAGAGTCTATCTTGCACAGAGATTTCACGCAGATAGCTTTAAAAGTGAAATGACAGTGTGATGTTAAATGTCAGATGTTGCAGCTCTGCCAAAGCCCAGTGTTCACTCAGAGACTCAAGCTGCCTGCAACTGAGAGTCTCTGCCATCACCTAGTGGTCAGATACAGCCACAGTGAGCTTCCACCTGCAGCTACACTGAAAGGTGTCTCAAGCAGACAAAAAGTTACATGGTTAAACTCCTGCGACTTTTTAAATACTGCAACACTGACATTTAGAGCCTTTATAATCAGAGACTAAAGTAAAAAATCCCACAGTATATTCAACAGTCTAGGTTATTGATAGGGAGAAAACAGACATATTAAATGTTGCAGCTGACTTTGCAATGTAAATTAGTTAACTAACATATTCCAGTCAGGGGAATTTCCTTGTTCTCACTTAATTTGCAGCTTGGTTAAATACTTGTCATCCCTAATGTTTAATGTAAAAAAACTAACTGCATCTTGCACAACCTGCTCTGTGTGACCAAATTAGGCACAAATAACACTAATTTGTTACCAGACACAGCAAACTTGTCATCCTGACGCCTAAATCTAATGATACAAACCATGAAACCAAATGAAACTAAATTATACCATAATTCTATTATTTAAACGACTAAATAAGTTAGAATAAATACTATTAAAATACATTTTCAGTAGGTCCACGTCTGTTTCCATGTCTAGAATATCGCTGAGGAACAGAATGACAATAGGAATCCATGGCTTCCTTATAAAAAAATAAATGAAAATGCGTCATGATTTTTTTAAAAAGACGTTCTGGCTCTTCCCACTGTGGTTAGACTTAACTGAAAAGGGCTGAGCTTCCCAAGCTCCTTAAGTCATCTGCTGGTGTCTCTTTAACGTCCCCTGCCACGATGTATAAACACATCTGTGTAGGGCTTACAAAAGGGGTCTGTCAAAACCAACCAGGACTTACACATAATGCACTGTAATATTAATCTCACAACTGCAAAGGACAAGCCTGGCAGAACCATGGACACTTCTATTGCAATTTTGTCATTAAGTATTATGCATTCATGAGAACAAAATTTTGGAAGTAGAAAGGCTCCGGTGTTCCCTTGAGTTAGTGAATTAGCCACTATAACACATAGTTCTGATTTACAGTGTTAAACATAATGCAGGCAGAGATCATATAAAAGTATAAAATTTAAATTGTAAAATAGTGGATCATTTTATACACCAGGGACAAAGCGACACCTAAAGGTCTTTGCTATAACTTACACAGGTTTTCCAGTAAAGTAATAGAAATTTGATAAAACAGAAGAACAATAAAGCCTAAAAATGTCCTGGTATTAAAAAGAAAATTATTAAGCAAAATAAGCATTGTGTTTGTTTTATGTCATTGCACCTGTAAATGTCTTCTTTGACTTATTAGTTTCACTTCCTGATGCAACATGAAACTAGTAACTTCACAGGTTTTCATCAGGTGGCTCAAGAGGACTTTTCCTCGCTGACTTGCCTCTGAAAAGAACAGCTACATTACAGGGTTGGATACCTATATTTCTGTTCCTTGCATTTCCTTCACCCTCAATCCTCACATCTTTGCCCAGGTCCTTATACAACTGCCTGTAAAAGTGGACTGATAAAGGCTCTTCCTTCTCATTTTTTCAGCTTTTCTTGAGTCACTCATTCCTCACAAGTCTGTGAGGTGGGCGTCCTCGCTATTACGCAAGCCTCTGCTTCTCAGCTGCTGGGGTCTGGTGTCTATCAACCCATCTGCTACTTCTCCTTCAGTGATACCACTTTTTCCTCTTTACTCAACACACTAACTAAGCTTTAATGCCACGATGGTGCCCGCTTATAGCTCTCAACACGGAAATACTGAAAATAAACATGCTGGATGATGATACTGGAGCTCCAGTTTAAAATGATTCAGCAACAGCACAACTGTAATACTGTGAAGCAGGCGGCCAAGTATATCTACCTCACATTTACGAGTAGGAAGAAACAGCACATGAATTCTCAGTTGCATAAAGGCTCATGTGACTTGAAATTAGGGAAAGGTGGTACTGAGCAACTATGGTCATTCTAAGTCTATTTTGTACATGATTACCAGCTAACGTACTTATAAGAAAAACAAGTGACCTGAGCAACGTGTAAAGAGAAACACATATGCATTACTAACTGCGTTGTGCTACCTTTGCTTTCTTGACGCTGTTCATTATGTTTCCTAGATCCTCCATGTCAACCACCGAACCTGTTTTTTTCTCATCATCCAGGCCAGACTCCTCCTCGTCACTGCTGGATTCTATCAGATCCTCCTGAAAGAGAAAAACAAAAAAACACAACAAAAACAGAAAAGATTGTTAAGTAATGTTAACTGAAAAGTTCGGGGATGTGGTGAGACAGATGACAGACTGAGTGGAAAATGTAAATACTTCTCCAAAGTAGAGAGACTAACATATGGCTCGAACAATGACCAATTAAAAACTTGTCTGGGATTGAGCAGAGGAGCCCATGTGGAAAACATTTACTTTACATCATTATCTTTACTCAGGCTGCCTGATTAAAAAAAGAAAACCATATGCGTGTTTATGGCATTTCAGAGGATTTATTACGATGCGTGCCCTGTGTCGAAACGTGTTCGGCAGTACCATAAAGTGCATCATGGGAGATAAATCACAATGATGGTCCCCTAGCTACAGTTCTCAGCTACTCTTGGTTCCGGGTGAATGTCACCTCTGCTGAGTGCACTGACTGTCGCAGACAGAGGGGAAGAAGTCTCAGTTTGAGTTGGCTCTGCGGCGCCCGCTACCATGACAACTGGTCATCTGTGTGCGCTGTGATGCAGATCAAAGCTGTTAATGTGTGCATGTGTACATCTAATGTGTCTGTGTTTGTACTTCCCTTCTTGTCAAATCTGTCATTTTTGTGATTGGTGGAAAAAGGTCCTATTTTCATATTTTGACATGATGGTCAATGTTGATGGATGACGAATGTCATGTGAGCCATGCAGAACATTCAAGGCCACTAAATGAGGACCTGAAAAACGGAACGGAACACTTCACTTGCTGAGACATTTGGAGTCCTTTTCTGATTTTAATCAGACTGTTGGAGTGCAACATGAGACCATTAGCCCATCCATTCCACTTCACACTCCTGTGATAAGAGCAGCTTGGATATCTAAAGTACCCTTCTGAGAAAACATCATCATAAGCTATAGGATCTTTCCTAATTAGATGTCAGCTACAAACTTTCTCAGCCACTTTTCTTCTTATATTCGCAAGGGGGGGCAAAGGCTGGAGTCTATATAACAGTGCAGTGCAGTGAGTGGAAATAAGGTGTCAACTAACTGCTTTATCATATCTTAGGCAGTATTATATGGGAAAATAATTAAATTGCCATCTAGCAAGGTAATTTTTAAAGTTTCCTTTTTCTGCATTATTCACTGTGCTCTCTGCAGCTCTGAACAGCTAATGGCTGGCAGACATTCAGCCTTTTGCACAAAAACACTTGCAACAATCAGGGGTGAACACTAGTCATTCATTTTAAGTAGTTTTTTTGTCTTTGGTTGAATGCAACATTCTTTACCTATATATAATGCGTCATTAAAAATGCAATAACATGACATAAACTCGATATTATTACCTCTGAGCTGTTATTCTGCTGAGCTGCTTTCTCCCCCTCCTCCTCCACCTTTCTGTCTTTCTTCTTGTTCTTACAAGAGGCTCCACTTTCACAGTTCCCGCTGCATTTCTTCTTCTCACCCTTGACCAGGGCCTGTAGGCGCTTCAGGAACTTGACCTTCCAGGCCAGGAAGTCTGCCTGGATGCTGCCATTACGGCTCTTCACCACATTACAGTCGCCCTCTCCCCTGGTCATGATTCGCATGCCACTCAGCATCCAAAGCCACTTGTCTACATTTTTACCCACCTGGAGAGAGAAAGGTTAGATAAGTGAGGTGATTGGGAAGTCAAACTTGGACTATTGGATTATTTTCACACTGCTGAGCTACAGCTTTGAACAATCTTCACATGATTACTAAACATTTTGAGTGAAATTATTCTGATTCCTCACTGAGTTATAGTGGCCAACATAGACCGAGTTGCCGAGACCAAACACTGCATATCTGAGGCCTTTGAGGTAGGTCTTTCCATATCTGAAGTCAGTGGATGCCTCGTCCAACCACTTGCAGAACCACTCGGCGTTCTCTGTGGGCTGTCCGTCTGTGTATGTGGCCACGAGAAACACGCAGACCGACTTACTGGTGCACTGATTGGAGAAGTAAACATGGACAAACGAAACACAGTGGCACAATTTAATAATTAACCAAATACAAGTAAATACTCTTGTATTTTCTTGTATAAATGTGAGACATGCTGCCAGAATGATTTCTGGTCAGAATGATGAACGGAGAACGGAGTTTCTCTGAACTCAAGGTAAAACCTGAAGACACAAGCACATACAACATTTTGGAAGCTGATCTAATATCCAACTTTTCTCATTTCTTAATGCATGACTGAAGGGCCACAGACCTTTAAGCAGCTGCCTTGTCACATATTGAAGAAGAAATAATGACTTCTTGGCTGACAGTTAAAGACGTAGAGTCAGTGCAGCTGCACCTAAGGAGGGACTGGGATCTACGGTCATTTCTCTTGTGGAGGTTTTTCATTACTAAGAACTGTATCACTGTCGCATTGAATAAATGGCTATTTTCTCTCCTGTTGTGTACCAGCCAACCAATCTCCTATTCATCTCTCAATGCACTACACGGTGCCCATGCCCACAAAATAAAACGGGAAAACTGATGAAAATAATCCATCTTTCCTCAGCTGAGCAGGATTAGTGTAAGACATTTGTCCTTTGTGCCAACTGGTCGAAGAATCAAATCAATGAAAAATGAAAGAAAGAATAAGCTTCAACACAGCACAACCTGAAGCTCACTGTATTGTTTGTTTGTCCCAAGCATTTAATTAAAAAACTGTTATGATGTATTGTACTTTGATTAATTCTGTTTATTGAAGCCTTGTCTGTAAATACATGTTGTTAGGTCTTAACGTGCTTGAACGTCTTCATAAAGCAAGCTTATCCTCTTAACAGAGCTGCAGCAATTACAGTGTGCATTAATGAGTCACTTACTTCATACAGTGTCAAAATTAAGAGTTACTATAAAGTACTGAGGAGCAGAAGTGTCGGTTAGGTTCTTATTCAACGACACAGTTTCTAAAGCATTTTCAAATTTACTTAACTAGACAAGGAAAAACCAGGACCAGGAGCAGGCTTACCTCATCAGCAAGTTGATCATCTGGATCATAGTCTTTCATGTTAATCACCTCAGCTGGTATCCCCAGATTCTTCACCTCCTCTGACAGCTCGTTTGCAAAGGCCTGAACAGACGAAAAGAGTCTCAGCTGATGCTTATAACAGATCTGAGGAAGCTTACATTCACAGTCCACTAGTACATTTTTAGTGGTTTCTGCCTAGAGTTGCCTTGAATTAGTAAGTCACAACATGCACAAAATTTTGGTTTAGTAATGTTTATGTTCCTGAATAAAATTTTACTTGAGTGAAATGTAATATTTTGCCTTCACCTGATTACACAAATATAAATTTAAATTAAATATTGCTGATCTGCATATTTAAGAATCAAATGGCCCTTCATCACCTTGTGGTGATCAATAATCAGGCTGTTGAGATTGTGCAACAAAAATTTCTTGTCACTGTTATTTATAATAAACTGATTTTTGAGTCTCACGTCGCACTGTTTGCAGGAAAGCCCATCAACGGATGTATTTCCAGCGCAAACCTCAGGGTTTTTTACTTACCATCACTGAGTCTGTACTTACTGTTTCCTTTGTTTGCTGATGCATGTTGTTTACCATCAGAAACAGACTGCAGAGCATTGTTAGTGTGTAGTAAAATTGCAGGAATGACTCTGAATGATCTTTCTAACCTGTATAAGGTTAGGACTTTGAAGAAGGCCCAGTTAATCGTAGCTGATTCTAACTATCCCTCGTTCAAGGAGTTGAGGTAGTTTCCATCTGAGCTTAGGTATCATGTACCAACATGTAGGACAAACACACTTAAAAACTCTCTTGTCCCTGCTGCTATTGTTTCTTTTTAAATACTGTATTATGATTGTACTTGTTATGTATTGTTGTTGTCGTCATGCATGTGATGTTGTTTGTGTGTTACCACTGACTTTACATCAATTTGCCCCGTTTCGGATATTGATAAACCGGTGTTTCACCTTTGCCGTTCCCGTTTGGGAACCGTAGAAGATTTTAACTCCTGAAACATGAATCACATTGCGTCTGTCGGAGCGGTCACCGTTCTTAACAGCTTTGTAGACAGACGAGCCGACATCTTTGGAGGTTTTCTGAAAGCATGCACAGACAAACAACTTAAAGTTAGGAAATATGAAATAAGACAATACTTCAATCATCTCCAAAGAGAAATTCACAACAAAAAAATACTACTCCAAACGGGAAAGAAAACACTTTTATCAAGCAAATTCTGTCTTATTAGACTTTTGGAAAGACTAATAAGACAGAAGCTCTGAGAGAACAACTGAGTGAAGAGGAAGTATCAGTAAACTCACTTTTTTCAGTAAGATCTTCATTGCAAACCAGATTCCAAAGACAAGGGCAGCAGCTGTGTACACGTACACCCTGTTTTGCCATATTGACATGAAATAACTCCCACTGGGAACATCCACTGAGTCTGGAGGGAAAAAAGACAAACTGAGTCCTCTGTGTTCAGGCAGGTGATACATTATTGATAAATGTTCGCCTAATTTATTAATTGTACAAAAGCAACACAACAGTGGCTTTGCTAGATGAAGGCTAATCCCAAATCAACGACAAGCAACACAACACGGTTAAAACCTTACGTTAATATAACTCACCAGCAGCAAGTAAAATGCTGGTTAGCGTTTCATGCTAGCTAGCAGTGTTAGCACCGTTAGCTAAATGTAACGTAAAGTTAGCTTTTAGTTTCCTCGACGAGCTAAATAAACTCACCTTTAGTATCCGAGGTAGATACACGACGTATGAAAAGCGAAATAATAACGAAGAAACTCAGCATGGCTGCGAACGAGACAACAAAATACACCGTCCTCAGCACCTGCTTCCCAGTACGAGCATGTTTGTTTGGCCGATGAGCATGCTGGGAAGTGTAGTTCTTTGTATTATTGAGGCAACGCCCCAAGCAGTTTACTTCAAAGTGGTTGTACTATGATAAAAAATATAGCGACGCCAGTCACGTACCCAGTAGATGTCATGCGTATATGCGTTAAGCATGTTATTGTATTTTACATTGATATTTCTACCTCGGTCTTTCTCATAGATTGTGTGGACTACCTTAATATTGGTTCACTGCAGTCGTAGTTCCTTACTGTAACTTCAAGAGGGTAAAACGTTTAAAAATATCAATGCTACTGACAGAAAAATATTATATATATATATATATATATAATATAGATATTATATATATATATATATATATATAAATCGTTTTATATATATAAATTGCTTAAGTTAAAGTAGCCTGTGGATGAATTAATTGTCTTCGTCGCCCTCTTGTGGTCACAGACTGTAACTTAATAATTAGTCAAAACAGCGTCAATGCAGATATACGAATGTTTCCGGTGAGTACTTTCAAAATACATTAACTCAAGCAGAGCATTCAGAAGTACACAAAGTCAGTACAAAAATATAAATGCGAGTGTTACTAGGAAGTACTTTTTAGTCAAACACTCGCATTTATAATGTACTTCATCCACCAAATGTACAATATATACAATACAATATCACTTTACCTTTTTTACTCAAGCTGTAGTATTGAAAGTGTCTAAAATATAGAAGTGGTCGTGAATGTATGGTAGTAAATGCTCCTGTGAAAACATTTAAAATGACATTTTCACAGGTTTTATGCACTCTGACCACAGCAATTGCTGTAAATTCATGAAAACAGTTGTTTCCGAATTTCTAAATATATTTCCTAATCTGATCAGTGATGACATGTTTAGCCGCATGTCTTCATTTAACAGCTGGTTGTCCAGGTGGTGCCCCACTAACAACGTGGGCTACATAGACAATTGGAAAACGTTTTGGAGAAAACCTGGGCTGATTAGAAGAGACGGCATCCAT
>JAUMHL010000005.1:3739074-3750311 GCA_032362345.1 Sandelia bainsii
TTGTGTAAGGTCCTAAACCTTACACTGTAAAGTGCCTTGAGATGACTTATGTTGTGATTTGGCGCTATATAAATAAATAAAAAAATTGAATTTTATTTGCATTGTTTTTTTACAAAAATGAAATTGTTTCATTACGGACAAGGTTTAGGGCCGCCATATAAATACCGTTTGAGTTCTGATCTTTTTCTCAGGGCCCTAATCCTCTTCCGTATTTTATGAATCTTTGCTATAATTTTTCATTGTCGTCAAGACTCAACAAAACAAAACGAGAGCAGAACTTTTGTTGAATTAAAAACCAGAATATTTGAAAAAACAAAAAACTTTGACAGTGTTTGATGAAACTTTCTAGATCTTTCTAAAATAAATCTTTCTAAATGCTTTACTAAACACATCAGCCAACAGTACCTGAGTCATTATGTTTGCCCTTTGGACACTAATCCTCGATATGTATCTGACAAACTGGTTCTATCAGTTCTGGTTTAAATAATCAAAACCATACTTTTGAAATGTAAATAAACAAGAAGCATGGGAGAAAAAAATACAATAGAGTGTTGTTTATTGTGAATAAAATGATGCATGGTGCAGTTAGAAATCAACCACTTTCCAAAACATGTAAAACACTTTTTAATAATTTAAACTATTCCCATATACATATTAATTAGCAAGAGTAACACCTTTATTTAAAGCAAGCTCAGACAGAGAACATTGTTTCATTTTAAGTCCAAAGTGCATATTTATGTGTGCATTTGTTTCTTTTCTTGATGTTCACATCAGCTACTTAAACTCTTTTTCTAATAGTCCTTGTAATGGATTTTTACACTGAGAGTAAAAGCAGACTGTGATTAATCAAACGTCCATTTGGCTCTTCAGGGAACTCAAACGTAAGCCTTTGAGGGTGATTTGGATCGGAAAGAATTTTCTTGTCTTGAAGCCTTGAAGTACTTCACAGAGGGGTTTGTATATTCCTCGGTGGGACAATTGGCACACAGAAGTGCCCCTCCCAAGATCAACAAAGCTGAAGCCGCCCAGCCGATGTAAAGAGAGGCCCCAAGCTCTCTTTTCTGAGCATCTAAGAGCGTAGGGTTGTAGAAGTCCCTTATGATTATACTTGCAGTCCAGGAAACAGGGATAAGGCAGAGGACTCCACTGATGATCAGCACCACACCTGCTGCTATTGAAACCCTCGATTTGGCATTCTGATCTTTAGTGAAGTTGGTGCACTTTCCACCAGCACATGCAATGATGAGCCCTGCAAGGCCTGCGACGATGGAAATCACCATGAGAGCACGGGCCGCCTGGAGATCTGTGCTGAGAGCCAGCATGGAGAAGTAGGCCTGACAGTCCATCTGGCCGGTACTCTGGTCCATACAGCTCACCCAGATGCCCTCCCATAAGATCTGCGCTGTCACTATGTTGCTGCCAATGAAGGCAGAGACCCTCCACATGGGTAGAGCACAAGCAATGATGGTCCCTAAAAAGCCAATGAAGCCCAGGGAAAAGCCCAGAAGGTGTCGTCCCATTGACACCATGATGAAGAATTGTTTGAGCTCTTGGAGCCTAAAGGAAGCAGAAGATGTGAAGATATGGGAGCAGGTCAGCTCAATTCCAGTTGTAAAGTTGAACAGAGATTGTGGCACATTTCTGTCAGTTATAAAGACGTCTTGCTGAAGGTGGAGTTAGAATGTCCTTCCGTCTGACCTGAAACAAATACAGTGACTTACTAACCTGCCCAACCAGAATTCTCACATTGTCTGTATGCTGACAGAGAGAAGTTTCGATGAAGCGAACATCAGTCCTAAACATCCATCATCCTAACCGCTTGCCCTCTTAAATGTCGCAGGGGTGCTGGAGCCTATCCCAGTTGTCACTGGGCAAGAAGCAGGGTCCAGGGCCTGTAAAAAAGGCACCGCATTCCACTTTTAAACACTGCACTGCAGATCAGGACTAGTCACTGGTTTCAGGTTTTTAAAAAAACATCAACAGTATCAGACCAGGAGGTGTGTCCAGTCATGGTTTGATTTTCCTAGTTTCCTCAATACTTCTATTTATCTAGATACATACATACAGTACTGTGCAAAAGACTTAGGCCAACATTGGATTTGTTGTTCTGGCAGTGATATGGTGACCATATATATATTTATTTCATAGTCTCTTTATTAGAATACAACTAGAAAATATGCACACGGTATTAAAAAACTTTTCAATTTTAGGCTGAAATAGATGTGTGATCTCTGTAGAGGATACTGGAGAGATCAAGGACAAAAATAGGAGTAGAAGACCTGTCAAAATCTGATGAGATGTTTCTCAGAGTTTCTTCTTTGAGACACAGTCCAACAAGGACCTGACTCAGCATCTGGCAGTTTCATTTGGATGCCAAGTTGATCCTTCCATAACCTGGAAAAACCTGATCAGGAATGGTCTTTGTGAAAGTAGAGCAGCCAAGAAACCATATTTTGTGTTTCTAGTTGTTCTAATGTAAAAAACTTAGAAATAAAAATGTATGAACATCATAGAATTGCTGAAAAACTAATCCGATAGTGGCCTAAGGTACCCACAGTCACCGATGTTGCATTTGATTTGACCACTATAAAAGCCTCTTTTAGAGAGTTTAGTAAACTTAGTTAGATTCTGTTATATTAATTATATATTATATTAATTATGTTAAATTACATCACATTTACATGTACTTTTATCCTGTCTCTCGCTCACCCATACACAGACACAAAGACGCTTAGAGCTCATCTTCACAGTTAACATTTCATAATCCAGTAACAATATGTAATGATAATGACTCCATAAATGTGTAAGTGAATATAAAAAACAACTTTTTATTGAAATTCATTTGAATTATTTCAAAAATAAAGTGATATTTATAGACAACATACACATTACAAATGATCACTATTTACAAAATCTGTTCTGTGTGACGAGGAAATAAATATAGCAACAGTGACTTCCTCATGATAAGCACTGAAACGTTCAGTGCTCACAGCCATGTTGACACAATTTTCCTCCTGCGTCAAGACACAGTTCTACCTCAGAGCACAAAACAATTCAAAAGATACAAGTTTACTTTGTAGTGGCATAACAAGTTTCTGATGCCATCGTGGCATCTGTTCATTCAGTTTTTATAAGCACTGTCCCGGAGAGTGTGTAGTTAGTGCTGCATGTGGTTTGCTGGGGAAGTGGGATGGGGAAGCATTAACAGGCTCAGACGTTGCTGATCACTCTCCGCATGGGGACCACACAGTCAACCGAGACCCCAATAAGGCCTATGAAGCTGTGAGGATGTTGGCTCCAGTAAAAGCAGTGACCTGAGAAACCGTTTAGTCGGCTTTGGTCCCTCGGACATTCAAAGGCAAAACTAAAGACAAAGTAAATGCTGTTTGTTTGTTGTGTGAGAAGAAGCTACACTGACATGAGGGTTTGTGACTCCACAGTTCCCAGTATCAGAGCTGTTTCTTGTGCTATTCGGACTGTGCAAATGCAAAGGGCACCACAACCACTAGGGGGCCCCAAGCTACCTGTTAAGTCCTTCTACTAGAATATTTTAGTAGAATTAAATGTAATTCAAATCTCTCTCAGATTATATTTGCTCTGTAATGTTAAAAGAAATTTCTATACACCATTGGGAAGTGTCTTTGATATTATTGCAGAAACAGCTGCACCAGCGTATTAACTTTGATTTGCTCTATAGCAGACATGTCCGATTACTGAACATTGTCTCTGTTAGCTCTACTGGTAAAGAATCGCGCTTTTATGCGGGAGTCCACATTGTGCAACCCAGCTTCAGGTTTTTCATTTGATCCTTCCTGTGTGCTTTTTTTATTGACATTTAAAAAGAATAATTGTCACAATGAAAATAAAATTGTGATAAAACAGTGCATTTGTATGTAACTTTTGCTGTTAGAAACATTTTCTGAGAGGACTATTTGCCCCAGGAATCTTCACATCATCAAATCTGGCCCTTTTAAAAAAAATGTTTGGACAGCCCTGCTCTACACATAATTAGGTTTATTATGTAATAAACCAAATTGTTGAATTTCATAACACAAGACTTTAGAAACAATGGATCTGATTTGAATCTTTGCTCATGATTTTGCCGGATATTTTAAAAATGTTTGTAAAAAGCTTTTAAGCTTCTGCACCTCCCATTGAACCCGCAGCCGGGAAGCTGAGGTTTTAATAATGATAGACTGTAATTAAAAAGTGTTTGTTTTGAAACTACAACACAAGTTTTACTTTTGTTGTTGTTCTAATATGGTTACACACACTACAAAATAGATGTTCACACTGTATTTTTTATGAACATTTGTGTTAAAGAATGTTAATTTTTCAATTTAAAATAAACGTTTTTGTCCTTTTCTACATTGTTGGCCTGTATGGTCACTGAGAGGAACTTTTTTGCCTTTATTATTTTCTATAGTCTTAAATTGCTTGGGTGAAATTGTGGGATCTTTGGTTCAATTCCTGGCTCCTCTTGTCATATGTGGAACTGTCCTTGGGCAAGACACTGAACCCCAAGTTGCCCCCGGTATGTCAGGTCAGCTGCAGCTCTGCCATCAGTGAGTGAGTGTGTGTGTAAATGGGTGAATGACAAGCAGTGTAAAAGCACTTTGAATACCGATATGGTAGAAAAGCGCTATGTAAGTGCAGAACATTTATCATTTTTTATTTCAGTTTTAAGAACCTGCAATGGAACCTGCTTTGCCACAGATCATCAAAGCGTTTAAACTCTTCATATCGATTCAGAACAGGGGCCCTAAACATGATCTTGCATAGGGTGCAGATGAGCGGGGAGCTGAGTATTTGGCAGAGTAGCTCTGCCAGGAGTCCACCACCCAGGATCAGAAGGGCGGAGGCCCCCCAGCCAATGAAGAGTACACTACCAACTCCATCTTCTTAGAGCTCTGCAGCATTGAGTTGCACAGTCATTTATTAGGGTGTTTGCTGTCCAGCACACAGGGATGAGGCTGCATCGATGACGGCATTTGTGGTTCCCTACTGTAACTTCATAAATAAATGTATAAAAATAGCATATAAAAAACCCAAACCCCACCATATTATGGCTACTGACAGGAAAATATACAGTATTTATTTTTGCTTGTTAAGTGAACGTAGCCCGTCAATGTTTTGACTCACTTTGTCGCCCTATTGTGGTCACAGAATAAAACTGAATAATTAATCAAGCAGTGTCAATGCAGACATACGAAAGGTTTCCGGTGCGTGCAAGAAAAGGTATTTTACTAAAAAGCATGAGCGTAGCGGATTTCTGTGTCTCTATGTCAAAAACACACGTGTAACCCTCATCTATGGGTATCTTTGGGGATGTGGTTTAAAATAATATAATATAGTAATTTCTAATAATTAAATGTTAGTGGGTTTTGTATTGGTAATATAACCTTTACCGCTAAACAAAGTAAATAAAAGAAATATATGTTATATTTTCCTTTATTTACTTTGTTTAGCGGTAAAAGTCAGGTACAGTCATAAGAGTTTATCAGTATACGACTCGTCAGCATAAGGTTTGAAATGTTTGATCTAGTGATTGTTAAAACAAAAGAAAATACCTCCAATAAACAAAGAGACAGTTATCTATCTACCTACCTATCTATCTAACCATGATTATTAAAATGCTCTCATCTTAACAATATCATATACACATTGCTGCTAAACAGTAAATGTTCTGTTGAACTGTACATTCACAATAGTTATTTCTGAATATATTTAATTTATCATTTTTACAAAAATGAATTCGTTTTATTAATCTTTGCTCTTTGCTGAATCTTTGTTATTTTTTTACTCTCGTCAAGAGACGGGAAATTACTGATTTCAACAAAACAAACCGAGAGCGGAACGTTTGTCTAACTCGTGTTTCACTGTGGACCCTCATTGGGAACGTACTTGTGGCGCATCGACGGAGCTGTAGTCTGACAGCATATTTTTTGGAAACCTCAGCCTGAGTTTTCTGTCTTTGTATACATAAATATGTCTATATTTACGCCAACAAATCAAATACGGCTGACAAATGTGGCTGTGGTCAGGATAAAAAAAGGAGGGAAGCGGTTTGAAATCGCCTGCTACAAGAATAAAGTTATGAGTTGGAGATCAGGAGCGTGAGTAATATTCACGTTAAATGTCAACAGCTACGTTTAATGGTTTTTCTAAATAGTTAACTAAAATCTTGTTTATTGACTGTTAAAGTCAAAGTACATTTGCTCTTCTGCTTTATAAATGTCTGATTAAATCCACTACTACTACTACTACTACTACTACGAGAAACTAAAAGTCCAAACACTGTGTTTTCTTCCAGAGAGAAAGATCTAGATGAGGTGTTGCAGACACACTCAGTTTTCGTTAACGTGTCCAAGGGTCAGGTGGCGAAGAAGGATGATTTGACCAAAGCTTTTGAGACAGACGACCTAACAGAAATATGTAAACAGGTGAGAAAGTACATGTTTCTCTGACTACTTCTTATTGCCATCAAAGTCCTGCAGAATATGCATTCTCACTTCCTTATGCTGATTCTATCTGCTTCTTTTTAATTTATTGAAAGATTTTGGCCAAAGGAGAGCTCCAAGTGTCAGACAAGGAAAGACAGAGCCAGTTGGAGGCGATGTTCAGGGACATTGCGACTATTGTGGCAGAGAAGTGTGTCAACCCTGAGACCAAGAGACCGTACACAGTTATTCTCATTGAGCGGGCGATGAAGGACATCCACTACTCTGTCAAGGCCAACAAGAGCACCAAGCAGCAGGTGAGGAGACGCAAATCGCTTTCTGATGATGACAGACTCAAAACTGTGTATCTGTAGAATTTATTTGAGTGACACAGAGATCATTTTATTAACTTACTTTTAATACACACACACACACACACACATACAATTAATACGCACTGACAGTGAATTCCTGGAACCACCTGGAGTGGTTCCAGCTTTGAACATAATGATTGAAACACATCCTAAGTGGAAGTAGATCCCACTGGCATTTAATGTGTGATGCTCCAGTCACAAAATATATCTAATTAACAACTCAAAATCAGCTTCTCTTCCTCAGTATAGTGTCATGAAATAAATATGACAGAATATGTGTTTAAATATTATTTGAATATTTCCTTAAACACATATTAAACTACTGCTGTTGTAATACGATATATAATTTATTCATGTGACTTTTATCCAAAGCAATTTGCACACACACACCAGGAGCAAGTTGGGGTTCAGTGTCTTACCCACACTTTGTGGACTCCACGAGCCGGGTATGGAGTATGGAACCACTGACACTGCTAAATGCCCCGAGCCAAAGCTGTCAGTCAGCAGTGATACATTTAACACACTAGACTTTAGATCGCCTATTTCTGTTGTTTACCAGGACTTTATTCAGGCCTTAATTACAGAGACTGATGATCTTTTTGTACTTTTCCTCTGTTTCCAGGCTCTGGAAGTGATCAGGCAGCTGAAGGAGACCATGGAGATCCAGAGAGCTCACATGAGGCTGCGCTTGGTGCTGCCAGCCAAAGAGGCCAAGAGGCTGAAGGAGAAGCTGAAACCGCTCCTGCAGGTCGTGGAGAGTGAAGACTTTGATGAAGAGCTGGAAATGGTGAGGAACATGAAGGTTTTTAAAATCACAGTGTCTTTGTGAATATGATTTATTATAATACTGTTGTCAACATTGTGGATGTCTGCAGAGGGGAATTACAATCAGACATCAACTGAAAGCCCACTTTACCTGCTTCGTGTTTTGTAAAATTTCTGTTTTCTCTTTCTTAACTGATTCCTTGGTTTCTCCTCTTCTCACCTGTAGGTTTGCCTGGTGGATCCAGGTTGTTTCAGGGAGATCGATGAGCTGATCCGCTGTGAGACGAAAGGCAAAGGCTCTCTGGAGGTTCTTAGTCTGAAGGATGTGGAGGAAGGAGATGAGAAACTGTAGTAGTCCCACCTGTCAGGACACTGCACCTAATCCACACTAACATGGTTCACTGTGGCACACAAACTGCAATCTCATTTAAGAGTCTAAGACTATATTTATGATCAGATTCATGTCAATTTCAGCTATTCCTTTTTCCCTAGCTTCTCAGTGTTTAAAGGATTTTTTTCACTGGATGTAAGCTTTGCATGCTGGGTGAAATATATTTTGAAAAACATTTGAGCATTTATGCTTAAACTTGCAGCTAAATAGTTATTTAGTTCTTCATGCTAGTAGCACTCAACCATTAACAGCACTGTACAGCTGAGCAGGTTGCTTCTGCCTTCTGTCAGACTTGTGTGCCATGTATTTCTTTAACCAGTATTTTACATGGAGTCATAATTAAGAGTTTTCTGTGTAGCAAATAAATATTTAACAACACATTTTCTTATCTGTGCATAACCTGTGGTTTTCCTCAGATGTCCATTGCTGGTTTGAAAACAATTGAAATAAGTTTTGCAGAAAACCAGACCTACTATGTTGTTGCTTTAAAAACAGAAAAGCATAATATTCTAACTAGGAGCTTTTAAAGCATTTACATCTTAGTTGTATCCCTTTTGAAAAATGCTGTACAGGGCAATATAGAGCTAATATGTTGAATGTTGCACAATTAATTTATATTTACTGTATGTAAAAATAATGTATAATAATTTAATTAAAATGTTAGCATACAAGCAGTGTACGCTAAACAGTACAGCAGCATGATTTAAAGTGTTCCTATGTGGAAAAATAACCAGGTTCTGATGGTATGACTGCAGAAAAATGTCAAAGATTTTATGTAAGTCAAAATCAAGTGGAATAAGAAATTAGGGTTTTGCTTTTTCTCACATTTTACAGTTCAACATAATCAGCTCTACATCAGAAATGTATGAAAGTTGGCTCTTAAAAAAACTTAGTCAGTCTTTCAGTCATTTAATGCAAAAAGAGGAAAAAATGTAAGATTATGGGGAAAATAACTGCATTTTTCTTGCATTTTTCTTACTTTGGTTTCCTCTGTAAAATTGATGAAAAATGAAAGTGCACCAGCTTTATGTTGTGATCTTTATTCTGAAAATTGTATCATACTGACTATCCCATGAAATACCTGACAAACACTGGTGTAGAAGTCTGAAAAGACCAGATTTAGATCAGATTATTTCAGTTTATTGTGAATAAATATATTAACCTACTCAAGACATTATCTGCTTCTTTTCATGTGTCCTCCTCTTTATCTTGTTATCTAGTCTAATATAGATCTTCTAATAGTCTAAAATAGATGATAACAGTGAATGTTTTAACATGACTCCTTAAACCTCAATTGGTCTATGAGTTCAAACACCCTATACACAACTGAAGTCAAATCAATTTCCGAATCATTTACAGTGCTTTATTCCACAGTGTATTTTTGTGCAGAAGCAGCATTAAGCTCTAGGATCACTATTGTTTACATTTAAGGCATTACTGTGTATTAAAGATTTCATGGAGCTCTATTGTCTTCAGTCTAACTAATTTGAGAATTATTTTAGTATCAGTAATTGCATCAAGTAGATACGGTCTAAATGAAAAACACAGCAAAACAAGATGCTACCCACACCCCTATTAATAAATCTAGTTACATGACACATTGCTCTGCTTGTACTTTCTAATGTTAAGTTCAGGCTTAGTTAAATCAATGCATCGTTACTGGACGTGCACTCAGATCTGTCCACAGCCATTTCAAGTATTAATGATTTTCCAGTGTAATCATTTATACTCTCAGATAGGCACTGATCTGCGTTCATACTGGCTGTGCGTGAACGTAGTCCTGTTGATCCTGCCCAGTGGATGGTTAGCCTCCTCCTCTTGAGTTGGGTATCTACCCCCTTGAGGCTGCTGTGACTGCCTCTCAGTACTGTGGCATCTGGTCATGAGAAACACCCCTCCAACTATTATCAAGACAAAGGAGATCCATCCCAGGTACAGTGCAGGTCCCCAGTCTCTCCTCAGCAGCTCAGCGCCCTCCAGTGGCTGACTGGTTTGATGGCATGTCCAGGCTGTGGGAACCAGCAGCAGGATACCAGACAAAACAAAGAGAGCACCAGAAAAGACTTTGACCTGGCCACGTGCAGGGAACCACACTGCCCCCACTGCACCAATCACCACAGCAAAACCGCCAGCTCCGATGGCTGCCATGATGAGCGCCCTCCACGTCCGAAAACTTCCAGAGAGAGACATGAGAGACTGGTAGAAGGAGCAATGCAGGCTGCCATCGTGGGCCAAGTCCCAGTGATCCCATTCCAGCCACACCCCATCCCAGTAGGCAGGAAGAGTAGCTGTGATGTTGTTCAGGGTGCCACTCACCTTCCACAAGGCCAGGCAGCGTGTCAGAATGGCACAAATCCACCCTGAGAGGGCCAGACCGAGGGCAGCTAGTTCCAGCTGCCTCTCCATGGCTGCAGCCTGCCTGCTCCTCCTCTTCACTGCAGGCCCGACTTTCTAACCAGAAACAGCTGGTAGCAGAGCGCAGTGGGGTGTGGTGTTATTTTAACATGTGTGTGCATGAGAGAGAAAGAGACAATTTGTGTATGTGTGGGTCTGAAAAACCAGTTCTTTGGTATTCATAAAAAGAAGAACGCATGGCGTGGCTGCAGCTGGGTGGAGGAGGGAAATCCCTCTGTTTGCTCTGCCATGGTTTCAAAACAATCCCTTTCTCCCAGTTTCTGCTGAGAGGGGAAAACAAAGATTCAACTGTGCTCACATTTTTCAGCCACTGGGTTGTGTTTTTGAGTGAAAATTTGATTTGTAGAGCTTCTGACTGATATTAGGATTTGTATTTTCACAGTAGAAGTGTAGCTGACTACTACTACTGGCTACTAGGCGGAGAATAACAATGGCACCTCATGGAACTTGATCAAAGTGTAATGCTTTTCTGACTGCAGTTCTGAGTCAGCTAACATGTTTACAGTATTTGCTGTATTTAGAATTCTGTGACGCAAATCAGAAGAGTTTTTTGTTTAGAATTCCATTAAATTGATGACATGCAAATATGATCAGTGTAATTTTCTCTTGGATAGGTATGCATGCACATTCAGTAAGTGAGTTAAAAATCTATTTTACAGCCTTTTTTTAGAGGAATTGGTAACAAATGAATTCTTCACTACCAGAGAATTTGATGAAGATGATGATTTATTGGGACAGATTGTCTCTTAGTTATAGTCAGCGCCGTTTTAGACGCATAGGCTACATAGGCTGCAGCCTAGGGCCCCACCAGCAGGGGGTCTCAGTGAGCTACATGGATTGATAGTTTAGTTT
>JAUMHL010000005.1:3757795-3785548 GCA_032362345.1 Sandelia bainsii
ACAGCTGCTAGACCTGTGTCAGCGCTACTACGGGGTTTCAGTGTCTTGTCCAAGGACACCTCAACATGTAGCTTGCCGGGACTGAGAATCGAACCACTCACCCTTGCTGCTCTACCCACTGAGCTATCATGCCGCCCCATATATATACATTGTCCATTATTTATTATTTATAATTCAATATGTAATGTTTGTTTTTATGTGAGACTGAAGGTACCTACAGTGAGCAATGTTGCATTTGATTTTACCACTATAAAAACCTCTTTTAGAGAGTTTAGTAAACTTAGTTGACAGTGATTAAAATTAAGATTAAATTGAGATTGAAAAAAAAACTTTTTTATGTTATCATGTCCTGTGTTTTTTTTTTTATTATATGTAAAATTAATTATATTAAATTACAACATTTATTTGTATATATGTTTACTTTAACCCTGCCTCAGACACAAAGACACTTAGTGCTCATCTTCACAGATAATATTTCATGATATTGCATGTTAATAGTAATATATTATGATAATGACTCCATAAACAGGTAAGTGAATATAGAACAAACTTTTTATTGAAAGTCATTTGAATTATTTCAAAAATAAAGTGATATTTTTAGGCAACACACACATTACAAATGATCACTATTTACAAAATCTGTTTTGTGTGACAAGGAAATAAATATAGCAACAGTGACTTCCTCATAATAAGCACTGAAACCTTCAGTGCACACAGCCATGTTTTCCTCTTGCGTCAAGATGTACATGGAAAACAAAAAATTTTCTTCTTCAGAGCACAAAATCAATTCAAGAGATGCAATTGTTTTCCAAAAGATTCATAATAATCAAAGATTACTGTGATTGTTTGAATGAATTAATTTTACATCCCAACAGTGCACTGGAATACATAACATCCTATAGAAATACATTGTGTATTTTGGTACAATTTTACGTTTTAGTGGCATAACAAGTTTTTGATACCATCATGGCAGATATCCCAGTCTTTAACCTCTATCTGTCCATTCAGTTTTTACAGGTACTGTCCTGGAGAGTGTGTAGTTGGTGGTGCATATGGTTTGCTGGGTACATATGTCCCTGTGCCTGAGTATTGTCCGCTGGATGGCCGAGCATAAACAGGCGCATACGTTGCTGGATTTGTCACTGGACCTACATAGCGATACATTGGTGCTGGGAAGTAGCCTGGGTGTCCATACATGGGTTTTTGAGGAGGACAGGAAGTGGTTAGGATGATCCCTCCGATCAGAAGAAATAAAGCAGAGCCCCAGCCAACATAGATGGAGGCTCCAAGTTCCCTCTTCTGTGTGGTAGCTATCAAAAGGCTGTCATATTCTGCGATGGTTACAGCTGCAGACCAGCATAGAGGGATCAGGACCAAAAAAGCAGCAATAATGATGAGACAGCCACCTGCAATCACCGTTTTAGCCTTTGATGCATCTGTCTTCAGGCAGCCAGTGCACTTTGCTCCAATGAAGGTAAGTATGAAGCCAATGAAGCCGAAAACAAGAGAGATGATGACCAGAGCTCGGCCGGATTGTAGATCTGCAGTCAACGTCATCAAAGAGCTATCCAACTTGCACTGCATCTGCCCGGTGGCCTGCATCACACAGTTCATCCACAGACCATCCCACACTGTCTGGGCAGTCACAATGTTGGCTCCAATGTACAAGGTCACTCTCCACATGGGGACCCCACAGGCAACCGAGACCCCAACAAGGCCTATGAAGCTCAAGACCTGACCTGCCACTTCCTTGCCAATCCTCCCCATGGTGAATAGGCTTTGTCTTCAGCAAGAGGGAGAAGAGCTTTAATGCATCGGTCTGGTTCTCTTTCAGACTGACACAGCTTTCTCACTTGTTGTTTGTCAGAGAATGTACAGGATGAGGGCTGTCTTGTGGTCAGGTGAGTTCAACTGGCTAAACAAGATTCCTTTTCCTGGAGCTAGAGGTGTGGCCGTTCTTTTGTTCTTGGAAAACACACTTTCATTTGTTGCCTTCTCAAATAATTTACAACAGTCAACTTACAGACTTGAAAGATACTGAAACCAATTCAGTTCAAGAAAGAGGGCAAATAATCAAATTACATCCCCAGAGGAAAATGTCACATCTTAAAACTTGCTCTTGTAGACAAAGTTGTGATCCTACTTTGAACCTAATTTTAGTTAACCTAAATTTTATCCATTATGTCTGATGTTTTTTTCTTTTCTAAAAGAAAATAAAAACTGAGTATAAACATATAACACTAAAATTATCGTCAGCATGAATGGAAGGATTTGTTATAGGACTGTTACACTGCATTAGTTTCCTCTAAGTGTATCTAATAAATTAGGTAATATACTGTGTACTGTGCATAGTCACATGTCATTTGTTCCATGGTAGCATTAATACATCAAATTTTAGGAGAAACGTAACAGATACATATTAGACGACTAGAAAGAAGAAACAAAACTAAAATAAGGCTGAAATGAGAATCAAAATTTTGCCTTCTCTGTGTATACTTGTTTTCTCAAAGCTTTTTGACAGATCTTTGGTGGCATTGACTCCGCCAGTTGCTTATATCCCCCAACACAGGTACCTTCTCAGTGTACCTGTATGTTTTATGTGTATGTATGCATGTCTGACAGCTGTTCAATAGCATAGACAACAAGCAGACCTTAACATAAGCTCATGCCAAGATCAAGATGCAAGATGTGGCCTAGCAAAAACAGGTAATCAGCCCTAGGCAAAGGAATAAAGATAATCTATCTTAGTACTGATAGTGATCACCTTGACATAATATTCAACTAACGTTTTTATTTTGCATTTAACAAATACATCCTACAACATTTACCTCTGATGGGTAAGGTAACTGTTGACTCTTTGTATAAGTGAAACATAGCAAGGACAAAACACAAGATGCAAAACTATTAATCCACAACACACCATTTTGCAGCTCTATTGGACAAAAAAGAAACATCTGCAATTTTTATATATTGTCTGATGTTATTTATTTGTCTTACTAGAACAGTGAGGTTTCTTTTAGTGTTGTAGTAAGTGTTTTCAGTGTTTTCCACTGTTTCAGTATCCTCTTCATAAGAATTCATCAGGACTAAATATATGGACAGTGAAAAAGAGTTACATTAAATTTATAATAATAACAATTATTTATTATATCAATATTTTTATATACATGCATCCTTTATCCTAACACTGAAATTGCTCATATAAACTATAAACTCTGCTGCTATACTATGCCCAGTGTATTACTGCAATATTATCCGCTCACCTTACCTTGTGTTGCTGAATAGAACAATAATCAACTTTTAACAATATAGTTTATTTATAGTAATAGAAACAAATACAGAAATACCAACATATTTATATACCTACATGTGGAATGTGTAGCCTGCAAAAATGAAAAGGATAATAATTAACTCCCACCCTATTATTAAAGCAGTTGTAATCACTGCACCTAGTTATATGTGAAGCATACACAGTTGCAAGAAAAAGACTAAGTTTCAGTTTCCTGGTTTTCTGTATAAATTGGTTGTGAAGTGTGATCTGATCTTCACCAGAGTCACACATATCAACAAACACAGAATTTCTAAGCTGATTAAAACGTCTGGTGTGAACGGCTGTCTTGAGGTCATAACACCGCATCTCTATTGGGTTCAGGTCTGGTCTCTGTCTGGGCCACTCCTAAGGGTGGATTTAGTGTCTTGACATTATACTGTAATTTCCCCTTCCACAATGACAATCTGTCCAGGTCCAGAGGCAGCAAAGCAGCCCCAAATCACGATGCTCCCTGCACCATACTTCACTGTTGGGATGGTGTTTTCATGTTGGTACAGCATTTTCTTTTTACACCATACATATTGCTGCACGTTTGTCCCAAACATTTTGTTTGTTTCAGCTGTCCACATAACATTTTCCCAGTAGTGTTGTGGAGTGTCACAGTGGTCTTTGGCAAACGTCAGGCGTGCTCAGTGTTTTGTTTGGAGAGCTATGGCTTCCTTCGTGGTGTCTGGCCATGGATACCATGCCTATTCAGTGTTTTGTATGGTTGTCTCATGAACAGAGATGTTAGCCAATTGGGTGTTTTTATAAGTAATGGTCCGACAAAACCACACATCAATTCTCATTTCAGTGGCTGGACTCCAGGTTTGCTAACACCTAACTCCAAGAGAAGGCTAGAGTTTTCCCTTATTTTTTGTTTATTGGGTGTGTTCAACAGAGACATGAAAAATCATGATTGTTTGTGTTTAATCAGCTATAAATATTGTGTTTGTTGATATTTGTGACTTTGATAATAAAAGAAGATATATATTTTTCTGTCTTTATTTGATCAATGACAATAAAGATAATTACATATATGAACTGACTGAAAAATTAAATCCTTTCAACAATCTGATAAAAATATTACACAGTTATAAACATCATAAATTAATATATTAATTTAACAATCTTTGAAGGATAAGCACGACTGTAACATTGATGACAACATTGTTCCAAGTGTGACAGCCTGCATCCACAATACCAGGGCCTGCTGGCACAACTAAATGGGATGCAGGTATGACAAGACAAAATAACTGCTGTGTGAAAGATTTTACAATTAACTGCCATTAAATATCATGTTTAGGTTAGTGGCAAGCTGCAGTTTTGTGCTGTATTTAGAATTTATTTAGCCTGTGTATATGTGCATTAAGATATTTAAAGTTAATCTGCTTTGAATAACAAACTGTCTCTTTTTTTCACACAGTAAGTCACTTTAACTTGTTAAAAAAATTAAGCAAATCAGGCTTTTTAATTTACATTTCTAGATCTGTAAATGGTTAAATATTATTATTTCACACTGTTATTGCATAAAACTTAACACTTTTATAAAACAAGATGTCACCTAATTCACAATGACATCCATTCAAATTCTGCATGTGCTAGAAGTTATAAGCCTATGATGTTACACTTTGTTAGCTTTGTAGTCTTTGAGATTATCTTACAAAATATTTGTGATGCCACAAATCTTAATATTGTAATTTTATATTTTTAATATTTCAACAAGTGACCTCAGAGAAACTTTCTGTGTAGTGATAAGCTCAGCACAAATGACCAGAAAAAAGAAAAAAACCCAGTCAAGTAACATATAATAATTAAAATATATGAGTGACAGAGGAGTCTAAGTTATTGTTCTCTCTGTGGGAATTACTGTGACCTCAGGAGTCTATGAAAGAAGAACAAACCATTTTATACAAATTCTCTTGAAGTGGTGATTGACTTCACAGGTGTGAATTTGGGTACATATTGTTCATTTTTGGGTGGGCAGTTCCAACACAGTAGCCCTCCTCCCATCAGCAGCAGTGCAGCAGCTGCCCAGCCGATATACAGCGCTGCTCCAAACTCATACCTCTGGGTGTCATTCAGCAACGGGTTGTAGAAGTTGGTGATGATGGTGTGGGCAGTCCATGAGACTGGAATGAGACACAGCAACCCTGAGATGATAAAAAAAACTCCAGCTAGAATGCAAGCCTTTGCCTTGGCTCGCTCGTTCTCAATGCAGTTAGTGCATTTCCCACCAAGGATTGAGACGACCACTCCACAGATTCCAGTCACGATGGACATGACTATCATGCCTCGAGCGGCCTGCAGGTCCTGGGGCAGCGCCAGGATGGAGTCATAGATCTTACACTGCATCTGGCCTGTACTCTGCACCACACAGTTCATCCATATGCCCTGCCAGATGATTTGAGCTGTGATGATGTTGGCTCCAATAAAAGCATTGACCTTCCACATGGGCAAGGCACACACCACGATGACCATGAGCCAGCCAACAACAGTCATCATCATACCAAGCATCTGAATCCCCTGAGAAACCATTTTGTCGGCTTTGTCCTTCGAACATTCAAATACAAAAGACAAACAGAATGCTGTTTTCTTGTATTTATAGGTTGTTGTGTGAGAAGACGCTACACTGACATGAGGGTATGTGATTCCACAGTTCTCAGCTCCCATTGGCAAGAAGGAGTTTACACACAAACAAAAGGCTTGAAGGTCAGATACAAAAAGTAAGGCTTTATTGTCTATTAACCCTTTATTCCCTGACAAAGATTCAATACACAGATGTTTGGTTACAAGCATAAAAAGACAAGAAAAACTGACAATGAGGCTTCATCTCAATTTATGTATTCATGCAGACTACTTTTAATCACTTACAATAAATTACTACTAACTAAATTACTACTTGGGCAGATGTGTCAGTAGGTAGAGCAGGTTGTCCACTAATCGGTTCAATACTAATTAAATATCATATTTCAGTTAGTGACAAGCTGGAGTTTTATACTAACTCCTTTGGTGAACATGTTGAAATGTCCTTGGGCAAGACACTGAACTCCACATTGGCCATTAACCCCAACTGCTTGAGTGAAGCTGCTCAGTGGCCACAGATCACAAAACAATCAGCAAAAATGAATAAAAAATGTTTATTTAAATGTTAAGATTTAAATTCCTAATTATTCGACCATTACAATCCTTGCTAACGGGTTATCTGCCAATGAGCATAGGGTGAGAAACTCTAAGATTATGTTATTTTCTGTACACCATGGGGCAGTGTTGGGCAGGCAATTGCTCAGACAAGAAGGACTTGTTTTGAGCTTATTGGGGAAAATATAATGTCCTGCAAAAAAAATCTACATGAAGTTAATAATTCATAAAGATCATACACAAATTCAGACTGATTTCCAAAAACATTGTATTAAATGTGCATATGGTATTTTGTTGCTTTTTAAATGATTCATTATTAAAACAATGTCTCTGTTCACGTTTATATTTTGTCTGCTTGCACTGAAAACATTAAAAAGGATGGGTTTTTCAGCTGACAATTTCATCTTTATAATTTTGTATTATTTATATAAAATATATCTCTGTTTTTGAAACTCATTTGAGTTTTATCTGAGTCTTGTTTCTGAAGGTTCTACTTTAGTTTCAGATTCAGCTAAAATTGAAATTTAAAACCATTTTAGTAAAATTAGAAGAAATTTAGAAGAAGAAACCAAACATAATAATTCAGAGTTGATAAAAAATATTTATTTACAGTTTCAGAGAGTCATGTGTAAAACATTCACTTTAAAATTAAATGATATGTAAACTGACACAAATGGTTAAAAAAGACAGAAAATAAAAGTAAAATTCATCCAAGTAACAAGTTAAATGTTCCAATATTCATACTATAGTTTTTATTCAAACCTCAAACAATCTGGGTGTGGTGCACATGTTTTTTATCTTAGCACTAATAAAACAAATCCTGAAGTACTGTCCACATAAAAGGACTGAAACAAACTGAGCACAATAAAATCACTTTGAAATTCAAACTATTGAAATTTTGATATGAATTCAATTTCATTTTGAATTTCAAGTCTTTTTTTCAGTCTCTTGGCTTCTCATTTTTTCTTTTCTCCATTCAGACGTAGCCTTTAGGTGCAGATGAGCGGGGAGCTGAGTATTTGGCAGAGTAGTTATCTTTGGGAGGGCAGTTGGCACAGAGGAGTGCACCACCTATGATCAGAAGGGCTGCAGCCCCCCAGCCTATGAAAAGTGACGCTCCTAACTCCATCTTCTGAGAGTTCTGCAGCAGTGGGTTGTAGAAGTCCCTTATGATGGTGTTTGCTGTCCAGCAGACAGGGATGACGCACAAAATGCCAGAAATGATGAAGATCACACCAGATGTCACACCAATTTTGGATTTGGTGCTCTCATCCTCTACACAGTTGGTGCACTTGCCCCCAGCAATGGCCAGAAGAATGCCCAGGATGCCAAGCAGGATAGAGACAATGATAAGAGCACGGGCAGCCTGGAGGTCCTGGGAAAGAGCCAACATCGAGTCATAAACCTTGCACTGCATCTGCCCTGTGCTCTGGACCACACAGCTCATCCAGATGCCCTCCCAAGTGGTTTGAGCAGTGACAATGTTCTGGCCGATGAAAGCTGTCACTCTCCACTGGGGTAGAGCACAGGCAATGATGGCACCAATCCAGCCAATAATGCACAGGGCAGTGCCCAACATCTGCATGCCGGCCGACACCATGTCTCCTCAGGAGTCTTCTTGCGTCCAAAAAAAAGGTCCAAAAGTGTTGTCTCTGGAAGTGTTGCTTGAGAGATCCCCAAGAGCAAATGTTTGAAGAAGGCTGGAGTGGGTTGCTTATATACTGAACTGGAGAGGGGTTTGACGAAACACACACACTGTCACACAGAGTTGTGACGTGATGACTATGCTCACCCCCCCATTCCCAGCTCCAGGCATGTGTCATCATGTCAGTTTTTGTTTCATGTAGGTGTTGCAGATGGAAAAACCACACTGACTCACAGGTATTGAGAACTGTTTAGCACAAAAATGTCAGCCACACCCTTTTTTGTTACTGTTTTCCTACGTGTCTGCTGTTATGTGCTGGGTAAACAGAGAATGAAAATACTGCTTTGTGGATGACAAGTGAAAAACATTAGTGTGCTTTCTACCCTCTAATATCAGTACAAGAAGTCTGCCACTAAAGTCATTTAGTCATAAAGCATTTCTCAGGTTCATCACTTCCATATACGAAAAAGTATTTCATCGAACACACAGGCAGCTCACGTTTAGTTTTTGGAGAAAAAAAAAGTTCCTGTCAGAATTTAGCTCCTGATGTTACCTGAAAACCTTTGACCCTTGGCCTCTGATCTTTGCAGCCTAAGGAGTTTCTGTTTGAGACAAAGGTAAAACACAAACTAGTTTTGCCCACAGCTACTCAGTGGTACAGACTGAAATTTGTATGGGTGAAATGCACAGAATATACATACTAAAATGTGCATAAATATACCATTCTCTTCCTTAGCTAATAATATATTAGTTATAGAATTAAATATTCAGTACATAAGATTTACTGTAATAATACTCACTGATTAGCTGAATACAAATTCAAATATTTAAAAAATATTTTTAAAAGTTTAAATGCTCAGATTATTCAGGCTGAAATCATCGTCTTTGTGTATTTATTTATCAAATGTAAGTAGTGAAACACATGTTGCATTCTAAACTATTTACACTGATTCCAACAGACCTTGTCAGTAGGTAAATAATAGCATACCTGGAACAGCCAAAGGACATGCCCAAGTCTTCCAACCTAAACAGCCAGAAGGCTTGTGTGATATCACATAAATCAGTTGAAAAATACATAAATAACTTCACTACAGCGATAGTAAATGTTGTAGTTGAAGTTTCTTTAGGTTTAGGTCAGAGAATTTATGCTTTAGGTTGAAATGAAAATGTAATTATAGGTTGCAATGAGTTGCTTGCTTAGATAATCTATCTCCTATCTCCTTTTTTGTTGGAGGATGGACTATTTTTTTAAATGAGCAGAAGTATTCAGCATTTTTAATAATACTAAACTACTAAGAGGAAATGTATTAAGAGAAAAGTTGGACTGTAGATGAAAAAAAAAACAGATCAAATCTGACCTTTCAGTGCCGCCAGTCCTTAAAGGCTGAAGGGTTGCAGTCGTGTCCTACAAATGTGCACGCTGATGTCCAGGTCCTACTTGAGTTATCAATAGTTTTCCACAGCACTGAGAAAACATGCAGAAGTGAGATGTTGGGGAGACAGCAAACACCATGCCAAGTGATTCCAGTTAACAGACTTGGGTTAACAGAGGGTATAGTGAGACGCGGCAAAGGTAGAGAGGTAGAGAGATCATCAGATTGTTTCAGAAATGAATAGAGCCAGTGTTTAGGAGCCAGAACTGCCGTTAGTACTATAATGCCTCCATTTTATCCAAGGTAAGATCATTAAAGCTACTTCGACCTGGCTATGGAGATTGGGTTCCACACACAAGGAGGCAGGGAGGAATTTCCACTATTAAGACTCTGAGGAAAGATGGTTTCAGTGTGAGATTAGTCCTCATGTATAGCCCTCAGAAAATTCACATTCACATGTTTTTTTAAGCACTCACATATCAAATTGAAATTATTTGTCTGTTAAAATGCTGGATACAGTAAGTAAGTAATTCATGGTGAAAGAAAATTGTGACATGATTTGATTGTGTGACATGTTCCAGCTGCTCAATGAGACAACTTTGGAAAAGGGAACAGGTAAAATTTTGAAGCAATAGAAAAAAAGAGGTTTGACTCCAGCAGCCGTGTGAAAATGCCAGAGGGAGATGAAGTGACAAGTGTCAACAGGTAGTTTGAGCCTGGACTTCACATTAATGACTGGCTTTGGCTCTCACTCAGCTTTTTAACTGTTCAGATAAATGGGTTGGGTCTATATACAAAGTTATTGTGAATTCAATGTTTTAAAATGTCTTCTCTTCTTCTAATATGTTTATTTAGTGTCCACTAAAGTCGTGTTTTTAGTTTATTACATTTCCTTTAAATTTATATAAGTTAATCAACAGACATACATTAAATATATGTGTGTAGAGATTCATAAAGAAACTGTATTTGAATTGAACATTTTGAATGTTGTAAGACATGTCAGTCTGTATGTTTTCTAATATGAACTGAGGTTGGATGTTTGTCATTTTAGTTATAATCTTGGTTAAAAACACAAGAAGCAGAAATATTACCAGAAAATATAATGTACATATTTAGCTTAGAATAGACAAAAATAATGTAGTGTAACTTTCTACTTATTTGTTCTTGTTTTATCATTTATTGTTGAATGAAACTGTTTCAGGCAGAGTGAAACATAACATGTGCCTACAGCTGTTGATAAAAATAATAATATTTTGTGATGTAATGAGAATTGTCCTTAGTTACTTTGTTTGGGTTTGGGTCAAGTGATAGTAAAATGAAATGAGAAGCTTCACGCGTCAGACTGCGGAGCGTGTGTGTGTGTGACATCATCAAAGAAAAGCCCCGAGGCCTTGTTCAGGTGCAGTCACAGTTTCAGTGGGTAATTTAAGCACAGTACGTATCTTTGTAGCCTCTTCAGTGAGTCATATGTGTTTGGACACGATGCATTATCACATGACCCAAACAGGAACCTGGCATGAGTCTGCAAAGGTGGTGAAAGAAACTTTTATGCAGCTTTTAGAGGAAATCTGTGACAGTATGACATCAAGGCTGTAAAATATCGCTTCATATCTGACAACATCACTGTCTCACAGTGGCTTAGATGTTTGAGATTTTAAAATTTAGTTTTTGTCATTTTGATGTTATATGACCTATTCCATAATAACAAACAAAATGTAGAGAAATAAAGGTTTGAATTAAGAAAGACAAAGAAAATAGTAACACTTGTTAGGATTAAGGAAAGTTTACTGCGAAGGAACAACGACCTACAGATACCAGTACCTCAGGGAAACCGGTCAGACTCGTTCACATGACAAGTGACTGTTTAGCAAGGTGCGCTGCAAGTGACAACATGTATGTTCTCAGGAAAAGCTAAACTCACTCCATAATGTACATGTTTGTCACGGATAAAACATCATAGAACACCTTGTTCAAAGATAATAATATTCTTTCTGGTGTGAGCATCTTACATTGTATATACCTAAGATAAATAGACTGTGGGCATGTTTGACTCACAGTAAACACTGACACTGAATGTACTGAAACTACTTATGGTTTCTTTAACATCCAAATAAACTTTTTTAATACATCAGCCTAGTCTAGCAATTATTGAATGACAATTAATTCTAAGCAAAAAGCTGTTTCACATGACAACATAAGTAAAGATATACCAAATCACATTATATGCTAATGATTAACATTGTCTTGTCTGGACAAGACACTGAAACCTGAACTCCTGGTGCCTTAGAGGGCAGCCTGTCCACAAGAATTTCCCCAGGGGGATTAATAAAGTAACAATTATTATTATTATTAAATATCAAATCTTTCAGCTACACAGAGCCAAATACAGGCCCAGTATTTTTAAACTCCAAATTCAGTGCACTGTATGTTTCTTGGTTTCTTGTAAAGTCTTGTAAGTACTGCAAAAGTCAAGACAAAATCTAAACTGTGAATCGGTTCATTGGGTTAGACAGATTAATGTGTTGTTTGACCTTTATTTAAAAAAGTATTGCTAAAGTGTTTTGCTTTTGAAACTGAAGTAATCAACATTTGACGTTAACGTTTTGCCTTAAATTGAATCTGTATTTCTGATGTGCTGTTGTGTACTATTTCAGAGTAACCCGAGTAAGAAGTACATTTGCACAGTACAGTATGCTTCATAATGATGGGAGGTGTATGTTAGCACTGGCAGAATGGAGATTTACATTTACTCTTTACTCCTTAATGTAAAATGTTTTGCTGGTTTAAAGAGTCAGTTGTTTTATCACGTGGTATTTAAATTCTTGTTTTTGCCTTGTATTTAGATATACTGTGGAAAAACTGCACACCTGTAGAGACACTCCTCCAACAAAAGTAAACAGTTTCAATGATACATTAGCCAATCACTTGTCGTGACTCAAGCTGTATCTGGTTTTATCTGGTAACCAACAGAGCTGCACTGTCCTGCTGTTAAATAGATTTTTTTTCTTTCTTGGAAATAGGAACTCCCTAATACCGAGCATCCCTGTTGCAGAAGCTGCAGCAAGTTGCAAATTAAAAGCAAAGGAACACAACATTTGACTGACACATTAGCACATTGTTGGACACTCAAAAATATTTGAGGAATAAATCAAATGTAAACATTGATAATAAGAATAATAAGAGAAATCTTTATAGATGGAGGACCAAAGTTACAGTGTGCTCCATACAAGGTGACAAATTAAAGTCTACAAATTATAAAAACATTAGATAAAACAGAAAAAAATCCAGTTATGTAGGATAAAATAAATAATAACAAAAAAACACACTTCAAACTAAAATTTAAAATAGTATGAAAAGTGCAATTTAACTAATAAACACAACATTTTTTGTAACATCTGATACACACATACTAAAAATACTAATCCCTACTAACTGAGCAGATACAAATAAAATTGAAGTACAGGGCGTTTCCTGCAAATGCAGACAAACAGAAAGAGTGCAATAGTAGGTCCCCCTGCCTGTAAAAACATAAATCTACAGCACAATGCACACAGACAGATCCTCTTGAAATGGTAGTGTGTGTGTAACCACAAGATAACAGACATGCTCATTCTGACCGCTGACCCCAAGCGACCCCTCTTAATTACAGAAAAGCCTGTAATGACAGAGAGCTCACCGGTCAGCCAACCTCAGCAGTTGTGTTGTCTAACAATGAAGATATTCAAGATATTGTAGGAGTGATTCCAACCTATTTAGGGATTTTTTTGGTCTGTCAAGTGTTCAGTATGATAAAAATCTGATAAGGATTCAGATAAAGACACAACAGCTGTTGTTGTTGAAAAAAGACTATATGTGTTCACTATTGTGACAGCTGTATATCCCTACCCCTTTTACACATTACTTTGCAATTTTTCTGGTTAGATTTGCAGCTGAGGTTCCCACAAGTTATTTACTTGTTACACAGAGGACGGATTAATGTTTGTCATGGTGTGTCTCATGAAGAATCAGGCCAGTATTCTCAGTGCCTTTTCTTTATTTTAATATATAAATTCCATTTACAACAAACCTCCACACGTATAGATTGATAATGAAGCCAGTGGCGTTTTTTTCTCCCTGGAGGGATTATGTAGCTCAGTAACAAAAACAAGGCCTTTCATTGTTGCACTGTTTCTCTTGCATGAAGATCTCATTCAGATGGTGATTCAGCATTTTTCTTCAAGGTTGTCACATCTCACAGACACACGGATCTGTACGGATCTGTACACTAGCATCTTAGTGTAACCACAACTGACTGAGTTTCCCAGAGGAAGGGAAAGAGATATTGTTTATTTGCCTTGATTGTTTTAGACTGTTACAGATTTTTTTGTTTTCTTACTTGAAGGAAAAAAACACTTAACATCCATGATTAACTTAAATTTTCAAAAGTCATGATTAAGATGTCACAAATTAATTCAGAATTTAGTCATGCCACACTATTTTCTGTTGAACATTTTTGTTGACTGCACTTAAATTGGACTAAAACAAATGTCTGTCCAAAATTACGATGTTTTATTCACAGAGATCTTCCTTGGGCTTTGGTGAACTGGACACCACTAAGCAGAACAGGTGCAGATGTGCAAGATGAAGTGTCCTTGGGCAAGACACTAGCCCCTATGATGCACCCACTGACCAGCTAATGTAAAGCACTTTGTCAGTTAAAAAATTGCTTCATTTTACCATTAAACATTTTGATATAAAGCCTGGCATCTAAGAAAAATGTCATGTTTATTAATTATATATTACTTAAATTGATCATAGCTGTCTCTCCATATTTCTCCTAAGGTTCAGACCTCAGTATACTGAGGTGAGTGATATACAGTATAAGTGGCAGTTTTACAAGCTTAATTTGTTCAGAGGTGTTTTGGAGTGGACGTTTTTGTCTATTTTGATTATTCTCTGGGACTTGGCAGGTACTTTACAAAATGTGTTACGCAAGAATTCTGATTTTCCACTTGACTCAATTCTAAGTGAATACAAATTTATTTAAAAAATTAAGCATCCCCATGTGCAAATGTATTTTGAGCCACCTTAACTTGACTCCACCTTCAGTTGTCTAAGCTGTATAAAGAAGGTACAATCTGTTTCTCCCTCTCTTTTTTCTCTCTCACTAAAAGTCTCACACAGGACTTTGAGTCAACGAGATCCAATATCGCCTTCATCTCGGGAGGGTTGAGTCTGCGGACACAGAAGGCCTTCTATCTTACAGATCCCTGGAATAGAGTCTTGTCCAACTGCGTACAAATATGTACTCGGCAGGCTTGGAGATCCTTGGGATGATCCTGGCTGTGGCCGGTTGGCTGGGGGTGATGGTGACCTGCGGCCTACCCATGTGGCGGGTGGCTGCCTACATCGGCCAGAACATTGTCATTTCCCAAGTGATCTGGGAAGGCTTGTGGATGAACTGTTCGGTGCAGAGCACAGGCCAGATGCACTGCAAGGTGCATGACTCCATGCTGGGGCTGCCAGTAGACCTACAGGCAGCTCGTGCCTTGGTTATTGTCTCCATGGTGCTGTGCATCGTGGGCATCAGCCTGTCAGTGGCTGGCGCCAAGTGCACCAACTGTAGCCAGGATGTGAGCAGTAAACCACGACTTGTGGTGGGTGCAGGAGTAACCTTTGTGGTGGCTGGACTGCTGCTGCTGGTGGCTGTGTCCTGGACAGCCCACGCCATCGTCCTGGGCTTCTATGATCCACTGCTGGAGGAAACAGGGAAGAGGGAGTTTGGTAATGCTCTTTACTTTGGATGGGCTGCCTCCTGCTTGCTCATTCTTGGGGGGTTCCTGCTTTGTTGCTCCTGCCCACCCATATCAGCTACAGCACCAAGTGGTGGTGGATCTGTGCGTCCCCAGGTGGACTACTCAGCTATCAAAACCATGTCAGTCAATGGATATACCAGAAGAGACTATGTATGAACATATGACGTGAGTGGAGATGAAGATACAATGACCAGCAATTTAAAATTTGTAATAATTAGATGGATGGTGGTATGGTTGTAATGCAGCGGATTGAGCATGAACATTAGGTTTGAATTCTGATGCATCTCATGTTACTTTTAGTATTTTATTTCAAATATCAATACACTTTATTTTTTGATTTTGAATTTCTTTTTTATTGAAGTATTAGGATGTGTCTGTTCTTCAGAAATTCACACAGTGCTTATATAAAACACTGAATGCTCATTTCTCATTAAAGCAAGTTTGAACAGGAACATTAATAAAATAGCATACCTTATTCAAGTATGTCCTCATTTTCAAACATTTTTCATGTTTAATTCATGTTGAAATTCTGCACCATAACAACAATTTCTGCATGAGTTCTTTGGTATGCAGAAACAGGGGCATATGCTAGCTGTAGAGGTCAGCAGAGTCTGACCAATAAGACCTGTACTGGTGCATACCAAAATGAGGTATTTTATTTCAGTGTTAATGGAAGAAAGGAACAATGGGTGGCTTGTTTTAGAAGAGCACCTTAAGCATCCCTTCCATTTTAGCTTGTCCTCCATCTGCATGAGTGAAACTGGGTCAGAGATAAAAGTCTCCATCTGCAAAGGGGATGTAACCTGCACCCTAATAGTATCCAAACTGAGCAACAAAGGCCCTGTTGATCAGCAGGTTTACAACTGTTTACCTTTTTCCCAGTATGGGAATCATTCAAATAACTGTGTATCTCAATGCTCTATGAGAGTACCTTGAAAAGAATCAAATCTAAATGGTATAACAAAATTTATAACATCAATTGTTTGTTTCATAGTTGTTTGTTTAGAAAGTTACACCGCTGAAAGGCATACTGGGTATTTCTTTAAACTTGTCGAGATACTTCGGCATAAGTACAAGCACAGGCCAAATATACTTAGAATTCTCTGTATACTTGTCAGTATACTCTAAGTATAATTAAATTAAATTTTGTCTAGTATATCATTGATAAGTGCATAAAAAGTAAACTGGAAATATACTTATTTTTAGTTTAAAAGAAGTATAGTAATGGTATTCTTGAATATACTTCGAGGCCAAGCAAAAATGTTCGAATTTAATTTAATTTCAAATGTTTTTTGCTCTTTTTGGATCAAGAACAATTTATATAATGTGTAACCATATCAATGAGTTCATGCAAATCAGCTGAGGTGGACTCGGAGACATCCTAGAAGGTGCAGTCAATACACCCTTGTAGTAATAATGCTGTCATCATTCCATATTTTAACAGTTCTGTAAGATTGAAACAAAACATATTTAAGAATTCATTTAATGTCAAATTGCACACTCAAACTGTTTTTGATTTTTGTAGTTTGAAAATGCAACATTTTTATGACCATTTTATAGCAAACCAACAGCTTACAGAAGCTCTACAGAGTTGCACAGTAATTCTGTACTCATGGTTTTTAAGTAATACAATACATGAAATTATAAGAAACACACATAATAATTTTTAGTTTGTTGACTCACTTTTGCTTGAGCATTAGGGTTAATGATCTAAAGAACAGGCTTCTTTTAGTGAGTCCAGCTGTGCAGTCATGTGTTAACGGGAAAGTGCAGCAGCCCAGTCTTACTGAAACACTTACATTTACTATGCAAGCAAGGTGTGTACAAGAATCACCTCATGGCAAAGACAGTGACTCTGGCAAATGAAATGTTACACCCTTTGGGATTAGCAGTATCATTAAAATCCAATGTTTCCTTTTCAGTCACTTGTCAAATACATGCATGGTTAAAAGGGGAAGCTTTAGACTACAGCAAAGCATCCTGTAAGTCTTTTTTTGTAAACTGAGTCACAAAGATGTCAAAGTCAATTCCATGCCATTTCTGTTTCACGTGCAACATTTAAACTGAGCTTGACCTTCAGGACATAGTGTTGCGCACAAATCGACAATTTTTTTAGCTTTCATCCTATTGGCCCACACATTGTAATCATCAGTTGAAACATGTTTTTTATATTATTTCTATCAGTATTGGTGCAGATACTGTATGATTAGAAGTAGTTGTGTTGCGTGCATTGCACTTCACACATGTGGTCTATGTTATTAACTTCCCAGGGTAACCTCTGAGTTAGATTCATGAACTGCCTTGGCCAATTCCTGTTGTCAAGACAGCTGAGAAAAGCTGTTTTTAGCATCACACAGCAGTACACACTGCAACATTATTACATAATATTTCATCATTTTGCAGTTTTTAAATTTAATTAAGTGTTATTCTGAGATCTGCATATGGAGAAAAGATAGAGAAAAAAAATCACAATATTCTCCCAAAAACTGAAGTTGAAAAAAAAAATTTCAATTCCTACCTTGAGCTGTTGAAAGATAATGGCTACAGTAAATAGAAATGTGCAAACTTTTCCTTATGATAGTTTTATCAATCCTTTGGAAGGATGAGGCTGACACCGACTGATACAAATCCACCCCTCAGATAATTACAGTATTCCCACTGGTTTCCAAAAAACATTCTAAACTGTTTTAACCCACTTGTACCATGCACTTCCATTCCGCTTCCACAACCTCAGACAATACAGTTCTCATAAAGAAGATATATGTTAAAAAAAATATGATTCATGTAGAACTTGCAGTCATCATAAAAAAAACATAAAATGATGAGATATTTGAGTCGAGATTCAAGAGTTTATATTATGAGCTACACTTTCAATCATTGATCCACAGCTCTTTACTATGTCTGTTATACTTTAACAACTTCAGACCTGAGATCCAGGCCTTTTGTTTACTCTCCCCTCATCCAAACAGGTGGGAGGGCGTCCAGGGTCATGGAAGTTGAATGATTAAGCTGAGGCGACTTTCCTGTCAAGGCTGTATTTTGGATGTTCAAACAAGGCGGGACAGAAGACAGTTTGAAATCTTCCCTGGCCAAAAACCAATTGACTCCACCTTCTGCAACACAAAAATCCGCAGTTTTTACAAGCAATCAGCACTCCAGAGCACACTTACTTGATCACCTTCTGAGTATTGAGGTGAAGAGGACATCTGTGCACTTTGACTCACACACAGTTCAGGCATGTCTTCATTGGGACTGGAAATACTTGGAGTGACGCTGGCTATCCTGGGATGGGTCTCAGCCATCGTATCCTGCGCCTTACCCATGTGGAGAGTGTCTGCTTTCATTGGGGTGAACATAGTCACAGCCCAAGTCACCTGGGAGGGCATCTGGATGAACTGTGTGGTCCAGAGCACAGGGCAGATGCAGTGCAAAATCCACGACTCCATGTTGGCTCTAAGTGGAGACCTTCAGGCTGCCCGTGCACTCACTATCATCTCCATTGTGGTGGGTGTTCTCGGAGTCCTTGTGGCTATTATGGGGGCGAAGTGCACAAACTGCGTGGATGAAGAGGTAGCTAAGGCTCGAGTGATGTTAGTTGCTGGAGCAGCTTTCATCTTGGCTTCTCTCACCCAGTTGATCCCTGTGTCGTGGTCTGCCCATACTATCATCATGGAGTTCTACAATCCAGTCATACCTGAGGCACAGAAGAGGGAGATAGGGGCAGCTCTCTACCTGGGCTGGGCTGCAGCAGCATTTCTGCTTATTGGAGGGGGCATTCTCTGCTCCAGTTGCCCCCCAAAACCGGAGAAAAGGTACGGGCCTCCATCAAAGATGATCTACCCTCAAACCAGGTCAACTGTGCCAGGCAGCTATGATAGGAGAGACTATGTCTGAACTCGCATCTGCCCTTTTCTCACACCTTTGCCATCATGGAAACGACTGCTCAAAGATAACTGGAGAGAACAGAGTCACTGTTTTACAAAACTTACAGCTTGATTTGCAGATTTGTCTCCATATTGAGATGGCAAAACCACTGATATCCATGTCACCAAATGTGCCTTTTGAACAGAGTCTACAACAAACTTGTTTTTCCTTTTAAATGTTTTTGTGTACAACTTTGTTACTGTTGGAAGAATTAAACAGCTGTTTTTTAGTGATATAGTGTGCCCTGTATTTTATACTTCATAAAAATAATAGTGTAATTGTGTAGATAGTAGGTGACTTTTTTATGGTATTGATGTGTAATGTAAAAAATCCATTTGATTAAGGAGCTCAAAAGCCACATATTGCAGATTTTCAATAAATGTCTTGTGTTTTGACTTAAGCTGTGTTTTCATTTAGTCTTTTGACAATAATTTTTCAAGTTGTCTTTTTTAATATCATTTAAAGCTGAACTCAGACTCAGTTTTTCAGTTGATTCATTAATTTTGAAGGAAATCATATAAAATATCCCTACCCACAACTAATTCAGTTAATAGGTTTTTGGTAGGACACTTTTGGCTATACGTTTCACAACAAAACTGACACCACAACACATTCAAAAAAGCAAAAAAAAAAAAATCAGATTCCATGCACCCTGCAGACCCAATTGATCTGATGAGTGGGAGTCTCTGTCACAGCACCTATTCACCTGGCTGTCTCCTACATATCTGCTGCCTCTATGATAACAAGAACCACTGCTTTGTCAGCTTCCCCACACTCGACTATCTACCAACAATGGATTCATTTCATGTCAGAGGAGGAAAGTGGGGGGAGTTGTCAGCACTGGGCCACAGAATGCTAAAGGAGGTGGGTGCATTAGTAAGAAGACAGTCTCAGCTTCAAAAAATGTCAAGGACATCCTGCAGACAGACAGCATCATTAAAGACTATCACACATGAGACTGTTGTCAGGTGAAAACCTTGTAACTCCAAAAGAGAAAGTTTCATTAAAACCATAGTGCAATCAATCTTAAAATGAGATATTTTACATTTTTATGCTTTGGCATTTTGAAAATTCAAGATTTTCACAGCACCAAGACATTTTAGGAGGCATTATTTAATTATTAACCGATTTATAAAGCAACATCATCAGAGTTGGAGAGGTGCTGGACTAATTATGATGACGTGATCTACACATTGCTTAAGACTGAAACAACGGTTAATATACACAAAAAAACACAGTAAAAACACCTGTGTGCTCTGCCTTTCAAAACAGTGTCTACTTTATTCTCCAAACAAAAGTCAAGAATAAGTTTATTTGCCATCAGTGGGTAGAAAAATGTTGTTGTCTTTTCCAGCTTTTTCCTGACACTGTACTGGAGAATATAGATGAAACAAGTTTTTCAGTGATTTATAAATATCCTGGTATCTGATAAAACATGAATATGTTGTTAAACACTGATTAAGTGTCCTTATTCTCAATCATAGCTTTTGATCCACCATAGAAATCTCTTGGTCTCTTTGGTCATAAAAACAGATGCTACGCTGGCTTGCCATTTCAGCTGTGAAAGGTCTCTTTGTGGACGGACCTATTGTGAAACTGGTCATGTAAGCCGATAGCAGAGAGTTCTGAGAGTGTCCAGGTCCTTCCTCCCCTTTTAGTGATGTCAGCTCCTTCAAGGACTCCTCCCCTGCATTTGATATGCCTTATAAAGGTTACTGGGGAAGTCGAGGCAACAGATCATCACACACACACACAGATGCAAGGCCTGAAATTAACCTAATTACCAGTTGGGTCTCTCGTGGACTCTTCCCCTTAGCAGATTTTTTTTTTCTGGGATCTCTTGGTGTTAGGTGTGAAACAGAAGAGGAAGACATTTCAATATGTCTTTAGGGTTGGAGTTAATAGGCATCTCTCTTTGCATTTTGGGATGGATTATCGCCATCGTAGCATGCGCCCTCCCGATGTGGAGGGTAACAGCTTTCATCGGCAGCAACATAGTGACGGCTCAGATCATCTGGGAGGGCCTGTGGATGACCTGTGTGGTGCAGAGCACAGGCCAGATGCAGTGTAAGGTCTATGACTCCATGCTTGCCCTCTCCCAAGATCTCCAAGCTGCCCGTGCCCTCACCGTCATCTCCATCCTGTTAGCCATCATGGCTGTGCTCATTGCCATTGCTGGGGCAAAGTGCACTAACTGCATTGATGATGAGGCATCCAAGGCCAAGGTGATGATTTTCTCTGGGGTTTTCTTCATTGTCTCTGGGGTCATGCAGCTTATTCCGGTCTCTTGGTCGGCCAACGCCATAATCAGGGACTTCTACAACCCTATACTAAATGATGCTCAGCGAAGGGAGCTGGGGGCTGCACTCTACATCGGCTGGGCTGCAGCTGCCCTTCTGGTTCTAGGTGGCAGTCTCCTCTGCTGCTCCTGTCCGCCACGCGAGACCAGATACAACTCTTCACGAATGGCTTACTCTGCTTCACGGTCAGTAGGTGGCCCAGGGTTAGAAAGGAAAGACTATGTATGAATGAAGGTCAAATAGGAAAGGACATTACTGAACCTCAAGCCTGCTTTCCACACCAAACGGAGGAAAAGCCCTCAAGGAAACAAGGAGACTCCATGATGAAGAATGTGTTAGAATTTGCCTTTAATGTTAAATATCTCATAATTAGTTTGTTTTTGAGAGACTGAAAAAGTATGCAAAAGACATTTGATATTTCAGCAGTTCTTGTTTCGAAACAAAACATGCTGTCTTTTTTAAGGTGAACACGGCAAACGTCATCATTGTACAATCACATAATTTTTATTTAGTCCTGGCTTCTCAATGTTTACTTTATAAAAACCACCAACACTGCTTCATGTTCACCTTCAACATAAGGCATTACTGTGTGCAAAATGGAAGAGCCAGATGTGTTAAATGGTGCGCATCAAAAGGACTGTGTGTTGTAAATACTGTAATATATAGGTCATTAATCACCTGTAACATTGATGATAACTTTGATGCAGTGTGGTAAAGGTGGGGATGCGGGGGTGGCAAAAGACTTACAATGTGTATTGAAGCAGCACAAAAGAACCTGGACCACGACAATACTTTTGTTTTATATACTACTGCAATACATGTATCTCAAAATGTTTTTTTTTAATAAAACAATGTTTTTTTAAGTTGCTGCTTTTTCATCTTCATTTCAAACATAAATTACCTTTGAATGACCTTGTGCTTAAGCTAATGTTTCATCCAAAGTTTTCTAACAGCGTATCAACTACTGCATGAGTCAGTTAAATGGTAAAAAAAGTGACTGCATGAGTTTTACCCAAGTGTCTTCGCAACAGTAACCTGACATTCAATCCCAAGGGCTACGTTACCTTCAACTGCCAACTTAACCACACATGCTCTACACAATTAGCCACGGGCTCAGTTAACGAGCAGAGGTGAGAAGTGTGAGCACAGAGGAGTGGAGTCATTCCAGAAATATTACATGCTTTATCTGCTGTTAGACTTCAATCATCAATGAATGCCTGGCTGAGCATGCATCTTTCTCACACCCTGCCCTCCCAGATGATATGAGCCATCACTATATTTATACAATTACACATATTCACTTGCAGGAGCTGGTCTGTATCGCTGCAAACAGTTTGTTCTAAATAACTACTGTACAATAGCACAGACAGCTTTTAACTGAAAGTCTTTGTCTGTCAGTGCACCAGCCTGTGTTGTTCCAATTTACTGACGCTTACACTGAACTGGCAGTTCCCCATTATTATCTACTTCCCGTCCAGTCTCATACTGTCCTGCTTTACATTCCAACTTTAATGATAATTAGTAGCAAAGCAACATGTCTAATCTAGTCTCTAGAACAGGTAAAAGACCTATCAGCTAGAATTTCCACAACATGAGTCAAGCCATTCAGTCTAGTTTAAAAGCACCTGCAGTCACACCTGAAGGAGCAACTTGAAAAATTAATGAACATCTCATAGTAAATATGGGAGAGGTACCTGGGTGCAATTTCACTTTGCTTCCCAGCTGCTCTGTTCTTACGCCGATATCAATGTCACCTCTAACAAAGAACTGCTTGACATCTGGCCATGATCACAGTAACTACAGGTTAGAGTTTATTTAAATTGTAATGAGAATTGTGCCATTATAGAGTTGTTTTAGTAGGTGACACTTTCCAGTGGAAAATGTCAGTAATGGTCAACCACAGACTGTAGCTGAGATGAAATATCAGACCTTTGAGCCATGGAACAGTCATTTACACACCTGAGTACAAAAATACCTCCTACTGCTTGAAGATTTTTAGAAAAATATTAATGTGACAAATTAGTGAGTCTCTTTAGGTTTGTACATTTAGAAAAACAGGTTTGATTTTTGTTCAGGTGATAGCTATATGCTGCAATGTTACAATCCTAACAATGACCTGTCGTATGACATTTTTTTAAGCAACCATGTTGCATTTTTTAAAGTTATTGTCATTTAGGTAACAGTTATTTACTTGCTGATTAAAACGAAAAACTCTCTCCATTAAATAGAAGTGTACTCAACTAATTTACAGAAATAAAACCAATGAAAACACTATGCCACATTTTTATTCTGTGTGTAAATTGAAAATGATCTACAGTAAACAGGGCTGTGTGGGAGATCACATGGCACTAACCAACTAAACAACTAGAGCTTGAGGAAATTATGTTTCCACAGAGATGTGACAGGCATCATGATGGAGTGTCATTTCCTGTGTGCTGTTCCACTGACTTGTAAAACCCTTGGGCATGTTTGGTCATCATTAACTTAATCATTGTACTTCACAGCCGTTTAAAAGCCTTACGACCTTTCCCCCAACTGGTAGCACATCAATTTTTTGAAATATTTAAATTATGTTTGTGAAGGAGATAGACTAGGAATTTCACGTTTTGATGGGAAACTCAAAAATCATTTACATGTAGTTAAAAAAACAACAAAACAAATGGTGACCAAGTTTCTGACCAAAAGTGCCTGAGGCTATTGAAACTTAATCTCATCAAATACCTAAACTTGGGTGACAAAAAAAAAAAGAAAGAAAAAGGTCTTCTGTGAGCCTCTCTGGTCATGCTCTGCTGGCTCTGGCCAAACTCTAGTCACATGACCGAAACTGGGGAATGTGAAGGGCAAATAGGTTGTCTGGCACCTGAAGTCAGAAAGAGAAAGCAACCCCCTCCCCATACCTGAACAAAATACAGGCTCTCTGTTTCTACTGAGTGTGAAAGGAAACATAGTCCGGTTTGTTACCTGCAATGGCAGGAAATCTAAATCCAAATCAAAACTACAGTAGACCCAAAGGAAAGGAATAAAAATTACAGGACCTTTACAGAATTGGTTGCCTGACCTCATAAATTAACTTTTCTCAGTAAAAAAAACCTACTTTTCCAAGCGCTAAAGAACTAATTTTCCATAAGGCAGTTTATTGTAAAGCCAGGTGTTCAAGCCACAGTAAAACCATAAAGGCCTTTGCATTTACTGTCATTCATATTAACACTTTTCTAAAACTGTTCCAAGACAAAAAAGTTTGAGAGTCAAACAGATGACACGATGGAGAATAAGCATGTATAGGTACAAACAAAAACCTCTCTCAGGTAAATCTAGTCCGAATGATTAATCGACTACCAAAGAAGACCAATCAGGACAGAGCTGCACATCACTGTCTGATAAAAGGAGTAAGAAACCCCACTATGGGAGGTGCAAAAAATTTTTTTTACAAATATATTTAATCTAATATATTTAATCACTTAAGACAATTCTCAAAAGTCATCAACAAAATGTCACAGAATCAATTGACAAATATATCTCTGTATGACTCACAACTGATAAAAAGAGAGGACATACATCAGTAATAGAGAGGCGATCAATACACATGCTTACTGAATTTATATAACAAAGGTTAAGATCAAAATCCAGGTTCAGACCCTTAGGTGACAGAGTATTTGGGGTAAAAATGTAAAACGTCTCTCTTTTCACAAGACTATTAATGTTTCCTTCATTTCTGGAAGTTTTTACATGTTCAGTCCCAATTTTAGTATCTTAGGGTAGATGGTTTATTGTTTAAACAGGTTAAAACACACAGTATGCTCTGAGATTCAGGGAAAGCCCCATTAAAGTGATTATGTATTATGAAGATGTTCAACCTTAAGGGAGGATGACTGTACGGAAAGGTACGTGCCATAGGTTTACTTAGGTCAGTATGTCCTAGGAGTATCCATGTCCGCATTTTGTAGTGTCTGCATGTGTTTTGGAATATCAGCGTATTAGCTCATTGGTGAGGCACATATTGTATAAGCGAATGCACCTGCTAATTAATCGAGATCCCTCCCTTACATTCCAGCAATGTGTCTCCCAGCTGAGCAGAGATAAGAAACGCTCACTCTCATCATTTTTCAGTTCTGTGGTTGAATTAATCAGGTTAAAACTAGTTTTTGGGTGACAGTAGCTCGATGAGAAAAGATTTTGGCATACATGTAAGGTTGATGGTACGAAAGGGACACCATCACATTTAGAAAAATGTGGATAACATCACTGAACCACTGAACATCTTTACTGGCCAAAACGTGTTGAGCATGGTATTTAGAAGTTAAATGAATGTTGGGCTCTCACATCAAAACACATCATTGCGGAAAACAGATAATCAGTCAGATGCCTCTCTGTCAGCTCTGACAAGCTTGTTCCTCATTCTTAAATGATTGCAGTATAAGAGGGGAATTCAACAAAAACAATATGCCACAAAATGAACAGTTTCACCCAAAGAAACAGAGAAAAATATTATGCTTCCCTCTACTGGCCATACTATTGCATAACTGCAGTTGTGAAATGGAAAAGAAAACCACACTGGTTGCTACTTGTTGATTTGCTGTTGCACTGTTCATGTGCAACATGAGTAAATTTTTGTGACTTTCTGATTATTTTCATGATCTAAATGTAAATCTACACATAAGAAGCTTCTTTTTGTAACCACTGGGGAGCGCTGATGTCTACTAAGTTGAAATAAACCAAAAAACTGCACAAAACATGGTATGCCTGCTAAAATTATGCTTTTTGTAGAGTTTATCCTAAGTACTAGAGTCTCAAATTTGACAAAATGTGGTAAAATATTATAAGATGAAAAAAGTTAGATAATTACACTGGCAAAGTAAATGAACTATTTGCAATTTTGTGGTTTTCTGCATAAATTGGCGATGAAATGCGATCTGACCTTAACCAAAGTCACAAAACAAACAAATATTTCTAAGCCAATAAAACACAAACAGTTTGGCAGCAATAACCTCAAACAAGCTCTTCTTGTAGCTGTGGAGTAGACCTGCACAACATCCAGGATGAATTTTAGACCATTCTACCTCACAGCAATGCTTCATTTCAGCCATATTCAAAAGGATGTCTGGTGTGAGACAGGCTCTGGCTCTATTGAGATCATTCCACAGTGTATCTATGGGGTTGAGATCTGGGCTCTCCCTCCAAAAGGCAGCTTTTTGTGTCCAAAGCCATTCTGTAGTAGATTCACTTTGATATTTAGGGTTATTGTCCTGCTGCATCACACAGCTTCTTCTGAGCTCAAGCCACCCTGCTGTTATCCTATAAATAAACTTCATCATATGTCAATATGTATAGTATGGCATGAAAAGTTAACCTGATGTGTTTGTTTATATTTGCAACTCTATTGAAGTTCAGACCACATTTCATGACCACTTTATGCAGAAAACCAGGAATTAGTTCACTCACTTATTCTTGCCACTGTAAATGAATTCAATAAACTTTCTATATTTTATTAAACTGTTTATCAGACACAAAGGTCTTACAGATTTTATAAGCAAATATTAAATTGATTGAGAATGCCAGCATACCTATCATGGAGACTTGTAATTAGTTTTGTAAAATCTGTAAAACATCTTACATTAGAGTCATAATCCCCTAATCAGTAAGCAGAGTAAGGTAATAACTTTTATAATTATGTCAATAAACTCTTAAAAGGCTTTGCAATGACATCCAGTTCATTTAGATTGCATGTAAAAAAGGAGCACATGGGTCTCTGTAGTAATGTGAATCATATTTCTCTAACAGCACCTGTTTTTTTTGTTTTTCATTAAGACATGTAAACATTTGCCAAATTGTTGTTGTTCCAAATTATTATAACTTCACATAAGAAAGAAATTTACAAAATATCAATGTCTTTTCAGTATACTTTTGACAGAAAACCAGTATGACGGCATAGAAGATACACATCTCTAATCATCCAGTACTTTATTGTTGATGAGATTAGATTGTTTATTCATTGATAAATGGTGCAACCAATGATTTATGAACTGAAAGTGAGCACAAATGGTAGTCTGTCTCGATGTGGTCTATACTCTCTGTGGCCAGAATGTGGCCCTGTATCTGTCACAAGCTTGTAACAAACTCATTGTTAAATTAGTCAGTAATGATAAACCAGTTTTATTTGTTATTGTATACCGTCCTCCTGTCCTGTAGATTTTCTATCTGATTTAGTTCTTAGTACAGATAAAGTGATTATAGTGGGTGACTTTAACATTCATGTAGATGTTGATAA
>JAUMHL010000005.1:3785648-3814111 GCA_032362345.1 Sandelia bainsii
TTGTCTCTATGTGTCGGCCCTGCGATGGATTGGCGACCTGTCCAGGGTGTACCCCGCCTCTCACCCGATGACAGCTGCTCAGGTGACTCTGAACCATCTTTTAGTTATGCTGCTATAGATTTAGTCTGCTGGGGGGCCTCCCACAATACACTGAGCATCAGTGCATGTTATTAACTTTGTTTCTTCTCTCTCCCTTAGTTGTGCTTCGTCCTCTCTCCCTCTCTCTCTCTTTGTATCTTTCTGCAGGTATCCTCGACCTTGGAGCTGTTGTTGCTGGTCCAGCCGGCCTGCCCAGTGCCTCATCTGCTGCTCCTTGCCTGCTGTTCTTCTCTGTTCTTTTCTCTCTCCTCTCCCAACCGGTCGAGGCAGATGGCCGCCCACCCTAAGCCTGGTTCTGCCAGAGGTTTCTCCCGTTAAAGGGAGTTTTTCCTCTCCACTGTTTCCTAGTGCTTGCTCAAGTTGGACTGTTGGGTTTTCTACATTATTCTGTATATATTTATATAATGTGTAAGGTCTTAAACCTTACACTGTAAAGTGCCTTGAGATGACTTGTGTTGTGATTTGACGCTATATAAATAAAGTTGAATTGAATTGAATTGAATTGAATTGATAAAAATAATAATAATAAATATATTTCTTTGGAGGGGTTAAATTTCAAAATGTAATAAGAAATGGAGCGACCTAATCTGATATTAGAGTGCATACATAACATTTTGATCAATGTGAAAATATACTTCTAAAAAACACATTTTTGTATTTCAAGTTTATGATATTAGAATACCATAATATTTTGATAAGCTATTATAGAAGCTTATAACAATAATATTATGTTGACCTATAAGCAAAATTATACCTTTAGGATTTTATATTGGTATATTTTAATGATGCATTTTCTCTTTAATGGGGCTATAATTCATCTTCATTGCTTTGGCAACACATAAAACTAAACCTTTAGACGACATGGACAAGAAAATAATAAATACGAGAATGCTGGAGCAGCATAAAAGTCTCATCATCTGCTCTTTTCATTTTCTTTTATGATTATCATCTGGCTGCCACTGTGAGATGGATACAAAGTGCTGATGACACGGTGACATGCTGTTTTGTGTAAAATGTCAGCAGTGTTTGGCTGTGTCTACCTGCACTGTTTAGTCAGTCTGGAGGAATGTAAATCTGCTCACATTAACCCTCAACGGTTGGAGAACTGATGTGATTTGATGTGAGGAGCTTCTATGTTGGCTTGTGCTTAATCAAGATGTGTCACACTGATTTGTTCTTTTTATACAGGTTTATACGTTCACGTGATCTCTCCTAATTGAAATAACCAGTATTGACAACAATGGCCCCACAACTGCAGAAAAGTTTTTGTTCTGTAGTTTAGTTACATTTTTCACCCACTGTGATTCATCAAGCTCCTTTCTTCATTGTCTGGTGAAGACTGGATGTCACCATGTCCCTGTTGCAACTTCAACAAATATGTCAATGTGCAGGGTTTAATCATTTAAATGCAAGCACACAATCATGATGTAGGTGTCCATTTATTGCAAACCCATATATATTGATTAATCGTAGCTTAAGTAGCTTAATAATTAAATATTTAATCAAATGTAAACTTTTAAAGTCTAAATTTAGATTTCGGTAAACTCACTTCCATTTAGTGAGAGCAACCCAAAGTTGCCAGTGACCATCACTTAAGAGTCAAAACACCATAAAACCACCCCTCAAAGATGAGCTGAGGGTAGGAAGGTGGGGGCCGTGTTAGCTGCGCCTGTCACTAGTCGCAGAGAAATCGTGCGTCTTTGTGCCCCGTGGATGTATTTTGATATCTGGCCTCGACTGAACCGTGATGTATTCTGAAATGATCGCATTACGTAATTGCCCTCAGGACATTTCCGGATTTGTTTGCAGACTTTGACTGTGCAGCATTAATTTCTCAAAGGTAAGCTCCACACTTATTCTTTCAGTTACGTTCTCATTACGCAACATGCGTCTCGCGGTTTGATGAACATTTTTCTCCAGTGTTTGCCTTTTTCCTCTGAATGATAACCGGGAATCGCTGAAATTGAATTTTTTATTATTGCATGATAACATGGGGTCAGCGGGGATGATAGAAACGTGATAATAATCTGTCAGACTGAACGGAATTGGTATAAACAAAAAGATAAGAGATAAATGAAAACAAGTAAATAAAATCTCTCCTCGAGTTTTTAAATAGAAGTATGTGGGTGAATGTTTCAGTGCATAGTAGATCTTTCATGACATAGTCTCTGCACTGGGTTTAAAAAGTAGGGTTGAAATGATGAATTTTTAAGTTAAGGACGTTACTCACTATTAAGACCGAGCAACATGCTGAAGCCCTGATCTCTGAAAAAAAAAGACAACAAATACATTTATCATATAATTGACATCATATCCCCAGTGATGTATGAGACACACAACTCACTGAATAACAAAAAATCGATTGACCATTTGAATTAGTAACTGTGACTTTCTGAGAATGCTAAATACTGTGCTGTGATATTTTCCCCTTGCTGATTTTTAATTGTTTCGCATATTTGTCGGTCTTAAATTATTCAGATCATCAAACAAATTTGAAAGTTACTCAAATAACCAAATAAAATACAATATGCAGTTTTTAAATGATGATTTTATTTTTTAAGGGAAAAAAAGCTTGACCCTATAAAGTAAACTTGGGTATGCAGCATGACAATGATCCGAAACACACCAGAAAGTCCACCTCTTAATGGGTCAAAAGAAAAAACTAAATTAAGTTTTTGGAGTGGCCTAGTCAAAGTCCAGACTTAAATCGGATTGAGATGCTGTAGCATGACCTTAAAGAGGCTGTTCATACTCAAAAACCCTCCAATGTGGCTAAATTAAAACAATTCTACAAAGAAGAGTGAAACAAAATTCCTCCACAGTGATGTGAAAGAGTCATTGCCGGTTATCGTCAAAGCTTGATTGCAGTTGTTGCTGTCAAGGGTGAAATCACCGGTTATTAGTTTTAGGCAGCAGTTACTTTTTCACATAGGGCCATGCTGATTTGGACAGCTTCTTTCCTTTAATAAATGAAACCATCATTTTGTATTTACTCTGGTTATCTTTGTGTAATATTAAAATTTGTTTGATCTGAATCGTGTAAGTGTGACAAATTTGCAAAAAAGAAAAATTTCAGGAAGGGGGCAAATACTTGTTCAACACACTGTATGTCAATTAAGTAGGGTAAAAAACAGAATGTGTATAAAATATTTCCTTCATAGCAGTATGTAGGATCCATTTTTTGTCCTTTACCTGCATCCCTGTCAGCAGTTTAGACTGGATTCATGACTTTGTCCCAGTGCCACCGCCTTCATCAGGTTTTTTTTGTCACAGTGAGAACCACTGGCAAACAAAACCATTGTGGATTAAACAAGCTTGTTACTGTTGCTGTTCTGACACCTGCCATGATCACCTCCTCATGTTGTGTTGGAACAAATTTGATTCATGTTTTGAATTTCTGTGGGTTCAGTTTTCTGACATAACTTAGAAATCACAAATGTCTCATTTACATCTGATTTGTTGCTGAACCATTTCAAAATGGTAGAGGAAGCAACTCTTACTCAGAGTCCTCCCCTGTGCTTGTTATGTGTTAGACTACAGCACATACACGAACATGTGATCACATGACGAGGAATTATCATGATATATGAATTGTGGATGATACGAAATGGCACAGCCCTAATGCACACACATATTGCCTGCTACCATTACATAAAGTGAGACCCTGTGGTTGTACAACTCCTCCCCTCTCTGCAAAGGGGTGAGGGGAGGACAGCAATCATAATCAATACTTATTTTAGATTTCTTTGTTCTTACAAAGTTTTGTGTTTTGTGTATTCTGTGCTTTTGTGTATTTGTGCATCGAGTATTGAGTATTTGTGTTGGTGCTGATCTTTTTTGTCTCTGGTTGTGGCAAGGTGAATATTTCTTCTATGAAAATATTGCTGCCAGTGCAACATACAGTGAATTATTTCTTCTTGTCATCACAGTCTGCTGTATTAGCCAGGCTGTGAAACCATTAATCACTTAAAATTAATTTAGCCTGTGCTGCTCTTTTAACAGCAGTATCTTTCTGTGTTCAGTTCTTTCCTTCCTCCTTGTGTAATATGTACTGTGTATACTATAGTATTTCCACTTCATTGCTTCTAATTTGCTAATGTAGAGGGAGTTATCTCATTCCAGTGGAAACTTTGTTAAACATGGAAGGATGCTAATACTAAGGAAGGCACTTATTATCTGCAAAGTCAATTTAGTCAGATGGAGATGATAGTGTTTAGAAAGTGTCATTTGTCAATGTACAACAAATGTCTGAGTGTGTTTGTTTGAAAAACAGAAAAAGACCAGAAGTAAGAAACATTCACAGTAAAGAGCTATAAGAATACAAGTTAAAAAAAGTAGATTTTCAAAAACCTTTTGCATAATTAACATTAAACTATTACTGTTGATTAAAAAACTAATTTATAATAATAAATGTTTTTCCCATAGTTATTTTTTACACCGAGGCCACATAGAGTATATCTCAATCTAGCTTCTTGTATTGAGTGAAAATTTTGAATAATCAGTTGTGGTTCCACACTATGTATTTCTCATGCACTGCTTTTAGTTACTACATATTTGGATGTATGCATTTCTATATTTCCATGCAGTACAGTGCAAACTGGAAGAAGACTAATAAATATTTACCACTCATTTTCAGTACCTCCTGATGACCTTTCAGGGACCCTGGAATGGTGTTGTCCCCTGAAATGAGATGATGCCCTAGTGGCCACACTGGCACACCGCTGAGTGATGAAGGCCTCTGACACGTTCATCTTTCTCTTCTTCCTTTACATGACTATGGTATGAAGAGACATTTTACTGATGACACAGCTTCTAGAAGCTTATTTGAAAATAACAAATAGGAATTCTTACACAACGTGAGGTAACTTAAAAGCTTTTCTGTCTAAGGAGTCCACGTGCAACAGAGGTCAGTTTAATAGGTATGCCTAGTAAAACGTAATATTGTGCAGCAGTACATCTACTATCAAGTCCTTCCACACTGATAAAACATTGGAAACAAACATTCGCAATAAGAACAGTGTAAAATGTGAATCATAGAAATAGAAATAGAATACATACTTTATCAAAGTATAGTAAGTCACTCAATTAAGTGTTGACTGATGTTCACCTAAAGTGTGTGTGCATACATGTGTAGCATGTGTCAGGGAGTACTGTGAAGAACGTGGTGGAGGAATGGAGTCGCTACAGGAATGAATGTCTGAACTGGATGACTACAGAACCCATACCCAAAGGTAAACCACACAAAAATTCTAATCAAACTAAAGCTAAAATAACTAGATTAAATTTTACAAGGACTAAATATAGGCCTTAGAATTTGTATTAAAATCAGCAAATGAGGGTGGAATACATTTTTTTATAGATACAAATTTAAACAAAATATTCATAATATGATACTTATGTTATCACAATCTTTTACAAAAAAGAAAAACTTGCAACACTATATTTTTGCTTCTGATATGTAAAAAATGTGTACAGCGCCTTCTCTTCTCTCCTCAGGAGTGTTTTGTAGTCGTATGTTTGACAGGTACGCTTGCTGGTCAGATGGACAACCCAACTCTACAGTCAAGGTGCCGTGCCCTTGGTACCTGCCGTGGCACAACCAAGGTATGACTTCACACAAGCTCTACTCACTCTCTGTGTGAACTATTGCAGATGATCAAAGATGTGCGTTACAGCCTCTGTTGCGTGTTTGTGTAGTGCGCAACAACTTCGTGTTGCGGGAATGTGGCCCTGATGGTCAGTGGGCCACCAGCAACTCCAGCCGCACCTGGAGGGATCATTCTCAGTGCCAAGATAACAGTCAATGGAAAGCTCAGGTACACATACACACATACATCCCTACCTTACCAAAAGTTGACTGCTGGACTTTATGTTAGTAATATCAAAGACCTTTGAGTTCTGTTTTTTAAGTTTCCTATCTGGGTGTGGATTTTCAAAATTCACCAGTCTCAAAAATGATCATAGTGAGCGTTACTTTTTACATTCAAAAATGTTTTCGGTGTTGCACTTCAGAATTCAGTGATGTTAAAATCTGCAAGCTGTTGGTATCTGGAGCCTCAAAACCAACCCTGCTGTATGGGGAGGTTTTTGGCTTCCAGGGAGATAGAAGCAGGTAGTTATGTCATGGAAAACCATAAGTAACTGCCACTCACTGCCACATGAAGGTCAAAGAGTTGAGTGAATAAATGATTACAGCTGCCGCTTTTTCTGTTTGTCCACAGTATTAACTCACCCTTGTATTTTACACAGGAGAAGCAGATGATGATCTTAGCCTACTTCACAGTTATGTACACAGCGGGTTACTGTGTTAGTCTGGCCAGTCTCTCCCTGGCTCTGATTATTCTACTATTCTTCAAGTAAGCCTACACCTTTTATCCACTACTCTTTGCTTTACTGTAAAACTATGTTATACAACTCTCTAAAAAATAATTCATGAAATATCTCTTAATAATTCTTCGTAAAATAAATATTTTGATGAGAATTTTTTATTTAACTTGGCATTTATTAAACATTCAGTGTTAATTGTATGAAATTAGTGTTTACACTTTTTCGTCTTGGTCAGTCTTCTGATGCATTTTGATAGAAAAACTAAAAGTAGAAGTAAAGTCCACTCACTGACCTTCAGGCCAATAAAAGACAGGGACCACTGAAATTCCATAAAACGTGTCACGTGTTTACCAGTAAAACACAGTTTTTTAACATTAAATATTTCTGTGATGTCTGCAGGAAGCTGCACTGTACCAGAAACTACATCCACACCAACCTGTTTGCTTCATTCATTCTGCGAGCTGTTTCCATCCTGACCAGAGATGCTCTGCTGAGCAGAGACACTCCTGAGTTCAGAGACAATAGTCCTCTGCCCAAAGTGCTCAGTGACCAGGTTAGGACTCACAGGGAAAAAGATCTTAATCGCATCTAATGGCAGTTTTCACCCAGTATCATTCACCCTTACCAAGTACTAACACTGTATCAATGATCCAAGTCAGGTGAAAGCCTGGTAATATTAGTGATTGCTAACTTTGTACAGGTTCGTTAACACTGATTCACTTTGATAACTGACGTTGTAGTAGATGTCAACACTAGGCGCTCGAATCTGACTTGCATCACAAAAACTGAGCAACTTGATTTCCTCAGACCTGGCTCTCTAAATACTTTACTTGAAATTTAAAAGGCATACCCTAAATGTCTTAAGGTAAAATCCCAGAAAACAAGTAAGACAGTAGACAGTCATGTTAAAGGGTTGAATAAAATGGTGCCATTATGCCAAAGATGTTTTTTGCTGCAGCTCACTGCTTGTGTTACTTCTAACTTCTCAACACAATATTCTCTCTTCCTACACACACACACACACACGTTAGGCAGGCTGCCGTGTGGCTCAGGTGCTGATGCAGTACTGTGTGGTAGCCAACTACTACTGGCTGCTGGTGGAAGGCCTGTATCTACACAACCTGCTGGTGCTGATGGTGTTTGCTGAAAACCACTTCTTCTGTGGATATCTACTCATAGGCTGGGGTACACACACACACACACACACACACACAGTAATCATACAGAAACAGTAGATAAGAAGTGAAAAAAGAACTGGCGAAACAATATAGAAGATCACATTGTGTGTAAATTGATTTTATTCATCTGTTGTGTTCTAACCTTTCTATAAACATATATATATTTGCCTGTTCTGTTCCAGGTACCCCGGTGTTATTTGTGGTTCCCTGGATAATTGTACGTTATCTGTTTGAAAATACAAGGTATGTTTTTATTTTTTGCTTAATCAAGATATTTTGTGCTGTTAGTGTTCAGGAACTCCTGATTGTTTTGTGTGTTTATGACCAGGTGTTGGGAGATAAATGAGAACATGGCGCACTGGTGGATAATCCGCACCCCAATCCTGCTTGCCATCCTGGTAATGTACACACATACGTATGTAAAGAATTAAGGGAGGACATCTCTGTGGTTGTATTTTCAGAAATTGCTCAGTGATTAAAATGTATGTGTTCATTAATTCATGCATTAATTCATAGCCTACTGTCCAGATTGTGACTGGACTAAACAGTTGGAAGAACAAAGCAACCCTAAGGCAAAACTCAGTTTGGTTAACTAAAGCTACTAACAAATAGAGGTTCAAACTACCTAAAATATAAATTTAAAATTGAGTTTACTGCAAAAAGTTCCTACTTGCTCACATTATACTCAACGTAAATTAACCCACTATTCATGAGAAAGTGCAGAAATGTCAGCTTTTGTTTTGTAATGTCCATCAGTCAGATACCTGCCTTACTAGACTAGAGTCCATGTGGGGGTGTTGCAACAATTAGGATTACTCAGTTAGTCAGGTAACTTCTAAAGTAGCGTGCAACCACTTCTCTGGGTTTGTTCAAAAGTAGAAATAATCATTACTTATGACTACTATGTCCCAAAATTGTAGTTTCAGAAGTTAACGACACAAAATTGCCAAAAAGTAACTGAACTACTTCACTATGCAAATATGAATGTGGCTGAACTACCAGCAAGCTGCTGCAAAATGTAGTTAAATTACTAATTTAATTACATGTAGTTCACTGCTCCCCAACACTGACTGTCATATCATTGCATTTGAAACAGTCTTTGAGGATGTGTATTGACCAAATGGTTAATGGGTCTGTTGTTTCCCCTCTTTTTATCTCTTCAGGTGAACTTCTTCATCTTTATCCGCATTATCCACATCCTTGTATCTAAACTGAAAGCCCATCAGATGAGATACACTGACTACAAATTCAGGTTAAAACACACACAAGACAAATAATTAGGCTAATGGCTTTTGGTCAATGTAATGAATGTGAACATGAGAACACTGGGGCACCAGTAGTGTGAGAAACCTCCTCTCTGGTGCATTAAAGGATCAGAGAAGAATTAACATGAACAGAGATGTACAGAGCCCATGTCAGCGCTTGTGTGCTTGACTGTTTGCTTACATGGCTTTCAGATCATGTGTGTGGGATTATACAAATCGATATTTGTATTTTTGCTCTAAAACTGAAGTATGCACATTGTTGGACTCGATGTGAAATAGCATCATGTAACCCTAGAGCTGTCTTTTAATTATCCCAGAGTTTGTCAGGCTTTTAATACCCGCTTATATCATTATCCTGTACTGTACTAAAGGATGATGACATTACAACACCTTAAACTCTTTGAGAGTGTGTTCAAGCTGCAGCAGATCTAAAGGCTTTATTAAACGTAAATAGGACAAGGAGGAGATGGCTCTTATAATTTTCTTCACCAGCATCACACACACACAAGCTGACGGCTTTCTAGCACAAATGGTCTAATTTATAAGAATCATATCAAGTTACTTTCTTATTCCTCATGATGCTCTGCTTGAGGAAGGTACAGCACTGTTGTTTCGAGGTGAATAATAATAATAATGATGATGACATATAGTACTTTATTGATCCCCTGGGCAGCTGCCACACAGTACATGTCGGTGCTACAGGGTTTCGGTATCTTCTCCAAAAGGCATAAACCAAAGAACAGATTTCTCTTATGTTTCTCTCCCCAGACTGGCCAAATCCACCCTGACATTGATTCCTCTGCTTGGGATCCATGAAATAGTTTTTGCCTTACTAACAGAGCAGCACACGAATGTAGTCCTTCGCAATATCAACCTCTTTTTCCAGCTCTTCTTCAACTCTTTCCAGGTACAGTCAACATTATCTACCTGAGCTGAAAATAACTGTGCTCACAAGACTTCTTTTCTGCATAAATGCTGCTGGTGACACATTGAGTCATATCTCTTCACAGGGTTTACTTGTTGCCATCCTTTACTGTTTTGTCAACAAGGAGGTAAGTGCCATGTCAAAGTCTGGATCACTGAGGCTCCACATAAAATGCTTTTAACATTTTACATGTTTATTGGTGGCCATCATGATCCAAAGTAACTTGTAGGTGTGCGTATCCATGCAGAACATGGACAATAATTCTCAGAGTGCTAAATGAGCATCATAATAATCCTGCTTCCCTTCTTTCTTTCTTTCTTTTTTTTTTTTACAATAAGTCATTTTTTATCTTGCAGGTCCAGGCAGAGATAAAGAAGAAATGGCACAGGTGGAAGCTGGGGATAACTGATCTGGATGACCTGAGAAACAATGGCAGCAACACCCCACAGGTGGGTGCCAAATGCTGCAACATGTCAAATAAGTACATGTAACTTTATAAAAAAATTGTTTATCTTATAAAGCTCTTTTCCTGCTATGTTTATATTGAAAGGCTTTGTGTATCTGACAGATGCACTTAATCAGAGTCTTTGTATGAAGGCCAGCAAACGAGACCTGTAAACACGGAAACTATGCTTGTATTACAAATGCAAGCATAGAGTTTGAAAAGACAAGCACTGGAAACGCTTACCCTTTGATTAGCTCTACTCAGCTGGATTAACCCTGTGCAAGCATTAGACTATTACTTCATATCTGCCTTACTATTTAAAAAAATCAGCAGTTTTTAGACAAGTAGGTGATTCAATGTATTTTGGAAGTTGTCGATGTTTAAAATCTGTCATAATCTGAAACTGGCTCCTGCTGTTGCCCTCAGGAGTCATATGCTTAGATTATATGGAATCACTAGCCAAGCTAAGTAATGAGACATTTCTATGTAATTGTAGCATATTTCACACTTGCTAAATATGTGGTTGTGGGCAGTAAAAGAAATGCAAAAAGTTAAGGTAAGGTAAGGTAAAAGGTAGAAGTTTAATCGAAACCCATGTTATTTTAAAGAGAATTGTTTGTTTTTAATAAGAAAAATCAGAAAAATCAAATAGAGAAAAGAACAAAACATTATGTATAACTTGCTGTGCAGATTGGTGCCAGTGTGCCACCATCTAGCCAGTGCCACCATTTGTCTCCCTGCTTGCCGTCAGCCCACTGCCAAGAGGACCACCGCTTCTCCACCACACCCCGCCCATGTCTTCCTCTTCTCTCCCTGCTCCCTCTTCCTCACCCCGTACACCCACCACTAGGACCATCTGGAAGTGAGACAGCTCAAGACATGCTGCAATGTCTCTGAGGAGAAGTCCTGTGAAAGCTACTGAAAGTTCAAAATGTCCTTTGAAAAATGAGGAGCTATCAGTGATTAACATGTGCAAGGCAGACTCATAAATTGACTGAGAGTATTAGCCGTGTATAAGTTGTTGTGATGATGTAGAATTATTTAAAAAGCATTTTAGATTCAAGTTGCTGACCATGGTAAAGATGAATTCAAACCTCCTTATACACAGTAGTTGATGCAATCACAGAGGAAGGTACAGGATGTGGAGACAGTCCAACATTTGTGGAGACAGTCCAACGTTTGGAGGATCTGGAGTATATCATGGACCCTGTTTCAGTGTCATAAGGCAACAGAGTAAAGCGTAGCGTTGGTGAGTGTAATCAGAGTCCTCCATCAAAGGCAAAACTGAAAAGAAAATGTGCATGCATGGCTATATTGAACTCAAACACACATTCTGAAAGGTGAATCAGCAGCTAACACAACTTGTCTCTGATTTTAGAGAAAGCACCATTAGTTTCTTTCTATTTCTACCTCTGATTTCTTTTGTACTGAATGTGAATTTCATGTTGTGTAGTCATTTTCTGATTAAATTTGCTCAGCTATTCAGTATTTTCTCAATAACTACTGTCTTAAGAATTTGTGCAGTTATTGACAACAAACACGAATAAACACTTCCAAGCAATGCAGTTTCAGTCATAACTTAACACTTTCCTGAAAACTCAGTCCATCTATTGAAGTCCTAACTGATTTGGCTTCAGCTATATTAAATCCATGTTTCAGTTGCAGAGTACAGCAAGTCACCTCAGACCTTGTTTGTTGTCTCTGCCCTGCTTCTCACTTTAATGCCACCCGGTTGTATTAATGTTGTGGCTGTGCAGTTTGCTCTTGCTTTTAACACAACTTCCAGCAACACAACAGCATATTTTCCCACTCATGGGGTGACTTTGCAACAGTTGGTTAGGATAACTTTCAACTAAGATGTTTTGTTAAATATTCAACTATCCCTTTTGCATTTCCTACTGAAACCTACTGTACAGTGCAATCTACTATTGCTGCCTCTTATGCCATCTGGTGGACAGAAGGCCCTTCGTAAGAGAAAAAGCCTGTGATATTTGATCAGTATCACATTAATCCCCATAGAATAAAGAATATTTTGCAATCAGATTTCCTGGACTTCCACAAGTAGTGATGTATTCGCTGTCACTAAACAGGGTGTGTCTACTGTGTTGACTCATTTCCTTTGTTGCACCCTGCTATTGTAGGAGGGTAAGCAATGATAATTAAATCAAATCATCTTAGATTGACTGCACTTGGTTGTATAATCTTTAGTTCTTTTACCAGCTGTAGAAATGTCCAGTAAATGATGCAGAAGCTTAAATGGAAGTTAGTTTAATTTGATATGTACATAACCTAAATACTTTAATAAGTCAAACAAAAAGTGGTTGCAAGAAGAGGACAAAGCCCTTAAAAACACATTCAACATTGCCCCATGTTACATATCCATATTTGTGCAAAGCTTAAACCAGATCCAATGACATACATACACATTTCATTTTGTTAAGAGAAAACAAAACAAGAAAAACAAGTAGGTTTCATTTGGTTTTCAGCATTATCCGTGTCACTTGATTTATGGCACAATGAGCTGAAGAGAGACACAGATGGGCGTCTGCAGGCAGGTAGGCCTCACAGCTTTTCTTCTGCATCATTCAGGGGAGTATACAAATACGCAGCATCGTCCTCTTCATAGATGATGGCTACAGTCTCACCAACATCTGATACTGCTCCACTGGTCTGCATGTAAGCCTAAGTGAAGGGAAACCAGAACTTAATACCCTGTCTGACATACAAACTACTAGTATGTAGTAATAGTAACTAGTAATTTGAACAAGTCTAAAACATAAAATAAGTGACTGCACAAATATTTAACCCTCATGCATAAATCGTTTTTAGCCGAGCCTATTTGTTTTCACAGTAAGTTTAATGAGAGTTTAGTAAACTCACAATGCAATACTGGAACACTTGCAGCTAAAGAAAACTTGAGAATAAAAATCTGAAGTTTTATTTTGAAATTTTATTTGAATTTAATCCATGTAAATACCCTCTCAAGCAGCTGTAGTCGCTCTTCATTCAGCAGGTTGCTTTGTCTCAGTTGGCTAACTGTGTTCTCCAGACCTAGAAGTTTCTCCAGGTGTCGGCGGTGTCGCTGCTGCAGCACTTTAACCTTCTTCTGCAGCTCGCTCACAATCGCTTCCAGTTGCTCCTTACTCAAACTGTTCTTATGGTAGCTGTTCATGTAAAAACGGAAAGAGGTTGAAAAAACTTTAATACAGTGCAAGAACATACGACAGAAAAGTCTGACTACTGCTGTGTTCTTTAGTTATAATTATAATTATATTATGTTGATTGTGACTGTTGTTGCTAAGTTCTAACTATTTAGCAACAAAAAACCCTGTAAATGTCCCTGGATTAAAACACAAACATGAAAGCCGGTGCTCACCAGTGTTCCTCTAGCTGGTGATCCTGCCGCTCTATGTCTATATCCTCTTCTGACTTGCCATCACCTACCTCTTCCCCCTCTGTGTCCAGCCCTTCTACAGCAAGGACCAGTGATGTGGGAGAAGTTGGCATGTATTTGGACACTATGGGCAGGGTGGATGTGATGGGCTTGGAGCTCAGAGCGGACGACAGCACTGTATCTGGGGAGAAGGGGAACTGAGTAGAGGTTTCACTGGGGAAAACGTTTGGTATTGTCTCAAAGTAGGCAATGACTTGAGTTTCATGGCCCTCGTGGATGGAGAACTCCTCTGTGGTACCGGTAACATCTTCAACAGTAAGAGACTCCGCAACATCATCTGGATCCCCAAGTGTGGAGTCATTCACGACCAGCCCATGGCTCTGAGTTAGGATGGTAGCAGTGATTCCATTCGCAAGTTCTTCTTCACCAGCTGAACATTCAGACATCACGACCACCTCTGTGTTTTCTCCACTGTTATTTAGAGCATCTACTGTCTGGATCAAAGTTAAAGGGAAGTTCTGCCCTGTTTTGAATCCGTCCACTGCTGTCAGAGAGTTCAGGTCTGTATGGAGGCAACAGTCAGATTCTCCAACCTCACTTAACTCAACCAGGCTGGGCTCTCCCTGCTGTGATGGCTCGACTGTGATCTCATACAGGTGCACCGTATGCAACGTACTTTCCATTTCTACAGCGTCAAAAGCCGCCGTCCTGTCATCTGAATCCGTTATGCCTTGATTATTGTTAACGCGAAGCCTTTTTGGCTTCTTCTCTCTTTGATCCACGGCTTTCCGTTTCTACAAAGAAGGAGGAGTGTGTGTTTATTAAAAGCTTCATGACAGCGTTTGCAGTATCAACTTAGCTGAGCAGGTATTATATTGCAAACATTCTACCTGTACTCATCAGAATTGACCAAAGTAGGGTAGGTTTTTGTAAAATGCAGATAAATCAAATATTAAAGAACAACAGCTTCTTGATATTTTTTGCCAATACTACACAGCCGTAAAATTTCAGAATAACATTGTGTCTGTTTTTTTTTTTTTAACCTCTGCCTCCTGGAAGACTGTGGGCACAGCATCACTCTCAAGGTAACGTATCCCCCAACGGACCTTGAAACAAGATGGTGCAAAATGTTCATGGCAAATATACTGATGTCGAGAGGGAGTCCAGTTCTCACGTCCCATGTTCTTCAGCCACTGCTGCAGCCGGTCTGGGTCCTGTAAAGGGAACCTAGAAAAAAAACACGTGAGACAAACATCTGACCATGACTTTGAGTTAAAGACTGTCAAATGGTTCAAATGATGAAGTAACAGCTAAACTGCATCCTAAAATAGAAATTACATTACTTCATTTTCCATTTGACACTAGAGTCAGCATTTATACAAATGAAAAACTGCAGTGAGCTGTTTCTCCAGAGCATCAGAACTGATGTTAGAATCAGGTTACTGACGGACTCTGTTCACTTTACTCTGTATGCAATTACATTTCTAAGGAGAAATGCGTGTGCGCACTAGTCTGATATCAGAGACCTTCTGAACTGATCATTGCAATATGGGGATCCCAGTTCTAAGTACTGCAGATAAAATTCCTAGTAAAATCACTTTGAGTGCTGTTACATTGTTCCAGCAGGCGTCTCTGTGTGTGCGTCTACTCTGATGACATCATCACTCCGGCCGGTTCGTATTCCTGTTGATCGACACACCGTGGCACAAACTGCACGCACTCATAATGAATATCTTAAAATATATCTCAACATTAATTTTCCTGTGAATAAATCTCAGTCTCTAGACTGTCCGTCATGACTCGGACTGTCTAAAAGGTCAAAATAAAACGGCGCAAAGTCATTAAAACATAAAGGAAATCCTAAAACTTTCTAACTATAACAATTCATATTAGCTCTGCTAGTGTAAAAGCCGACTATGTGAAAGGTGAACAGGAATAAGTTGCTCAAGGTAAAGTTAGATCACGCTCCTTAAATCAGTACCAATGCGGCGAAGTTAGCTAGCTAAAAGACTGTTTGACATAAGCGGCTTACTTGTAGAAGCTTTTCCTCTCGTAGCCGTTACCGGAGTCATTCTTACAGTTTGGCACCGAACAATATTTCGGCATCTCAAAACGGTGTTGCTGCGGCGGATGTCTTCGTCTCCAGCTGGGTTTACAACAAGGTGAAACTCGTGCTGTGTTGTCAACTCGTGGCGCACAGTTGACGAATGACGATCAGCTGTTGAGACGTCAAATGACGTCAAATGAGTGCGACCGACCTTAAAAAGGAGACTGCTTTTCCTTCGTTAACAATATTTTTACGAACCATGCAGTAAATTGTATGTAATGAATGAACAAGATATACGTTTTTAAGCGAGCACACTCACAGGTAGTCGAAACCGCTAATTCTTGTCTGCAAAGTACGCTTACAGTACATTCATTGCGTTGATGCTATAGAGCTAGCCATCAGCAACTCTAAAAGTGTATTAACTATAGATGTAGCACAAAAACATCTACCGAGTCGTTCGTAACACTTCCCACTGTTCTGGTAATATTCTCAAAACCCACAGAGACTCATCCGACCATCTGCATGAAAAGTTATGTTAGTCGAAGATCCGCCATCTTTGTTTTGATTCGGATACAGTCTGTACTTTAGCAAAGTATTAAAATATTTGTATCATTCAATGTACTGAATAATTTAACAGCCATATCGCTAGAATAGGTTGTGGATAATCGAGAAATACTGTAGCTCAGTTGGTAGGGTAGTCGTATGAACCCCAGGGTTGGTGGTTTGTCTCCTTGTTCGACACTTAACCCCGAACCCTTGGCACCTAAAATGCAGCTTCCTGTCCACATGCATTTCCCCAACGGGATTTTAAAAAATCTATTAATATTATTAAGAAATTGATTATGCATCTGTGATCTGCAGCAGATTTATGCATAAACTAAAAGCAAGACCATGTTAAGTGACAAAGAAACATACCAGCTTGTTTCTAAAATCACTAGACTTCATTTTTTTATTCAATAATTTTCTCCAAACATTACACAGAATCTTTAAATGATACAGTATGTATATGTATATACATATACATACACAAACACACATAGGTGTATTTCTTTATCTTAAAAGTTGAGGGAAATTGGACAATGCAGCTGTGCGTTTAAAGACAGAATTACATTTTGGACGCTTGTGTACTGAAGAAATCCATATATGGGGTTAGGAGTCACCAGTAATCTAGTGCCTTCAGTGTTTGCCTTACACCAAAGCTAGTTGTAGACTGTCCGGGAGCTGCCGGGTGAGTGGCACAATGACGGTCAAGGATGAAAAAAAGGAGAGCAGCAGTAACTTCCTCAACAGGAAGCAGTGCAGCAGTGCAAAAAAAATGTTGCCTACATGACAGAACCAGCTAAACAAACCACTAATGGCAAACAGCACCTTTAAGAGTGTACCCAGAGACAATTGAGCTATTTCTTGGACTTGGATACATGTAATCATATCTTGAATTCCTGTAAAATAAAAAAATAAACAGACATACTGTAGGATGGTTGGAAAAACACTGATAGACATGATGCTCTTAAACCAGTTTACAATGCTCTAAGCTGTTTACACCAGCCAATAGTACAATTCTTCTAGGTTTGAGAGTCACTAGATGATCCTTGTAAAAACTGAACAATCATTTTCATTACAGATCTTTGGTACATACCAGATATTTGACCCCATGTGCTAAAAGTACATCAAATATTTAAAAACCAAGCAGCTCCAAGGAGACTTATCTGAAATTGTCAGGGCTGGTTTCTTTACTCGGAGATCGAGCACATGAGTGGGCAAACGGGCAACGGAAATGAGAATTTTCCAGTGTTAACCAATAACATGAAAGGATGTACCCAGTTCTGGACTGGGCTGGTCTAAGTGATCTCTTCCCATCTGAACTACACCACCTGTTTTCTGCACACAACTAGCGGGTGTTTGTCGGGGAGTAGGGATCCCTTAGGCTATGCCTGAATGAAAGCATATCCGAGCACTGGAGGGAGTGGGGTGACTGGGATGGTTCAGGTCAGATGGGAGGTTGTCGATGTCACAGACAGATTATTGTGTCCTCTACATCATCCCCAACTGCATTAGCGTGTTGGCATATGCCATGGGCTTGACATTCGGATGAGGCTGGAAAAAAGAAGAAAATAAAGAGATCACCTTTAAAATAAATCACTATTAGCCTGTTGCAAAGTTAACTTCAACTAGAAGTCAAACTTGTGTTTTTAGTAATTATTTTATTAGTCTAACTTTATCTCCAGTTTACTTAACTGTGTATCTGATTGTCAAACATCATTACAAAAGAAATTCAATTTAATATTTGTAACTTTCAGATTCACTTTACTCCCAATTAAGCAGTTCAGATAAACTGGATCCAACAGGTGTCACTGTTTCGCTGTGCATAAAGCTCACCCCATGTTCCAAACCTGCACAGTGAGTAAATAATTACCAAAACCAACGGGTATGATGACAAATGCGATGAAAAATATCTATGTCCATATATAAAGACCCTTTAAATAAGAATGCACATCATAAAATGTGGTTAAAGGATAAGGCTGGAGATATTTTTGTCAAGAGACTAAAACAAGAACAACCACTCATTAAAGACCCTGAAAGTGATGGTTGGTAGAATTCAGTTGAGCTGTTTATACACAACTTCATTGCCCATATTTTTTCAAAAGGAAGGAACCGGCTACCCCGTCTGAACAATGGAGGTCAGTGGAACAGTACAATAGAATGGTACGATAGGGATGCACATTTTTCAGCAAATTCATAAATTGATTGTTGTTATATTTTTCAATAATCAGTTAATTGTTAACAATTTAGGAAATACAGTGATCTTTAATAATGGCCTATGTTCAAAATCAGAACAAATTAGACATTTAAAGAAAATATTAAGTAAAGTCCAACTTAATCTATAAATTAAACAACATAATGACATTAATTTTTCATTTAAGTGCAGTAAATAAACCATTCATTTTGATATCAAAGTTCATTGGTACAATTTGTCACTCTACAGTGTGCAAAAAGGTGTCTGTGTGATGAGTCACCTACGCTCAACAACAACGGTGCAGTATTTGTGGTCAGTTAAAATGATTAGTCAATGCCTTTATGCCTTCTGAAAATGTTAGAAAACCAGAGGCCAAATGGCCTTGCTCTTGAGCTAAATTATGAATTTGATGGCATGTGAATTTCACTTAATGTGCAGAGCTCAAGTCTATGCATAAAAACACCTAGCCCATAGACACAGGTCTTCCTATGTCTATTTTCAGGTGCATGCTGAGTCAGACACCATCTAAGGTCATGCTTACAGTCTGAGTTTAATTCACTAAACCTTTTCCTGCAAGGGTTTATTATTGAGCTATTGTAAATGAAATTAGTTTTATGATTTGTGCCGCCCTATGGTCGTTCAGCAAACGCGTGTAATTCCATCGCATTATATAGTAAGAGAGTGCTACAGCAAACAAATTTTCTGACTGTTACAATGCACATCCTCACCTTACTGGTTTAAATATGTGCATTAGTTGATTCAGTTGTTAACAGTGATTAATCAGTGACGCAGTCACTCGCTTTCAGTCACAGTTATTAATATAACACTTTAGAGTATATAGATACTTACCACAGCAGTGAACTGGTGAAATTCTGGCTTGAGGTCTGATCCCCTGAGGTGGATATACGCTCCTTTGTTTCCCATCTGATCACTAGGGGAAGGCAAACACACAGTTAAGAGCTGACTCGGCAAGAGCTGACAAAAGGTGACTAACACTATTAAGTTAGCCACGACGGTGATTACGTACCAGTAGTTGGGTGCTGAGAACACGGTGATACACTTCCCTGAGTGAGTGACCTCGTAGCCCTCAGCTTTGACCTCATGACTGCGCACGATGAAGTCTAGCTTGTTCTGTTCCAGGAAGCGTTCTGTCACATCTGGCCCAAACTGACAACTCACTCCTCGCTTGCTGATCGACCGGCCATTCTGCACGATAGAGAGAGAAAAGTCATCAAACTAATTCTCAGTCCAAAATGTAATTGTACTCAGTGTTACTAGTGGACACTCTCATCAAATAGACCAAATAAGAGAGCGGGTGGTTGGTAACTGACCTGAGGCTGTGGATCTGACCAGAGGAGGTCACACATGGGGCCTGTGATAAAGATGAAGGAAGTCACTGAATTGTACCCCTTTTCCCTTCTTCTCTACAGATGTTTTTGGAGACATGGTGATATATGATGATAAAGACGGTGCATTTGGAGTGTGATCCTACCTGAATCTGGAGGCTGTCTGTTCCGGTCAATCTTTCGGAGGTCCTCCAATGTAACGCCATCTTCACTGAAAAGTCCACCATGCATGACCTGAGAGAGAATCTCATTAGGACTTTGTGTGCAATAATACAAAACATCAACAACAACAACACACACAAAAACAGCAGTGGTTAGCAAGTTGTTACATAAATAATAGCTGTTTGTCCATTATACAAAACTCACACACACTCTAGCAACAGTCACAATATTTAAAGATAATCAAATAATCCAACTCTCAAATTGCATTACTTACACCAATTTATTACACCAAAGCCCTTTTGAGGTAAGCAGTTCTGCTCCAATCCAAAATGCTTTCTGAAAAATATCACTAGTGTAACTAGTTATAGAATTTTAGTATCTGTCAAGATACTGGTCCTGGATCCTGCTCTTCAATTGTGGTTTAACTAATTCAGGTCTTGTTATTCTCATCCAGCCAATTTGGATCTTTGAAAGCAGTTTGAGGCCTGATAAGGACTTGAGGACTCAGATAACTCAAGATACCCACATACAGACAGCAGGACCGGTGAACATCAATAAAATTAGTTGCACTGGTAAATGAAATGCTTTAGATCACATGGATTTTGCTTACCAGTACTTTGTTGTTGATACACTGTGCGAGAGGCAGCCACTGGAAGACCTCACTGAACAGCTGGAACATCTGGGCTGTGTATTTGGCTTTGACCTCCCCTTCAAATCCATACATCTGATTCATGTTGTCCGTCTCATGGTTACCTGCAGGCATAATCTTGGTTATTTATGGTGTATACTGCAGTATTAATAACCTTAAGTTAATTTAACAGCAGAAACAAATGAAATTTGCATATGAAGATGTAATGAATGAATGAATTTGTATGACAACACACATGCATTAAGTGTGATTACAGCACACATCTGCAGATACCACACATGCATTCACAGACTCATACAAAGACACAATGTGAGTCCTCTCACCCCTAAGCAAGTGGAAATTGTCAGGGTACAGCAGCTTGAAGCCAAAGAGGGTAAGAATGACCTCAAGGGAGAAAGATCCACGATCCACAAAGTCCCCATTGAACAGCTGAATTCTGTGGTTAAGCACTATGATGCACAAGTTCTGGATTCAAGGCTTTTGCTGTTGTTGTCGTATTAGGCAGAATAATACAAACTGCACTGAACTCAGGTTTAAAACCTGATGCGCATCTGTCTGCTAAAACAAAGGATACATATGGGTTGGTCTCTGAGGGTAAGCCGTTCAACTCGAAGATGTTGAGGAGATCGTAGTATTGCCCATGGGTGTCACCACAAATTGTTATTTTTTCTGTCTGTGGCAAAGAAACACAAAACATATGAAACAGAGTTCAAACAAAAGCTGATGGCTGTATAATACACGAGCATGATGAATAACCTCTTGGTCTCAGGAATATTATGTTTTATTTACTGATTCTTTAATTATCATCTCTATGATTTGTTGCATTTGTTGTTCATGACATCAATTAAACTTTAAATCACAAGTCCTCACCTCTTTTAATGTGATTTCAACAAGACTTGGTAGTTTTGATAGAACATCCTTGACTTGCACCAAAATCTGAAAGAGTAGAAAAATGTTTAACTTACAGGAACAGTTCAGTTTCTTTAAACGAGTACACTGTATTTTATATGAACAAGAAAATTCTACCTGATATGCACACTTTCTGTGCAGTTTCTTCTGATCTTTGAACCAATCCATCATCTCATTCATGAATTTCAACGTGACCTTTCCATCTTCAAGTTTGGGTCCTACATAGTCATCTTCAATCGCTGCAATACAAAAATCGAGTACAGTAAATCATCAGATGGTTGACACTATGTTCACATTACTGCACATGTTTGCTCAATCCACACACAGTATATATACTGCAAAGATATTTTTGTCCAGTAACAGAGGAACTTACTCATGTTTTCAATGTCCAAAGAGTCAACGACAGACTTTTTTGTCTCATCACTAGCAATGGCTCTCTCAAAAGCCTTCTGTTTCACAATCTTATTACATTCCTGATACTTCATCCTTGCATCCTTGTCGTTCGGTCGAACCCTTACCACCTATCATCAGGAGAGGGAAAGACATAAATTAAGCACACTGGTTAATTACCAGTAAGTATAGGTTGATAAGGATTCATTCTCATTCTTTGAGAGTCACAGTAATTTGCTGTGACTGTTATTGGCTGACCGTAAATGGTTAGTTTCAGTCACTTGCTGTGATTGTGACTGTCCTCTACAGCCCTTTCATATTTATATTGCTTATTATAAGAACAGCACTAAACAACAGACACTAAATTAGCTGTGATATGAGTGCCTTCAGACTGGATCTAATTGGCATTGTGATTGGATTAAAGGATAATCCCTTCTTTGGGCTGTTAACATGAATATCCTAACTCATAGTGACATAACAGATGAACCTCAAGAGCTCTCTGTCTCAACAAAATCAGGGAAAACATTTAGTCATATTGTGCATGTTGCTCATATCTTGTATGTTCCCAGTTCAGACTACACAGCATCTAAAAGTGTGCAACTACTAAGAGTCAAAGACTAAACATTTCTTACCGTCTCATAGTCCTTAAGTGCAGCCTTAAACTTGCCCAGTGCCATGTTGGATGTGGCACGGCGGTAATACCCTTTAATGTAGTTTTTGTCTATGTCCAGGGCCTTTGTAGCATCTGCCAGGGCATAGCCATAGCATTCTGTGCGTAAGTATGCCAGGCTTCGGTTGCTGTAGTAGATGGCATTGGATGGATTGAGCTCCAATGCCTCTGTGTAGTACTTGATAGCATTTTCATAGTCTTTCTCTAGAAAAAGAACAAAACAACAACATCACATCATTACTCTGATTCCATGGTTCTAAAATTTCTATAAAAATTTCCAACACACATTGTGGACAATACACCTACTCTTCCTACAGCTGCCATGCTTGAGCTGGACAATAATACCAAAATAAAATGGTGCTTAAACTGTCAACTGAATGATCTATAAACAAATAATTCATTAAAAAAAAATCTGACAATAAATGGTTAGTTTCAAGTTAAGTACAATATATTTTGCAGTAACAGCTTCTTATACTTATAACTTTTAGTCTGTATTTTATTCATTTTCATAAACACATCACAAACATATTTGGGCTTTTAACAGTGAGACTAAATTGACTAGATCACATTGGGATATGACAACGTGTGTTTGTCATTCTATGTTTGACATAATGATTTTATTTATCCAAAGGATTTTAGACATTTAAACACAATAATGACAATTTATCCTATTTTGCAGCCCATTTTAACTACATCAGTTTGCTTAACTTAATACCTAAAGATGAATACTATGGTGGTGGTTTTATTCATCATTCACTCATTTAACTGTAGTACAGTTTTAGCTATAAACTGAAATTACAATAACTACAAATCACAGATGACACTTAACCTGACGTTACAATACATGCTGATAATTTGGATATGCAATATTTCAACTCTAACATCTGTGTATTAACGATTCTGCACACTTTGCTAGAGAAAGAGGATGTTATCAGACAGATATCAGAAATCATCCTATATTTCCATTAGTAGCACACTATAAAGGTGTAGCCACTGCTAACCCACTGTACTGCTGCTCAATTGGAACTATGAGTAAATACATAACCTTGTTCCGCTGATTATTTTTGCAGTAAATGTCAGACAACCCTGCCCATCTTCCAGCAGACAGTCTTCCCACTGCATCTGCTCTGACTCATCACGATGTCAACACTGGTAGCTAATAACCAGGCCTCTAGAAATCCCCATATTCAAACCACAGGAAGCATGTCAACAGGCTACTCTTCAACAGTAAAATACCAACCAACTACAACGGGGGTTTACAGGAGTCACTGCGGTTTACTTTCCTTATAGATGCTCCTGTCACACTAAATTTCTTGGATTAAAAAGAAGCGTAACGTGACCGCTAATATCTACTTAGATTGCTCCCCACAAAATTAACTGCTCTCTAGCGTGAAAGTTAAACATCCAATTTAAAATGTGATGGTGCTGAAAAGCTCAAACACTGTACTGAACCTTAGGTACTCTCCCTTTCTGCAGCTCACATGCGCCCACTGGTTGCCAGAAATTTCTAGTTTGTCTCTGGACCTTACTTAACTACACGATAGCCTGACGACACGACCGAGTATGAGCAAAAGTGCGACTGTTGAACACCACAGAGGCCCAGACGACTGAGACCATAAGAAGGTCAAACCTGAGCAAATTAACATTGAACTACACATGACACGCGTGACGGCATGACTTAACGTCGATGCTGCGTACCTGCTGATAGCTAGCATGAGCAACACCAGCTAACCGCTATGTCAGTTCAGTGCAGCGTATTCCAATGAATGGGGTTTACAGTTAGCATGCTGCCTGAGCGTTGTTAGCTTAGCCTAACACCAGCGACCGGCTCCGGACCGTTTCGTGACACAATCACGCCCTACTGCGATTAGTAGTCACATATGTATCTGTTACAAACTTCACCAAATATATTAACTTGACAGGTTTGCCAAATTACCTTTAAAGTACGTATTCGCCTTCTCCTTGAGTAGCTCTGCATCATTACCTCCCTCCGCCATCTTCTCCTCGCTGCCGTTTTCCGATACGTGCGCCATTGAATGAACCGTCGTAAAGGTCGCAAAGTCTTTTTCTGAGCAAATCTTGAACTTAACCTTCAACTATGTAAAAAAAAAACTCTAATACGGATGTAAGGTTACGTTTAAATGTATGGAAATAAACAAAAATGTCCCCTCAGCCCTGTGAATATTGCAATAGCTGTAATTTGAATGGTGATGTTAATTTAAAAACACGATTCGTCGATTTAAATGCAATAAACGAAAATATAGCTCTATGGTTTATATGCCTTAGAATAAATCTGCACATTTTTACGTTTTTACGTTTTCTTTATGTATTGTGGCTACCTGTCCAATCATTTTATTTGGCGACACCCTAGTTTTCTTCAGCTGTTTAGGCATGAGACACTGACATTGTCTTTTCAAATCTAAAAGAAAAAATATCTCATTTGAGTTCTTTTTATTTATACTTTACTAACCAATAGGAGTCACTATAGAGCTTCAGTGGAATACCCGTGATATTGGGTGGCAGGCATAGACTGCTAACAGAGGGAACTATGTTCCTGTGAGATTAACAAGAATAATGCTTAAATGGTGAGTAATGTGTTACAACTGAATCATTATCTAAAGATTAAGTGAATGATATATGTGAAAGCCAAAGTTAACCATCTTCCTGGAATGATCATTTTATAAATAACCCATCCTCAAGTTTGTATCTTTCTGAAAGACCTGCAATAAAATTCCAATTAATTAAAAGATTAACACGTTTAACACAAAAGTACAGCCTCAGTCAAGATTCCTTTTGGTCTTCTTCCAGAGGCCTCAAGTCTCGAGGACGTTGCTGTGGAAGTTTCCTGCCACAACTCAGCAATGTTGTCCTCAGGCAACCACAGATGTGGCAATGAAGGGGACAAATATGGCACAGGTGCACATCTTCGCATCTTTACTCACTCACATGTGGCATCTGACGCACCCCAGCCTGACATAACTGTTTTTCAAAACCATCACGCAATCTTAAGCAGAAGAAAACATCAAAGCTGAAACACCTTTCCTCCAACAGAGGGACATCTGTCACATGTATACTAGAAAGGAAAAGCCAACACTTTGAGATTTAGCTTTGTGGGTTTTATGTGTTTGGATTTTAGATGGTTGGGGTCAGAAGTTCAAAAGAATGAAAGACATTTAAGAGACGCATGTGACACAGAGGATACAGCCCAGTCCAGTCTGGTGCCCTGACTCACAAGCAACATCCCGCAGTGAAGAGTAAGAGGCCAAACAGTTGGGTGACTCACTGTGACCCCTGTCGAGCGCTTACTAGCCCCCGAGTGTGAGTTCACTTTCTCTTAGCAAGACTACCAATGACTCGCCTCTTTCTCTGAGACATAACACGTCTAGTTTGGCGATGGTTTTGCTAGTAGCGCTTGAGGGAAGGAAAATAAAACACAACCAAGACTGACTGAGAACAAGCTGACGAGAGAGCGTCAGCCCCACATCAGAGTAAACGCAGACAGTGAGTGGGAGAGACGGTGTGGGTGGGAGAGAGGTAGAGCAATTCTGGCTCGCTGGTAGGATGGAGGAGGGAAATTGCTGTTGCCTCATGGGTGTAAGATGCATGAGTGTGGGCTTTGGAGGGGTCCTGAGAAAGTTAAAACAAACACAAGTCGAGGAGCACACAGATATACGAGCAACCAGAGAAAGAGACAGATGAAGGTCAGAGGGAATGTGAGTGACATTCCAGGGCTGCGGGCCACTGAATGATGAGGCCTCAGAGTGAGTGGAGTATATATTACATAGGCCTGATCCAGACCTTCTTACTATTTATTGCATAGCGAGTGTTTTGAACTCCCCCTTTTACTTGTTCACTCCACACTGTGTTTTGTAGAGGTTGGATAGCAACAAGTCTTGTTTCCCCTCCTCTGCTCCACTCCGAACAAATAATTCACTAATGAGAGCTTGACTTCAGGGGGTCCGTGGGGGGGTCGCTCTTATTTGAACCACATGTTTTTCTAGCGGGCAGGGCAAAGATAACTTAGTGAAGAAAACTCATCCCCACCCATCCTCCTTTTTCTTATACATTTCCCCCTATCTTGCTTGTGCTTGCTTTAGATTTGGCTCAGCTATAAGCTGGCATCTTGTTGTCTCTGAGTTCACAATACATGGCAGCATTGCAAAAGTCTCGTTGCCCCAGTGGAACCTCCTGCTGAGGAGCACATTCAGCCAAAAGAAAGATCAACGCCAAGTGTTCCACAGAGCGCCACAGGAGATCCTTTCTGTCAGTGGCCATCAAACTGTACAACTCCTCCCCCCTCTGTAAGGGAGAGGGGGACTGACAATAATCATAATCATTATTTATGTCATATTTATGTAACCACTCTCCATTGATCTATTTTTTCCATCTTTAGATTTTCTTTGTTCTTAAGTTTTTTTTATTGATGTTATTGTGTATTTGTGTTGTGTTAGTGTGGATATTTTCTAGTTGTGTTTTTTCTTTCTTTCCTTCTTTTTAACTGAAAGCAGCTGTAACAAGGCAAAACAATTTCCCTCTTGGATTAATAAAGTTTTTTTTTTAATCTCGAATCTTGAAGCAGCATAGCCATTAGCTAGTGTGTAAATCAACATCCTGAAATGACACATCCCACGTTCCATAAAGTTATTTGTGCTACACGGGAGTGAGAGGTTGGAAATGTTATGTAAATGGAAAAAGAAACATGGTGAATAGCTGCTGAAAAAGTCTGCTGCTACTTTACCTTTCCACATAGAAGCCTCTTCTGTTTCCTACTGTGTTTGTTGGACTTAGAGTCCAGAGTTGGAGTTAGAGTTTGGGGAGTGGAGAAGAGTATAGAAAGCAATTCTGTTAGTATTTTGTTGAGCGTCTGTTTATATTTCTTGCGAGGTTGCTACCTTCAGTGCCTGCAGTCACATCAGCTACAGTGCACCTACTGTTGAGACTGATCATTTTAAGCGAAGAAGTGAAAGCGAAAAAATAATTTTGTCTATGTGCATTCAGATTCGCTTTCGCTTTTTCGCTTAAAATTATCCTCAAATTTTCCGATCTGACACAGCAACACACATTTTAGACAACTTTGCAGTTAAAATAAGATTTTAGTGAAAAACAGTAACCAATGCAAATATAGCAAATAATAATCCTGCAGCATTGTTATACTGACATACAAGAGAGTTTAGATGATATTTATTCATAGTAAGATTAAAAAAAAAAAATCATTTCCACAGGGTTTATTAATGTTGACATAAAATCAGGAAAAACTGGTACTTATCTCCACAAACATAGATTAGTTTCTTTGTTCATTCAATAAAAACAATTGAAAAGACAACTTTTTAAGTGATTGTGTCACATGCACTTAATAACTATGAACCTTACTTTTGATTTCAACACTTTTCTTTTTCCTCATATTTGCTGGTAAAGGCTGTACCATCATGTGACTCATTTTCATTTTTGGGAAATTTTCCAAAGAGGAAGTTTTATAAGGTTTAAGTTAGTTGTATTAGCCACTGAAACCACAGCTCCATACTATGCACTGTGTAGGCCCACACACAGCCTGAATGGAATCAGTTCTTGACGATGGAAATGTTGGGCAGTTTTTTTAATAGCACATACCCAGCAGACCCCTCTTGACGAACAAGCACTACAGGCTTGTAAAAGGAAATTTAGAAAATAACGGACTAAACAGACAATTAGAATAAATAAAAACAAATTGCCATGGGACCTGAAAAGAGCCCAGAATCCTTATAAATTAGCTTAAACTGAAAAATGATCTTCTAGTATAAAGTCAGCACTTTGGCCTTATTTGGTCATATACACTACCAGTCAAAAGTTTGGACACACGTAGGAATTAGCATGTTTTTCCTGAAAAGATACATGTCTTCAGTTGTGTTACCATCATTGCACATGGTTTTCTAATGATCAGTTATCC
>JAUMHL010000005.1:3814211-3828568 GCA_032362345.1 Sandelia bainsii
TACACATTCATTCTGATCAATTTGATGTTATGAAATCTGCTTTTCTTTCACAAACATGGTCATTTCTATGTGTGTCCGAACGTTTGACTGGTAGTTTATGTGGATATTATAATAATGAACTATTTTCTATTTCCTACTCTTTTTTCATTCTCCTTAGCTTTTTACTGTGTGTGATTATTCAGGATTTTCCCTTCCACTGTCTTCACATGGTTATCCTGATTCTCTCTCTACACACACACTCTCTCCCATTTCACATTATTTCATCATTCATATGCTTTCTGTGTGTGTGTCCTCCTTTCTTCCTCAGCAGCATGAGTGTCTGATGTGTGCTGGGCACGAGAACAAGGGATCAGATACACACCCCAAACAGGAAATGAGAAATTCAAGAAAATAGACCTGCGTCTGTGGGCCTTGGAGAGAAAGACAGAATGTTTCAGGGAGGAACGTAGATAGATAGCGCAGGGCAGACAGTGGAGGATGTGAAATAGACACTGAATCAAGAAGGTGTAAATGTTTGAGGGCAAAAGGTTGCTGCATTGCCTACTGTATGTAAGCACAAGAAAAGAGAGTGGAGGAACACCCACAGTATGATATTTATAGACAGTGACCACCCCAGACATGGCTCTACATCACCCTATGACATCAACCGACGGAACCATCAAGAGCGACAGAAACTTCCATTTAACTGTGCATGTGATTTCACTCAGTCACAGTTCACCTTTTCAGTGCTCATTTCAGGCTCCGGAGGACACCAACAGCTCACTTAAGAGTCATAGTGTAGTTTTTTGTTTGCTTACTTCACCTGGCGGTAACACCAGCTTTGTGACAGGTTGTGCATCACACCCACATCGCACAGTTGCACTAAAAGGCAGCCTTCTAGCAGTTGAGCTCGTAAAACAAGAAAGAGCCCGAGGATTATCTATCAAAGCGACAGTGGCGCACAAACAGAGCAGTTGTGTGAAGCGCTGCAGCCCTTTCATCTGGCAGTGTGGTTGTTGTCTTCACCCTAGTTAACGGTAGGAACGACATGTTGTGGCAGCTAGTTTATTTTACAGTGCAGGCTGAGCTCCTACTGTTTATGAGCAATGAACAATCAAGCACAGCACACACGGTCAAGCATTCCCACAGAAAGGAACCCACATAATGAGTGACTCAAGATGTCTGGTTGCACACACTCTGACCATTAGATGACTATAGAACTTAAAAGGAAAGGCAGACTACGAGAGACCGCTGCAAATAAGGTGGAAAGTGAGATGGCTTGTTGAGAAAACCACCCCAGCCTTTCGAAATGGGACTGAATTGTCTCAAGTGGCGTGAATAACTGAGATCTGATGTGGCGAGACAGCAAGAACAAACAAGCAAAGCAGCAGACAGACAACCATGTCACAAGTATTCAAGACAAACTGTAAATATCTGCTGCTGTAACAACTTTACTTTGCCAACCACTGCATAATAGTTGACACACATAAACTGGAACACAGATGCCTTTTAAATCACTAATGAGACACTAAAACTTTGCCATGTTAATACCATCTGTGAAGTACAAATACAGACAAATACAGAGAAACCTTGCACGGTGTCTGAAAATACCCATTCACACATAGGCAGCCCGTCCAGGATGTTGTGGGGGAGAGTTTCCTTTTCCTGTTGCTCTTACTGTTGGACTTTCCTGTCAGTTAGTCTTAAGCACTGACAGACCTTTGGGTGCCTTCCAGACTCATCCTGAGCCATTTTGTTAATCTCTAGGGAGTCTCTAGGTTCCTTACTGTAAAGTATTAGTTCACATCCTGTACACTTGGGTGGCCAGGCAGGGGAGGAAGCATCACATCTAGGTTCTCTCTGGAGCAGATGACCTGTTTGTACCAATTTGCACTGCAGAGACCAGTTGGTATTTTGTAAAGAAAATGAGGACCACACTCAGTGGGGCGAGCACATGTGTTTATCAGGTGGTGTATCCCAAAAATCAAGTACAGATACCGTCATCCAGACTCACTGGGCCTCAGCGGGACGCAGTATGTTCACCTTTATTATCAATGTGGTCAAAAGCTCATCACCCTAAATTCATTTTCATCAACAACTGCTCAGATACCACTAGAAAAGCGTGTATTAAGCATTAGCCTTTATGATTCAGCTGTGCCAGATGACTGGATTGTGGTACTGATGCTAAGATAGACTGGCTTGAATTACTGCCCAGTTTTGAGGTCTGGGTTTTGTTATACCTGCCAACCGTTATTCATTTTCTTTCCTCAGTGTGTGAGCACATTATGTTTATATGTATGACTGTGTATATGCGTGAGCATCAGTACCAAGATTGTTGTCAAACCTAATTTATAAGTTCAGTGCCTTATAAAGGGGGGAAGAAAAGGCTTTTGGAAAATGAGCATGAATAACAGCAGTGGTATTTAGTAGCCATACCGCAATATCAGAATACTCCATTAAAACTAGTCTGAAATGTATACTTTCAGTTTTATAAAACTAAACTATATCAGTGTCGGTACAAAATTAATATACCTTTCAAAATTAAAGTAAAGTAAAGTAAAGTTAGAACATGTGACATTTTATGCTGTTGTATCAAGTTTTGAATTATTGTTATTACCATTTGTATTCATTTCTATAAGACATAGTTTAAGAAAGGCAGTTTTCTCTCTTAGTACTTAGATACAAAACATGTGTTGTGTGTGTAACCGTCCGCACAGGTCAGAGCTCATGTGTATGTGTGAGCACATGTGTGCATATATAAACTGCACATATGTGCATGTGTTTGAATATGCTCTCATGGGTGTACATGTATAATATGATTGCGTGTGAGAGTGCATTGAAGAGGGAGGAGAAATGAGAAAGGATTGCATAAACCAGGCACATAATTTCACCCTGCCGCTTGCTCCCAAAATGCCCCGATCTCAGGAAATGGGCGTAAAGGAATGATTCAGCTGGCTTTGACCTCGGCCACCCCCCTACTCTGTAACACCCCAACCCCCCCTTAGGTCTGCTTTAATTAGTAAAGCAACTCGTTTGTTTTTCTTTGTCTCAACACCCAGTCTGCCCCTCTCAATCTCTGCCTTTTAAAAACGAGCGCATCCCAAGTTTGGTGATGAATCATAGCTTTCTCCTCCACCCTTGCTTCACTCTCCCCCTCGCTGTGTAATTCAATTGGCCTAGATTCCATCTTTGGTGCAATGATGTTAAAAACAGCTGTCGCACAGATGTATGCCATTCTCATACCTGCTCAGGTGTGTCCGATGGGCAGAATACCCACAACGTGCTCAAACACACACTCCAAGTTTGATAGTGTCATGCTGAAACGTTTATGTATTCATCAAGGCTCAGTAGCTCAAGGCTAACATACAAACACATACACACACACACACACACACACACACACAGTCGTGCAACCATGCACATACACAAACACTCACCATGCTGCTTCAAAGGATGGCGTGTCATAAACAGAGGGACTGGGAAGGAGGAATGTGTTGTTCATTGGGGAATTCAGAGTCAGTGGGGAGATGAGGGAGGGGTGTGGGCACGCTGACCTAATGTCCCTCGGAGTGAAGGCAATGAAGGAACAGGCTGCAGAGGCTTTTTCTCTGCTGTCATATGCCTTCTACACCCATCAATACAGCTGAAAGCCGCACTGACACAGGAGGCCAGAGATCACGGCTGACTAATCGAAAACAGACTGTACCAAGCTACCTTCGAAAACCTAACACCTCCCTAACCTCCCATTTATCCAATAAGCAGAGTCAAGTTACCATGTGATACAGACGATATGTGTATGTGTGTGTGTGTGTGTGTGCGTGTGTGTGTGTGTGAGATGATGATGATATATCTTCCTGTCCACTATGTCAGTGTAACGCTAGTGTGTGTGTGTGTGTGTGATTTGTGACTTTAGTCACACCTCTCTTAACTGGAGTCAGCGGCCTTTACTACATTGTGTGTGTGTGTGTGTGTATGTGTGTGTGTGTGGACTTGTGAGGACCAGTTTGACTTTTACATCTTGACATCTTGAGAAAGTGAGACACCTTCACTGGGCTGTTTGAGAGATAAATCTTGGTTTAAGGACTAGGGTTACAATTAAGTTTTAGACTCACTTTAGAATTTAGACTCACAAACACACACACAGAAATGTGTGTTTGTGAGTCTATATGTGTGTGTGAATGCACAAGTGAGGCAGTGGTTTGAGTAATAGAGTGTGATTGAACTTAAGTTTACTGCCACTGGTGAGGGTTCATCGCCTGAGTCCATCCAAGCTCAGTAAGGGGTTTATGCTGTTTAGAGAGGACATTTAGAAACCATCAGTGGAATGTTAAAAGACGTTTACAGTTCATTTTCTTGTCTCTTTTCAAATAACAATTAATGGTCTGCTTATTATTTTCTCTCTCGTCTCAAGTAGGCTTGAATCCTATCTATCTGGGCAAACCTTGAAGTTGTCTTGGCAGATACTGTTCACCAGAGTGCCCTAAGGCTCTGTTCTGGGCCCTTTTCTTTTTTCCATCAATATCATGCTTTTGAGTTCTACTATCCACTCACACAGCTTTTCCAATTATTGCTTCCTCTCCTTTCCCCTGAATGGCTCCACAGTTTCATCACGAATTTGGTCATTTGCTCCCCCATCTCCTGAGCATGCAAATTTGCCCTCTACAACACCAAAATGATCTGACCCTACCTTTCTACAGGCCCTATTGTCAGGGCTCCCGGAGTGCAGTGGTCCCACGATGGTGGAAGCAGCTGTCTCACTCCTAATATTCACAAACAGCTGAAGATGAAACCCTTTCACAACTTCCTATGCACTTTTTATTTTTATTCTTCTCTTTCTAGCACTTAACTACTACTAAAACATTTCCTGTCATGGCACTTTGCTTTCAATGTTTTCTCCCTGACTTAGCTATTTTGCTTGTTTTGTGCCTCACTTTGAAAAATGACTACATTTAAAGGACGAACTATAAAATTTCTGTTGATCAACTAATCAATTAATTGAGTACTCATTTCAACTGTAATGTCATGTGAAAATGGCCAGACACAGTGACAAACTCAATGAGAATAATCTCAAATCAGCAGCTCTGTGGAGCCTTTAAGTCTCGTTTAGCTTTTAGTTTTACCAGCTATTATTCCAGCAGCAGCAGTTGGCAGCAAACTAATGAATAAACTCAGTATATGGTTTACCTGACCTGCAGAAAAAGATAGTTTAGAATTATTCTTACCCGCCGTGGCATAAACAGAAACAAATAATGAACATTTAAAATTGTTATTGTGTCCAAATATTACAACTCAAGAGTTGAGAAGCATTTCACTTTTAACAAGGGCAAAAGCCTACAGAAAGGCATTCAGAGTTTTAACAAAAGAACTGTTAGAGAAATGTCTGTTAAAACTTATGAAATTACAGATGCTAGAGTACTAGAGGCAAGCTAGGGGCCTGTTAATGGAATTATGGAACCCTTAAACCACAATCCCCAGCAATTTTTCTTCTCTCCCACCATCACAATCACCCACTGGGGATACATTCCTCAGTCAGGGTTGTGAGATTAAACTGCTATTTAGGGACTGGATCTCCCCTGGGTGTAGATCGATGTTTTACTCTGGGAGATAGTAGCTGCTTTTAGTGACTGATCTGCGCCCAAGGACAGAGAGAAAGAAGGAGAAAGACTCAGAAAAAGGAATGAAAAGGAGGGGTGGTACCATAAGAAGGAGCTAGTCCAGAGATATAATTGGTACCTTTCCTTTTTTAGAAAACATTTCTTACTCACTGGGGTCCAGAAAATGAGTCAGGGCACAACATGCTTTATAACCACACTCAGACAATCTTGCATGGTTTCTCAAACTTTCCCTTTGTAGTTTTCACTTTGAAGAGGGTTTGAGTTTCTCCTCTGCCTTTGATCCCGCGTGTATTAAGCTATGATGTTCACTACTGGTTATGTGCATGACAAAAGAGTAAAACCACCACCTGGTACAAAGGAAAGTTAATCTAATTCATTTTTAGTTTGTAGACATAATCACTAAAAACATTCTACGAAATGCAGGCAGAAGTGTGTGGTCTGATCTATTCCCTCATTTATTCACTCACCTACATCTGTTCTCTTCCCCTATTGCTTGCCTTGTTGTTTAGTTCAGGTGATAACTCAGAATGGCCAGGGAGTCTTCAAAGAGCTGGTGGGGGTAAAAAAAAAAATGAGAGAGGAAAGGAGAGCGAGAGAGAAAAAAAAAAGCTGAGACGGAGCAAGGGATATGATGACTCAGTCTATGATAACTATCTTGGTTTAAACTGCAGGTGTGAAGTGAGAGGGATGGCGGTAAAGACGGGACAGGTGGAGAGGGGAAAACCTGTCAATTCACCGTTGACCTTTTGCATATTCAGCAGAGCTGCCTTGACACATTTTACTGAAAACATCTCATTACTGTCCTTACCTCCTCATAGGATTGTTTGAAGGTTTAGATTTGAATTAGATTTACGTAAAGAGGTCTTTATAAACATGTAAAAGTGAATATTTTTACATGAATATTAAACATTTACTCTTTAATATGGTTTGAATAAAGCATCCAGAAGACAAATAAAGTAAGGTAAATCTTAAAGACATAAATAAAGTAACATTAATCATTATAAACAAATACCCTTTTTAAAACCCAGATGTATAAAGTAGTCAGCATTATACTGCATAAAGCACTATTTATGCAAATGTATTCAGCTAGGTTTCTTATATGAATAGATATATTTCCCAACAATAAAATGTTGCTATGTTATTTTAAAGAAAATTAATAAATTAAAAATGACTTGATCAGTGAATGAAATGTTTATGTAACTAACAGCCGTCAATCAAAACTGAAATTGAAAAAACTGTTTTAACTGGGTCTAGGAAGGCATGTGTGTTGATGTGTATGCATTTCTGTGTTTGTGTGTGTGTGTGTGTACAAAAATCCAGCACCTGGACCAACAATGGCTTTGCACAGCTGTGTGTTTGTGAAGCAGAGCTGAGTAGCAGCAGGACACCAGGGTGTGTTATTAAGGTCACAGTCAGCTCAGTCTGAGTCCACAGGAATTACACCAGGATGCTTTACTGCTCCACTTCTAATGAACAGTTGTGGTGAAAGATCAGCGGACGTATAATTGCAAATGCCATACATGTTGTAATAAAACAAAACCCAAAATAATAATTCAAGAGCAGCAGTGCGGCAAATCGGCTTATATTTTGCATGATCAGTGCCACAAAAAGTGCCACAGAGGGAAAATCTTTCAGGTGGCATCTCATGAAACACAACCTTTCATTTCTTACACATATAAGTGGATGAAACACAACACATGGATGCAATTACCTTGCCAATTATGTCAAAACTGAATGACTTATTTGCTCTGATCAAATGCAACAACGGAGCAATTTTCTGGTTACTCATGCAGTCGTATAAACTCGGGCACGTGTATTGTGTTAGTGGTAAAAGAACACCTGCTTGACCTTGAAATACTGCATACATCTGTCTTTACTCTTCTCTTTTGTAACACTCATACATAGTACATAGTGTAGTGAATTCAAGTGCCCCCTTTTTTCTCTTTAGGGGGAGTGCTTTTCTGGGATGTGTTTGAGTGTGCGGCAGCAGGTATCAGCAGTTTGTTTCGGTCCCATAAAAGGCTGGAGGGCTCGAGAGGAAGCAGCTGCTGAGAAATGAATATTGGCGAGAAAGACAAGCCTACTTGAATTGACTTCCCTCTAGGATTGTTCCTTTAACACCGTGATAGATTGATGAGCCTCTTGACATTCATATGCTTTGTTTGGTCATTATAGGGAAAGTAAAACAGTTGGAAGTGCTTACATTTTTAGAAAAAAAAAACATTTAATGATCTTGTCTCCTCCAACAAAACTCATGTTTGGCTTATTTGGGATTGGTAATGATCCTGTTTTCTTGGAGGGAAAAAAACATTCCAATTACATTCACCATGCCAAAATAACACAGTACAGATTGTACATCGGCACCATTAAAAAAAAAACTGGCAAAAGATCAGTCTGAAAAATCTTGAGAGGTGAGACAAAGGCAAATACAATTATGTTGATCATGTTTCATTTTACTTTGTTTATCTGCCTTCAAAGAACACTTTCCAAATAAGCTCACTCTGTGTTGGCTCTGAGGAGTAAATTCCTGTGCTTTCCAAAGGAACCCTGGGTAACATGAACAGCACTGGAACAAGATAGCATAGATCACTGTCACCTTGTTAGCAGCACCAGCATTCCCCACACCACTCACGAGCACAAAGCTTATGTAAAGCATTTGACATTGATGTGTTTGAGCCGTGGCTGTGTGTCAGTGGGTTCAGTGTTTTCACGTGCATGTGTACAGTAGGTGTTTAATTTTCCATGTAGTCACTGCCCTTAAGTCTGGGACTTACCGACGGGTCTGGACCTGCTCTCCCCATTCCCAATACAGCCTTATGAGCTGCCAGTAATCCCCGGAGTACTGAGGGAGAGGGGTGGGGCAGGAAGGGTGGGGGTGGACGAGGTGCAGGGATAGTAAAATATGTTGGTATGGCGTGCATCCCTTCAGGTAAAGGCGATGCCAAGAATGGAGCTCTGCATCCGGGAATTTTGGTGTTGGCTTATTCGTCAGTCTTCTTCAGTCAGTCCACAGTCGTCCAGAGTAAACAGCCATCCAGCAGTTGCCCAGAAATAGACCACTCACACCTGGCACACACTTCGCTTTTCCACTGGTAGATCTCCCCCTGTCACTGGACAGTCATCGCTAACCTGGTTTTATAAAATCTGCCGAAAGAAGTGTCCCGTGTGGTCTCTCATGAGACGGGATAAAGACTTACAGTGAAAAATTGTAGGAAGAAAAGGGGGTGCGGGTGAGGGGACCTTGTGCGTCAGCATTGTTACCATTCATAGACCAAAAGCATGCCTAAAACTTTTCATTCATGTTTTTGTGTGGTTGAGCTTGTGCTCATTTCGTAAAAGGTTATCTCCCCTTACCGTAATTAAACAGAAAAACATATACACATGCATGCACTGACAAGTGCAATACACATGCATCTACACAGCTCTCTGACAAGTGGAAACATCGCATGTGGTTTCATTTTGCTCACAAAACCTTCCACTCTCAGATGATAATTTAACATCAATGCTTTATTTCAATTTTTAAAAATATTTACAGATACAAATTTCAAAATGCAAGAACAAATACGGTAGACTAAAGAAAAGTGTTGGTTCTATCCTTAAATCATACTAGCTGAATAAATTCTTACGTTGTGCGAGAAGCATCACACTTCAGATGAAAGTAAAAACTTGTCCTGAAACATAAGGCAATAAATTGACTCTAATTTGCAAGGGCAAAAAAAAGAGCAAATGTGTGCATTGAGTCTGAAAAGCTTTTTCCCTAAAACCAACACCACAACCACATCCCGTGACACTGACCATCTAAAGACAACATGCTGGCTGCAAATCCCGAGAGGGAGAAAAACACACTGTCATCGCTCTTACAGCCTCATTATTACTCATGGTTTTGACAGCCCAGGAAGCTTCACGTGGAGAAGCTGACACTGAATTATGAACACAAACTTAGCGACATAGGGGTGACCGTGGTGCAATAGGTAGGGCGGTTGGCAGTAGTCTACAAACGCTGGTGGTTTGCTTCCCAGTTCCCCCCTAATTCATGGCCACTTGTCGAAGTGTCCCTGGACAGGACATTGATCCCTGAACCCTTGGCACCTCAAAGCGGGCAGCCTGTCCACAAAGAATTTCCCCAAGGGGATTAATAAAGTAACAATTATTATTATCAAAAGCACTGATAAAAATGTGGGTTGAAAAAACAAACAAAGCGAAGAAAATGTTCCTGTGGAAAGTTGAAACTCCAGCCTCTCAGACAGAGGGAGTTCCCCCAGGTTGGACTGTCCCTGTGGTTATCTGCTGTCCTTTACGGTGTAACACTCCAAAACACCTGCACCATTATGTCCCATGGAAAACCCCAGCAGCCACAGTGTTTTCATACCAGGGAGTCAGCACCTTTAACTATAACCTCTTCAGGAACAGAAATTTCCCAGAATTATCTGTGAAAACAAAAGTGTTCTTTCATAAAGTTTTGGTCCTCATGTCCTTCTGAACCGTTTATCCAACTTTTTAGTCGTTGCTGTTTATAATAAATCATAATCTCTAATTCTGTTCCGTGTCAAACTTGCTCAGTGTATCTACATGTGTATCTGAAATCTGTCCATCCAACAAATAAATTAATTCATTTCAAGACAGATATTTTAGTACTGCAAGAAAAAGATATATACACAAAAATATCACTAGTACTATCTATAAAAAGAAGTCCACGTGCTTCGAACATGATAATGGCAGAGCTCACACAAAGAAAGCTTGACCACAAATATCCTGATGATTTTTAAATATTTAGCGCCCCTTGTCCATGTCGTTCTTGTCCTCTTTATCTCTGTCACACGCTCCTCTCTGTCATCTCAAATGACTTCTTCCATCTCTTTATCTTTATGTTTGAGGGGGGGCTTCGCAGTGCGCCATGTTGCGTTTTTAGCTACACTTGCAGGACTTCACAATCATATCGGACAGCTGCTCCACCTGAAAGTGAAGATCAATAGTAATGTGGTAAATCATTTGTCAAGTGTTCATTTCACATTGAATGTAAATAGCTCCTCAGAATGAAGGTTACTTGGCTGTGGTATAGGTACCTTGTGTTGCCTGCCCACGTAGTAGAGGATCGGCAGTGGCTCCAGCGTCTGGGGAACACAGCAGGGCTGAGCAGAAGCTCCTGGGTTATGATGCTTATACAGGGCCAAAATCTGTTAACCAGTAATAAAAAAAATGCAAGAAAACAAAGATCTTAACTCAGAAACAGACAAGGTATTAGCCACAAAGTGTTGCTGGTTAAACAGTAGAACTACTTTATTAATTTAATGAATTCTTTTCTACCTGACAATGGCACCAAATGAAATGTCAGGTGCTCACCAAACAGAGCTGTTACAAAATATATTGTTTGAATTTGAACCTGCTGCTAATGCTAACTGTTACTAATACTTATTTTGTTATTATAATCAGAAATTTCCCTGAGATAATGTGATGTCTTCCAGTTATTTTTAGCCAGTAGCATAAAACTGTCCCATTTTAAGAGGCTGAAACCAGTGAATATTTGGCATGTTTCTAAATGAATTACTTTAATAATTACTTTTTTAATTCCCTTGTTAGAATAGTTGAATTTCTGTTGACCAACTAATTGATTATCATTTCAATTAAATAAATAATTAAATCATGTAAAAAATTGTCTTCAGCTTTCTCTGCCTCACAGACATGTCATTGGCCAATCACATGCATGTAAACAGGGTCATTTCTGGACATTTTGGTGCTCTATACTAATCATTTAGCTTCTTTACATGCACATTGGTCCCTGTCCTGTTGATGACAACATAACCTGATTATTCATATGATTATCAGGCAAGCAGCATAAAAATTATCTGAGAATCTGAAGTTTCACTTCACTTGTTTTATAACAATATTTATTTTTATTCTATTTTTTCCTTAATTTTTCAACTTTCAGTTGGCACTTTAAGCCTACACCAGGATGTCAGTATGAGTCTGCAGCAGGAAGCTCTGGACAGAATTTAGACAGACACTCAATCTCACAAAATGAACAAAAACATTCCCACATGGAAGTATGCACTCCTGATGAATTACTGTATTTCTGCTGTTTATATCACGATCATCACATAAATTGCCCACTGTACAATTCTGTCTGAGTATTACAAAGCACAGTTTTGTGTTTTAATATCTAATAATCTTTATAAACACATACAGTAAATCCACTTGGACTTCCTAGATCAAATTCTTCACCAGTACATGAAACAACATAATCCCACGAATGCAATCCTTTGCATTGTTTTAACCTAGGGCAAATATCTGTGTGAGTATGGTCTAACAAGCCCTGACTCTTACAGCACAGACTTTGCAGAAGGCTTTCAGTCTGAGCTATACCTTACACAAAATGTGGATTGCACATGAGGTGTTTCAGGGTACCTGAGAATATTTGTTTTCAGCATTCCAGATGTAAGTGCAGGATCCCATACAGTAGTTGGCATGGTAGCCTGCTGGCTTATGTATCCACTTCCAGCCCAGATCTTTCCTGAAGTCAATATACAAGCTCCGCACACAGCAGGTTTCTGTCTGGCTGCATCAGAGAAAACAGAGAAACGTCTTTTATGAAATGCAGTAGAAGGTGCAGTTTTAAAATTTGACAGTTTTAGCTTCACTAAGAAAATTTTGATTCAAGAATTCACACACCGCACAAACCACAGCTGCATTTGAGGAGTCTTCCCCATCCTAAAGTGGCCCCAATGATTTACTCTTTTTACCTAAAGTGAATGTTTGTGAAAGCCTTAGAATTTCTGTCTATTTCTGCATAAATTTGACAAAACCTAATCCAAAATCTGTAAATCCAAAGGGCCACTATATATTAACGTTTGATGTCTGATATACTGCAGTCACTTTTCTGCCAAAACAAACTGACACATGATAATATAAATGTAAAATACAAATTGCCTCCTTCCAGCGTTGAGCCTGTGCTTTACTGCAGCTGTGCCTCGAGGGGTTTGTGGTTTGAACCCCAGCTCCTCCTGTCCACACATTTAAGTGTCCTTCAGCAAGACACTGAATCTTCATTTTTCTTGGCCATCTGCCTTCCATGGCAGCTCCACATTACATCTGTGTGTGTGTGTGCACGCATGTTTCATCCTACTAAGGTTAAAAAGTTCTGTACAACACTGTACAAATGTAGTTCTTTTACTATATAGTTGGAGTGTCCCAAATCTCTAAATCATCCGGTTGAGGGCTTTCAAAACACAGTTGACTCTGCACTGTCCCCGAATGCCTTACAACACCTACATTCCTTGCTGTCCCTGAACGCAGCACACGGGAGCAGCTGCTGACAGACAGCTCATACTATATTCCAGACACAGTGTTATTTTCTTAATGTAGAGCCCGTTGACAAAGGCAGTCAGATTTCTGGGATATCATATTTGTGAATGTCAGGGAGCCACTTCTAATGTGCGGGAAACTGCCTAGCGAGACAATCAGGATATCTGCAACAGGTTGGCAGTGGTTGGGTGGGGAGGGGGGATTGTGTGGGTGTTCCTTCTTCCAGACCGTGTCACGATTTCAGGCTTGGTTTCAGAACCGTTACACCCCTACCATCTAAAATGACCACTTGTAATGACTTGTAAGGTGAATAAACAGAAACAGTCTAGAAGTATTTTTACCCCCGCCATTTGAAGTTTCCAGTGCATTAGGTTGTGTAGTACACATTTAAAGATGTCAAAAAAATTTAAATACCAAAAAAAACATGATATGTAAAGGTTCACTTACGCTGTACATGTGTCCTTTGAATCTGTGGAACGTTTCGTGCGTGAGGTGAGGTGGGTGCTGCTGTTTCCAGGGATGGACATGGTGAGGATGTAGGGCAGTTGCTGTGACATTTCTTTTAACAGTCCTGTGTCTCCCCTATTTTTCACAAGCCCAGAGATTTCAAAGGGAAAGGAACTGAGACTATTACTTTCAGTGCATTCACAGGAGAGCCGAAGTTCGAAATGCCGTTCATCCTCTGATAAGACAAAAATGTACAATATAACTGGATGGTTAATTTATTTAAAGGTAAATATAATTTGAAAGGAAATAAAGTGAAGCTCAAATAAACAGAAGTCATAGTAATAGTAGATAAACTAGATAAAAAGTTTAGTGTAGCTCACCAGTCCCTTTGAGCCAGTCCTTTAGAGTCTCAGTGACATCGAAGGACATCCACTTGCCGTTCCATTCATTTTTAATATAGCGGGAAGCAAGGTAGTGGGCTGATTTTCCCAGACCGTTGTACAGCTCCACCCGTTGGTCATCAGGTATTTTAGGTTCCTTGATAAGCATCCGCAGCTCTGCGCTGGTCAGCAGGCGGTAGTCCCACACGCTGTTCCGTATCTCAGAGATGTTAAAAGACATTGAGATGTTTCTGCTGTTCCTCATGTCCATGTCATTTTTTTCTGTGGGGAAAAAAAAGAGCAATTGCTTATTTTCAGATTTTATATGTGCATTTTGGACAAGCAAGTTGCATAGATGCATGTTATAGAGACACATGGAATTAAGCTGATCTGCTACATTACAGTTGTATATCTAATCAATTTTTAATCATTTGAGTATTTCACAACAGCAGTTAAAAAAAGGTACCAGTCTTAACGATAAAGAACGGGAACCAGCTTGATGGGGAATTGTAATTTAAATGTTTCATTGTCAGTGATTTTAGGAACTACAGTATCTAATATATACACTACTCACAAAAAGTTATGGATATTCGGCTTTCGGGTGAAATTTCAGGATGAACCTAAAATGCACTATAAC
>JAUMHL010000005.1:3828802-3850011 GCA_032362345.1 Sandelia bainsii
GTACAGTGACAAGCCCATACTACCTGAATAACATCATTAATCCAGTCATTGTGCCCCTGCATGAACAACACAGGCCTCATTTCATCTTCATGGGCCAGTTTAGAGTTTATTACTTTGGTCAAAAGTGTAGAAATACAATAGCACTGGGCACTGTTATAGTAAAATATCTTGTGTGGTAATATATAAATGTTGTATCAAGACTCTGTCAGTTGATACTACATATTAAAATACTAGTACTAGTACTACTACTACTATCTAATTCTTTTAGCCTTTTTTTTTTTGCATTATACTATATTCAAAATAAATTGCATTTATACACTGTTCACTTCACATGTAGCACTGTAATCTATTACATGGTGTACTGAGATGATTAGAACTCTGCTTTTTCAAAACAGTTTTTCATAATTCTGTACACACATTATTAAAGTGGAACAGCCAAGTTCAGAGTTACTCAATAATCATAACTGCAGCCAAACATTCATCTGTTCCAGCTGCTGTTAAGTTCACCATAGAGAGTGTTTTGTTTTCTTACAGTATTGCTGCCCATATTTGCAACTTTTATTCCCGAGCCTGTCCATATCATGACAGCAGGAACATTCCCCATCCAGAGCCAGATAGAAAACAGAGCCAAGATGCTGAAGGCTTTAACGCCATAAATCTACCAGTGTTAAATTACACAGGATTAAACTGGACAGAGACGTGCAAAGATAAGCGCAGGAAGGCAGATGATCGAGAGTGAAACCCCACGTAGAAACAGGGACTGAGAGGATGTGTAGGAGAGTGGGTTGTAACAGGGTAGAAGCAAAAAAATGCAACTGAAGAATGTATTCATGAGAATTGAACTGCAAGGCTTTGTAAAGTATGAGTGAGTTGCAGAGAAATTGGAGATGTGTATCAATGGAGCCTGGGATCTGGCCTAGGCCCAAACCTTCTACTGTGCCTCAGCCTGCCAAAATTGGGATTCTCTACTCTTAAGTGTGGGAATTATTCCTTGACAGCAGCTTGAGCCTTGCCTATTTGTGTATGTGTAGTGGATCCAGGAGGTACCAGGATCCTCCACATCACGGCTGCTTGTGTATCATTTACCAGTATCATCTTGTTGTTGCTCAGCTAGTGTTTCACCCCGTGTACTGAAGCCAAACTGAAACTGAAAAGAACTGGTGTGAAGGGAAATGAGATGACATTTTACTGGTCCCACCCAGAGCAGAGTCAAATGTTTAGTTGTAAAGACATGAGTGGAAACACAGAGTGTCACCACCGTGTGCAGCGTGTGGAGAGCTGTGAGCTGGCAATGATGTACCAAGCAACACCAAGCACGGAAAGTCATCGTCTCCAGCTAGTTTAAGTAAACTGAGATAAATGTGTTATGGGTTAGAGAAGTGTTTACGAAACAGGAAATTAAGTCACTTCCCCTAAGAAGTATATTGGCTGCAGTATCATAATTACAGTAAATCCTCACTTCTACTTTACAATTAACATAACTTGCATGTCTCTGGAGAATTATGACTGAACTGTCAATGTAATCAAAGTACAACATCTTTAGGGAACATGTACATTTCATTCTCCATTCTCATGTAAGGCCTTGCTCTTCCACATAGGGGTAAAGATGGCATCATAGCCTGCATACTAACATGGGTGTGGGTGGGATTTGAGTGTTGAACCAGGGCCTATCCGCAGGTAAGCCAGGGACAGCTGTTGTGACAGGTATGGAGACAGCTCTGTAATTAACAGCGAGAGGAAGCAGATTCCAGCAACAGGCTAAATACCTGCCTCCTTGATTTGCTCGACTCCACCCTCCCACATCCACTTGTTGATGTCTTGTTTCCCCACCTCACCCAGTTTTATACATGATGTCTGACCATGGTTGCCACTCTTCAGCATTGTAGGGTGGTAGCAACTTTATTTACTCTTAAATATAATAATTACTCCATAGTGGTGAACTTGTTTCATTTATGAATGCTGCAAAGTGGCTGGTTTTCAAAGAAAAAAAATAGCTCCCTCTGTATATGAGCTGAATAACATTTGGACCAATGCCACATTAAATAGGAGAGGTGAATTTGTCTGGGCTTCGAGGTAGAGTTGTTACTGCTAACTGGCTGAAGGGTTCTGAGGTTCTAAAATGCTGTACACACAAATATGCATCTCGGTAGGCTGTTTTAGGGTATCAGGAAAATGTGAGTCAATAAATAGAACCACAAATAGAAATGACGTGTAGGATTGTTAGTGATTATTTTTTAAACGTATTGTTTTAATAATTGCAAAATAGTTCTTGTTAGGCCTACACATGTACGCTCAAACGCTTGGTGTTCGCCCTTTCTCAGTACATGGAGTCAGCACTGAGGGTTAAGACAGTGGATGGGTGTTCTCTGGCATTTCACAGAGGTAGGAAACACATGCTCCCCATGGGCACTGCTTGCACCGGACCTGAGTCACTCAAGATCTCAGTGGCCATCAGCCTGCCTTCCTTCCTGCCAAGCTGCCCTGTCACAAACACATTGCAAACACACTGATAATAAGCTCAGGAAACGCCACAGAAAGAGCAGTGAGAGGGAAGGATAGAGAGACAAGAGGGAGACTGGTAATCAAGGGCAGAGAGATGTGGAAAAGAAATGAAAAATAGTCACGGAGAAAGAGAAAGAGATGTGATGACCAAGTGACAGGATAAGCAAGGGAGAACCCGGCGTTCATGTTACAGGAAACCCCCAATCCCTGAGAGACAGAGAGAGGAAAAAATAGAAAATAAAAGAGAGAACAAGTCAGGGTGAAAGAGTATATTTCACATCTTTCTCATCTTATTTTCCTGCTTCCCTACTGTTCTTTGGTTTCCATTTAAGCAGAACAAAATCACGTCCTTCATTTTTTCAAGTTTCTTTGTTCTCCCTGTGGTTTGCACACTCCTGAGCATGGTCCATCCACTGAAGTCTTTCTTTTGAAGTGGTGGATAAAAGAGGGATAGTGTGGATGCCTGCCCGATAGGGTGAGGAGTATAGGCATGTAGAGAACAATGGAGCAAAGAAACCAAACAAAAAATATATATGTTTCGTGTAATAGTTTGAGAGTCATTGCACAATTATAGCCAAAAACCATTTGGCTGAACAAACAGCATAGACGGGCTAGCCAAATAAAGTGTGCTAATAAAGCAGTAAAAATACTGTGGATACCACAAAAGCAACATAGATCATCAGACCAGATGCAACACACAGTCTGCTAATATGTAACACCTGTGATCTCTGAACTCCTCAAGATGCCTGATGATGCTGGGTGGAGATCAGAAGAGGTACACATGTTGAGGGGATTTAGGAACAAGATTGGAACTGACACCAACCATTGGGTAAATGCTGATTAGTTTGGGCTGTAGCCGCAAAGTCGGTCTACCACAGCAAACAGCAACTGCTTTGAGGCTTTTTGTGCTGAATGCAGTTGCCCAACAAAATTATGACTTCATAGACATTCATATACACCTGTTGATGTTCCTCAGCTATTAGCAAATATTAATGTAAGATCTGAAGAATGTTTCAAAATGGAAACAGTGGAGCTTCTAAATCTTTGCATTCATATGTGTGTGTGTTTGTGTGTGTGTGTCTCTTGAGAAGTGTGCCTCATGTGCCTGTAACTGAATCAGCATAAATCAAAGTAATACACAATATATGGTTCCTGTATTGCTACTAATAATTATTTGGTACTCACTAATCATGATGAACTTGTTCAGCACCTTGGCAAAGTACTCCTCCTCCTCCTGCACTATGGAGATATCCTGAACCATGGTCTGTTGCTCCTCCAGCATCTCCTTGGTGCTGTTGTAGAGCGATAGAAGGGTGGTTGGTATCTCCTCCTTGTCTCCAGTCGGATCTGGCTCAGGCTCTTTTGGCAAACGCAGTTTGCTGAGGATCTGACTCCTAATGGCTTCAATGCGCTTTTTCTTCACCATCTCCAGGTCCAGCGTCTTACATGTAGACATACCGCTTATGTAGCCGACCATGTGCACAACCACGAGCGTTAACAATGCCAGCTTCATGGTGCCAACCTGACTGTTTGCAACCACTTATGAGCTTTGGTTCTTAGCAAATCCTTCCTCACTGCCTGCCTCCAACCAGGGATGCTTAGGGAACAGTGAATCACTCCGTGGAAAGGTGTGACTGATGCAAGTTGTTTACACACTGCAAATCAATTGAAGCACTGTAGAGAGTCCTGAAGATTCAGGACTGTTGGAGCCACCGCTGTCGCTGCTGCTGTGAAGACACTTGTGTCTTTGCATATAAGCAGGTGGAGAGAATCTCAGTGGGCAGGCAAAGCCAGCCTCTGACTCAGTCACACAGGTAGCGCACTGACGTCCCAGACACTGAAGTGAGTCCAGTGCAGAGCTGTCAAATGCTAACAGAGCCTATTAAAGCATGACTCAGAAGACCTCTACAGCATGCATCAGTCAGAAACAATCTACCAACGCATTGGCTGTGTACTCACAGACTAACTTGTGACTGATATGTTTCAATCTTTCACCCACAATATTAACTTGAATCCTGTCTTACTTGAAGCAAACATACACCCTACCACATCAGCTCAGCTCAGTGTTGTATTACTCACCAAGCAGTCTCTCTGTACATGTTACCATAGAGCAGCTAAGTGAATGTGAAGGGAGCTTTACTCTACAGCAAAATGAAGAGCGGTGCTTGCAGAGTCCAACTTACCTACTCCAATCCAACTTATTTTACGTGTCAGGTGACACCACCTTCTGTCCTCCTTGGTCTCTTCACATATCACTCAGCATTACTCTGTACATGGAAGTAGTGTCTAATGCATCTGCAATATCAAATATGCCCTCTTTAAATGTCTCCAAGAGAAAATAACAATCATGTGTCCTGTGCTTAAAGTGTAAAAATAGCCTTCCTATTTCTGTTTTCGAAGTTTGATCAGATGACCTCTGGCTTCCTTTACAGCTCAGATAAAAATCTCAGAGGCTTTGAGTCAGCCCAGTGCTAATCAAAATATACGGTGAGGTGAAAGAAAGTATAATGTAGTCTTTAAAAGTTTAACTTTTACTGACTTATTTTACACCAGTAACAAACAGTGACATCCAAGCCATTAATAAATGTTCCTTCACAAAAACATCTGACAAACTATAGCTCTCCGCTCTGACTACCACTCTTTAGCAATAACAGCATGTGACCTGTGTACAGCTGCAGTTCACTTGCTTTCAACACCTCCGACTCGTGCCTACTTCACAAACGGAGCGGCTGCCTCTCTATCTGTATCTTCATTGTCAAACACAATAAACTGCTAGTGTGTCTGTTCCCCATGGGTCGAGAGATTAAAACAGCTCAAGCACGGATGCAGGAAGAAAAAAAAGATAAAAGAACAAGAATTTCCTTCAGGCAAGAGACACTGTTCTCCTGTAACAAAACTTAAAGTTTCACACACCTTCTCTTCAAATGAGTGTACCATCAGGGCACAGCAACAGTAGTGACAGCAGTAGCCGGAGTAACAGTCCCTCTTTTTTGGGAATCAAATTGAAGTCTCTTCTCTGTCCTCTCTTTCCTCTATCCATCCATCAGTATCACATCGTTTGTGCCCTCTACAGCTCCTTCACACCTTTCCTTTTGAGTCTCCTCTGACACAACTCCCTGCTCACACCTCTATTTAACTCTTCTCTGCCTTTTCTCCTTGAGCGCTCCCTCGCTCCTGGCGCTTGTCAGAGCTTGCTCGTGACAAAGTGATTTGTGGGAGCTCTGAGCTCAGCTAACTTTTCTCGTTCACTCGCTGACTTTTTCTCTCTCTCTAACTCTTCTCTTTTTGGTTCCTGTTACTTCTCTAATAGAGCGAGGAGCTCTCCGCCCAGGAAATGAGGGTAACGGCCGCAGTGTAAAACATCTGCTGTTTAACAGAGCTCTGCTGTCTGCCTTCTGTCCACATCAGGAAGCCAGGAGCTGAACATGCTGAATGACTGACTTTAAAGGCACCAGCTCTCTCACACTGTTCTAGCCTGTCTGCCACTGAAGAATGATGACTGACATGTCAACAAGCCTTGCATGGCACCAGCCTCTTGCCAACTGACTGCCACATTTACCTGGTGAATGTGAAGGAGAATGTCTGCCAGGCAAAAGAACTGAGCCACTTGGGAAAAACTGATCTAAAAGTAGATCAGTTCAAAGAATGGAGAGCCGAGGGTTGAACCATGTGGTGCATTATCCTGGGTGCTTTTTAGAGGTCAGATTGTGTATTTTCAAAAGGAAGGCTAGAATAAAACAAACTGGTGCTGGCTTCAGTCATTTCGTCTCTGTCTGCAGGATAATTCAGTGGGGAAGTAAAGCTAGTAAATTGCCATTGTGCAGTCTTTGGCCTTGGAAAATTTTAGCTTTTGACCTAATGTCTATTGTTTTCCGCTCACTGGGACAGTTATGAAGAGTAAGCCATTCATCAAACACTGGTAATAAATGGTGACCTTTAGCAGAAGGAAACTAAAGGCAAAAATCCCCTAAAATACCAGTTATGATAACAACAGTAACAATGACTACTCACACAGAGGTACTATGGACAATGTTTGTCCTGTAGTGTCAAATACTCCTCCTCTAATTACCATTAATGATAAGAAAGTGAAAATGAAATAGGTGCTATCATATGTAAACAACTATTAGTGTAACGTGTACTGTTGTGTGAGTGTTTAGGGGTTTTGATGAGTGTGCACTGCCGCCCCATGGTCAAAGATGGTATCTTATTTGTATGAGCTCTGGTGATTTTCCTCTTGGTGGATGTTGGGGATAAGATCTGTCATCAATCTCCAGCCCTGTCTTTAAATATTTTATTTATATTTTTATTCTTACCACTACTGTGTACACATAAGAAACTTACATTAGAACAGTGGTGGAGACCAGCACAGTCATAACAAGCTAGAGATAATTATAAATCTTCATGTATTAATTTATATATATATATATAAAATAACAACAGCCGAACTAGAAAAAAAAAAATCCTACACATACTCTGATTTCGCCCTGACAACACAGAAGTCAAGTATTTGAGTAAACAAGATGAGCATTTCCTCTTTTACGTTTAGTCAGAGATGTACTCATCAAGTGCTATCAGACAACAAATATATGAAAACAGAGGAAACCACTGAATAAGTGTGCTAAATTCTGCGGTAGAAGTAGATGTTTTATTCTCTTTTGCTTTTAACACAACAGCCATGCCTTACTCACTCACTACAACCAGCATGTCTTACCAGTGTGCCACGGGGCATTTCACACCCTTCGCCACACGACTCAATCCCAGCCCCTCAAGGTGTCTGTGTGTCTCTGAGCACAAGAGTGCAACATGGTCTGCTTTCCCATAATTCACCGTGAAGCACTAAATGATTCTCTGTATAATTCTGCACAGGATCCCATCTCACTGTGACAAACCTCAAAGTCTCTGAGCCAGCAGAGCCAAAGGGAGGATGCTGGGAGAAAAAATATTCACAGTCAACAGAGAGAACAGATATTTATAACTCGTGCTGCCACATCAGAGCTGGTCCTGCGTACACTTCATACCTGTGGTGACATGATGCTTTGGTCGACTGCCCCGGTGAAAGCTTGATGTTTGATTGGAACGGTGTACACTGCATTTGGAAGAAGAGCAGAATTGTTATTACAGAAAAAGGAGCAGTTCACCAAAGTAAAGCTACACCATCATGCATTTAAAATCATTCTCAACGTAATGGGCAGCTGTGTTATCGGCTACTTAGAAGTATCAAAGGATGCTGATCAAGGCTGAGCTCTGCTTAACTACTTTACATTATGTTTGGTGTATGGAATAGACCATATTATATAAGCTGATCGTGTTTTACAGTCTACTTTAATTAAAGTGAAAAACTAAGTTAAACTAGTGGTACTTACTAGAATTTATTATTATAGGCTATAATAGCTGGGCTACAGTAGGAAAACTAACAGCCTGGCTTCGTCATCCCACCTGTCCGCCACCTGTCTCTATGGTTACAACGTACGTGTGCATCATGCGCGTTTTAACTTACGTGCCCAGCTTTGTGAATTGGTATCCTGCACTTGTGCCACATTTGTTGTTCTATTGTGCGCCGTTTCCAAGGCTGGTAAGTTAAACGTCGAAACCATTTTTTCCCCCCTGTGCTTATGAATAGACGAGACGTCGTTTCAGTGTGAAAATGGATTAAAAATGGAGACTTTGCGTTGAGTTAGTGGACTGGGCTAAAGGCAAATAACCACACAGAGGGTTGCCAAGAAAGTGACGACGCACAGGACGAGGAGTAAGCGGAGGGAGGGAGTAATATTAATAGTATAGAGAGGGTAACAGACCTCTGAAATTCTTAATGTAGCAATAATCCATACTGACTATATGAATTTAAGCCCAAAGGGAATGAGAGAAGTGGGAACGCACATGTAGCTTTGCGGACTTTTCGTGGACTTGACGCTAAAACAACCGCAGAGTCGCTGCTGACCTGTGGATGAGGACCCTGACGGATTGTGGACAGGTGAGCGCGCCTCTCACCTGTGTGATCAAACTGATTGTTGACATTAAAAACTGAACGAGTTTGTGTTGTGTGCAGAAAAAGGAAATGGTATGTCAGGAAAATAAATATATATATCCTAATATACAGGCTGTAATATATGAAAACAAGGTTTTAGTTTAGTTTTAGGGTTAAGTCTGTGAAAACATTTGTGTGCTGACAGGTGACAGCTCCTAACTGCCCAATGGACAAATATGAAAAGCTGGCCAAAATTGGTGAGGGTTCCTATGGTGTGGTGTTCAAGTGCAGACACAGAGACACGGGCCAGATCGTAGCCATCAAGAAGTTTGTGGAATCTGAAGATGACCCGGTTATAAAGAAGATTGCATTGAGAGAAATACGGATGCTGAAGGTGAGAAGAGATTAGCATCGTCAGCTAGTATAAAGTTTGCTGGTGTCTATTGCCACATACACTCATTAAGTTATATGATATTATTAGGAATGTGTCATGCACAGGTATTATTTATTTATTATACCAAAAGCTTTACAGGGATTAGAAACAAGTTGGGGCAGACCTTAGATCCTCTGTAACATTTAATTAAACTTTTTGTCCAGCACTTTTGGCCTGTCCTGACACAGTGTCCATGTTCTCTGTTGGTCTGTGCAGCAACTGAAACATGTGAATCTGGTGAACCTACTAGAGGTCTTCAGGAGGAAGAGACGGCTCCACTTGGTGTTTGAGTTCTGTGAACAGACGGTTCTAAATGAGCTGGACAAACACCCTCGAGGGTAAGTTCAGCGTGCAACAGATTGTTGTGTGATATGAAGTTTGGTTGTAATACTTGAACATTCTGTGAATAGCTCTGAATTACAGCAGTGAATTATGGTCGATACTAAAAAGGTTTTGTGCTTGTTAAGTTGAAGAAAATCACTTTGTAGCTTTAGAAATATATGATCTATTTTGTACGCCTCGCTGTAAGAATTCACATTGTCTAAAGTTGTCTGTACAAATTTGAGGTACTTGTACTTTACATGAGGATTTCCATTATGCTACTCCTTACTGAAACTTCACTGCACCTCAGACAGAAAAAAAATTACTTGTATTTGACATCATTTATATAGGTACTAGTTTGTTGATTAAGATTTAACATACAGAACTGTGGTCATTTTATAAAATAGGATTTTATTGATTTGATGATTTGTTTCATGAATAAATGTATAATATACACAAATGTATATAAATTATGAAAGTTAGCCAGCTACACCATTTAAATGCTATTTACTGTGCATGTAAATCTTCAGTGATGAACAGTAGGCTATACAGTATGTAAATATAACAGACAGGGAACTTTTTGCAGCATAATGAGTGCTTCAATGTTGCTTTAAATAATACCTTTAGTTAAGTGCAAATTCAAATGCAGGGCCTCTAGTTGTAATGGAGTATTTTTACATTGTGGCATTTCTATTTTTATGTAACTAAAGGATGTATGTCCATTACTGCAAAAGCTGGCTGCTCTTAAGTCATCTGTTCTGCATACAGCTTACTGCTCGGCTCATTGCATGTTTATTTGATGGGAGTTCTGCTTATGCTAGAAGTGCAGCAGAAAGGAACAGGGTGAATTACAAAGTAGGAGGGAAGACTGTTGCTAAGAGGTTTCAAAGGCGACATGTCTAAAGTGCAGCATTAAAGTATTTAGGGAGAATGAGTTTTCTCTTTTCTCAGCACTTTGTTCAGTCCTTGTGCACTTTGTGGTCACCAGAGAAGAGTTTAGTTTTTGTCATGTAAAGTCACACAGCAAGCCTGAGCCAAACTGGCTACTTGCATTCTGAACATTTTCCCTTTTTTTTCACGAGGCTGTACAGCAGAAACTCTAGCTGCTCCTGAAAACAAAGGCACTGTTGCTGTTAGAGACAGACGTAAAGTTACCCGGGTGACAGGAGGGCTGTGCAAAGAACCACTTCTTTATTGAAATTGCTGGAATAATAGATGAGGACAGCGTGACTGGTTAACAGACTTTGTTCCTCTTTCAACAATCAATGTTCCTTTGTCTCTTGTTCTCTGTAGGGTACCAGAGGCACAGCTGAAAAGCATAGTGTGGCAGACTCTGCAGGCTGTTAACTTCTGTCACAAGCATAATGTCAGTATATTTTTAATACTGGTGTTTAATTTAAATTGGGCTAAATTATGTTTAGTTATGTTTCTATCTTTTCATTTTGTCCCACGTTGTTTGGTGTGTTTTTAAAAGATTCACAACACTTCTTTAGAACGGTACCGTCATGCCATATAAGTTTACAGTACATTACTCTGACGTTATATTTATCAGTCATTCTGCACTGGTCATGAAGGCTCAGTAACACTACATAACGTGCAGAGTAAAATGGAGAACTTCTTATTCGTTTTGGTTTATTTTGGAATGTCAAGTATTTGTCCATATTTACATGTCACATTACTTACAGAGAGGCATCAGATCATTATGTTCAGAAAATCTGAACATATTGTTAACATATTTTATTTTTTACTGATGACTATATTATAACATTCAGCTTAACTTTATCATCACTGCATTAAAGATCAAGTTATTATTTATATAATATTTGAAAACATGACTTACTGCTCACAGCGTTGCTTGACATATATTTACCTGTGGTAATAATTAACCTCTCAGGGATCTAAGTGCACAGGTGCTTTGAGAATATGATGAAAATATTACAAATGATTATATTCAGAATATTAACATTTGTAGTATTTTCATCAAATTGACTTAAGGCATAAATACTTAAGTGTAATACCTTATTGGAGAGCTTGGTAATTGTCTTTTCAGCCATTATGCTATTTAATGGTTGGATTTATGACATGGAAGTGGCAAGGATTGTTTTACTGCAGTACACACACAGCACTGAGAACGTTTAACCTGCTGGCTATTTACTGTACCACCATAGAAAGGAACAAAACGCCAGGAAGTGCCTATTTTTTGTGTTTAACTCTTGACCAATTGATCTGTTTTAGATCCAGAACTAAAATATCACATGGAAATGCAGAGCGTTTGCTTTACAGTGACAGCGTATAAATGCATATCCACCTTACAGAGCCTTGAAAAACCAGCTAACAGTTTATCTAACTAGCTCAGTTTTTTAGACAGAAAACTCTGTCTGTAGGGAGTAGTTTGGAGTATCTTCTTGACAGCACAATGAGCAAACGTTGACTTTGGTTAGGTTTCAGTTATCCCAACAAGCATAATTTAAGGCCTGTATAGTAGGTGTAATGCAATCAAATACATTTCAGTATTAAAATGTGTACAGATTTCTGAAATGTTGCCAGTTGCACATTCCAAATTTATCACCTTAGTGTAAGCTTCTTTCTCTGTCACTCTGCATTGCATCACATTGCCTAAATCCCTGATCCTAAGCGTTTGTGTTTGCAGTGCATCCACCGTGATGTAAAGCCAGAGAACATCCTCCTCACCAAGACCGGAGTTATCAAGCTCTGCGACTTTGGCTTTGCCCGCATTCTGAGTAAGCCATCCAGAGAGTCAGCGCGTTTATCTGCATTTAGCGTTAATCTACTACCTCTAATGACTTATTCAACGTGGAACCTATATCAGCTCCTGCCGATGGCCTCCTCACTTTCAGTGTTTTAATGAATGCACTGCATCAGAGGACCATTCAGTCAGTTAGTCCGTCTCTGTGTACTGTGTCTCTGTTTACCCTTCCTGCCTTAGGTTTCAGTGTTATGTTACCATACATTAGCATGCAGTTATTCAGCATGCGTTGTAATCCCTTTCTCAACAAGAACCTGCTATTCAGTTTTCATTATTCATAAATATCTAAGCAGATGTGAGTCCTTACAAGTTATGTGTGTGTTGTGTACTCAGCAGGACCAGAGGATGACTACACAGACTATGTAGCGACCCGCTGGTACCGGGCCCCTGAGCTGTTAGTAGGGGATACTCAGTACGGGCCTCCTGTGGACGTGTGGGCTCTGGGCTGTGTCTTTGCCGAGCTGCTCCATGGGAATCCACTCTGGCCCGGGAAGTCTGACGTTGACCAGCTCTACCTCATCCGAAAAACTTTAGGTATGGTTAAACAGAGGAGACACTGATCATAATGATAAATAAAACTTGATAAATAATCCATCTATGGACACACTTGCACAAACTCACTTTAATTACGAAGATTACTTAAACATCACAACAATGCAAGGTCGGATTTACAGTGTAGTTGAGTTTTGAGCTACATTGATGATCCCACTGTACTAAAATGCCATGTTTTCTATCACACAATAATGTGGTTTGTTTGCTTTGCTTTCACACTACAAATAAAACGCAGAAGTTAGCAACCTTGCTGTTGTATTACACCAATACACACACTGATTAAAATTTTAGTACAAGAGGAAGATTTCGATTATTTCATTTCTGACCTCAGGTGACCTGATCCCTCGTCACCAGCAGGTCTTCCGCTCCAACGTTTTCTTTAGTGGAGTCAGTATTCCTGAACCTGACACAACAGTAAGTCCCGTTACCACAGAGAATTCATGCTGGAATGTTGCTCATTGAGATGTCGACGACGTGTGGTTGTTTACCATTTGTCGTTTATTTTTACTCCTAGGAGCCTTTGGAAAAGCGCTTCCATGGAGTGTCCCCTCATGCCCTCCAGGTTATGAAGGTATGGCCTGCGTGTAATAAAGCCGATTTTAGCTTAGCCCAGATAAATGTTAACATATTGTATATATTGGCCAATAACACAGACTTTATGTACAATCTCAGTGCAGAAAAGCTAAACTACTGTGTTTGAGGTCATTTATAAATAGTTTTATAATTGCATACTGTTGTTTGTCCACCAGAAAAGCTGTAAAATGTCGCTGTAAGCACATCTTTTTGTTTAAATTTGGTCTTTAAAAACCATATTAAAGGGATCATTTTTGAAAAAAATATTAGGTGTTGTTTTTAGGCTAGTAAATGAGCACTGACCAATAAACTCTTTATTCTGTCTGCTTCCAAAGCCCAGTCAGGCTCTAAAATACAAACAAAATGGTGACTCAGTACTCTGGGCACTCCATGCTCTGGGTCCATCTGCGTGTCTTTGTGTGTGCAGTCATGCCTGGTGATGGACCCATCTCTCCGCCTGTCCTGTGAAGAGCTGCTGGAGCTGCCATACTTCCAGGAGGATGGAGGACCCAACTGGGGTCGTGAGGGCGAGCGCCCAGGGAGACGACATGACAGAGGCTCCAGACGCAGACAGCCAGGAGTAAGTTTTAAACACGGTAGCCTAATCATGTAAGAAATCATTCGTATACCTCCAAACATACAGACTGTGCACCCTACTGCAGCCAAACACCTTCCATAATATGTACAATAAATAAATACATCTTTAAACTTGGGTTATTAAGTTGTACTTCTTTGGGGAAGAAAAAAAAAAAAAGATTCACCTCTCAAGTTTTGTAAGATGCTGCTAAGAGTTGGTGTATCTACATCGATGCTCAGTATCTTCCACACTGTTAAAATATGATGCACTGATGATACCCATCTCTTTACTCTTGCCTTCTCTCGGTCTCTCGCTCTAGGCTCAGTACCTGCCTCAGTTACCAAACAGCAACATCTCACCAGCACCAGATATCAAGAAACAGGTGAAGCATAAATATCACCTGCCCAACATCTAACAAAGCAGCAAATTGATTGATTGAAGTGTGTGGCTGAACTGAGAAATGTGGCCTTGTGCTTTTTTGCAATAATTTCAATACAGACCAATATGAAGTCATATGTATTCTTGGTGTGACAGTGAGAAAGGCTCATTTAATTCTCTGATCACTTTCACTTATTCTTTACACTACAAACAATAGTTTCAGCAAGTACAGGTTAGGCAACAAACATACAGCAGCCTACTGTTAAAATAATAATTAACACATTACATGTGGTCACTGCTTAAGACATCTTGCACCAAACACACCCCCTCTAAAGTCCTATAAAATAGTATATTGTAAGTGTCACCAGTGTGCCATCATCGCTTGCACTGAAGTATTATAGTTTTCTGGCACAGCCAACTGTGTAAAATATGTACTACATGTTAGGATTAATCTATTTAACGAGACAGTCAAAAACATTTTAATAATTTTTTTTTCTGATATGTCATAAAAGTATAGAATAAATACAGATGTAACTTTAGTAAACATGTACATTATAAAACCAAAGAAGTACTGAATATATAATGCAGTATACTGTAGAATACTGTATTCTTGCTGTGTAACTTGCTGACTCAGTCTTATTTAGGTTTAATGAAACCCGTCATGACAGCTGTAATTAAGTATGTTTGCTGGGTTCTGTCTTTGACAATGATCCCCCACGTCTGACATGGACATTTACTCTGTTGCTCAGACTCAAGACAGTGATACACTGGAACAAACTGACAGCGCGACACACACTTTTACCTTGAACTTATCAAATTACTGATGTAACTCCATATTATCCATCACTGTGCTGATAACTAAACCAGCAGGTCGTCATCTGAGGTTAGGGGCCTCTGATTGATGGAGTTTTGCAAAAGAAAATTTTTTGTATAATCAAAATAAATGAGCAAGAAATTATGTTGTATAATTAATGCATTTTCTTCAAAACCAAAGTCAAGCCAGTCAAGTATAATAGCAAAAATACCACAAAACAACTTACACCAGTACAATGTCCAGAGTTTAAACCTACCTCCGAGTCAAGACTGTGTCAGCCTGCTCTCAGGTGACATCATTTCACTGTCAGTTTATTTGACTTGATTTTATTGGTGCTAAACTTATAGAACACAACATATACAGATCCTGTCACTCTGAGTGTTGATGATATGACTTGTTGACAGTAGTGAGTAACTAGTAATTAACTGTATATAAAGTAAAACTGGCTCAAATGCTGTTGATGCAATTACATAAACTTTTACAAAAAGCATGATTACAGTATGATGCCTGGACAGTAGCACAGTGGTTTGAGCAGTTGGCAATTGTCAGTGTGATACTAAAGCTTGTTCCTGTTTTGAAGTGTGTGATTACAAAACAGCTAAACAATAAGTCTAACTCACAATATTACTGAACTTAATATGCTCTGTGGGATCATTTTAATCCAGAAAATTCTAATTACCAAAAGAAAAATAAATTTAAATTTTCCTTAGGCACCACTTTAAACTGTTCACTTGCAAATCTAAGGGTATACTGGTATGAGCATTTACATGTATGTATAAAATATTTCAGAAAACCAACTGGGTCACTTCACCACTAAAAAAAATAACTGATATTTTTTTAAACATGATTACTTTAATCCATTGTGAGATAATGCACAGCTGTGCCCAAAGAGACAATTTTGGTGACGGCAAATGATGCTTGATCCACTAGCATGAAATTAGTGGGTCCCACTGGTATCAAATAATCCACTTTTCAAATGTTTAAGCAAACAAAGGCCTGTCATGTAAAATATTATTACCACCGTGGCGTGGCAATGATCTTGTACCTGCGAGGTATATTGCCAAAGCTGCTGTACTCAGGGCTGAGGTCTATACTCTCAGATCCTCCAGGGCAAGAGAATGTGAACTGCTGCAAAAATGACACCAAGAAGAGGAAAATCTCCATGCGTGCGAGGGACTCTCCAACACAAGATCTCTTTCCTGAGAGATAACCACAAAGAATGAGAAAATATATACACACACACGTACGTACATGTAACGTAAGGACTGGAATTACAATTGGCCATAACCCAGGAAAGAGCATGACAATGCTGAAATCTGTTTAGCAAGCACGTCCAAGGACAGTGAAAAGAAAGGGAAATCTGCTTAATAACCTGCTGAATAATGTACCTGTAGAAAAAGGCAGGAATGCAGGATTTTTCTTAAAGTTGCCATTCTGGTCCAGGAAGTGCTGGGGGTTGAAGGACCAAGGAGTCATCCAGTATTTTTCCTCCCTCAGCACAGAATGCAACAAAGGGACAATTATTGTATCCTGTTAAGACAAGACATTGAATCAGATGGGACATTATTATATTAACAGGACTCCATAATAAATTTTTTTGTAATAAAAGCAGAATACCTTGGGTATTGTGTAACCCCTGAAAGAGACGTCCCTGAGTGTGTAGTGAGGGAGGCTCATTGGGATAAGATCCATAAAACGTTGAATTTCATGGAGCACTGCGTCTGTAAAAGGCAGGGACTTCCTGTCCTTCATACAAGGAGAACGTTCCTGTCCAATCACAGTGTCAATCTCCTGTTGCATTTTCTCTACAGAAGGTGGAAAACAGTTATTTAATTCATTCTGTGGATCTGAGGGTTTGTGTGCTTAACATCGATCCCTACAGTGAATGTATTAGCGAAGTATAAAATGCTCAGATTCCTTTGTATTATGTGAAGCCAATGACAAGATGCTAGGTCATAAACAAAATGCCCCAAATCAAATTAAAAATACATATTTGTGAACCTGCAGCAATCATAGAAAACCGAGTTGTGTTTTAAAGAAAGTAGACTAATGTAAAAGTCTGTAAAATGAATCTGTTTCTAGACTGTTTTTCATTTTTTCCTACAGGTTGCGACTAACCTTGTATTTTCGGGTGTCTGATCAGAACACTTAGTGCAAATCTGATAGTTGAGCTGGTGGTTTCTGTTCCTGCCAGGTACAGATTGAGCACTGTTGACACCAAGTTGTCAAAGTGGAACTCAGTTGTGGGAATGCATTTCTCCTGAAAGGACGAAATAAGAATCATTTTACCGATCTGATGTAGGGAAAAAACTCAAGATGGAGGTGTACTTTAAAAATCTCCATTGTATCAGCAAAGGGAAGTTATGAGTAAGCACGATAAACATGCCCAGAATAAATGAAAACAAACTCACAGAGGTTACCTTCTGGTTAAGAAACATACCTGATGGTGTCTATTAAGGAAGCAGTCAATGTAATCTCTGGGTGAGTTTGGGTCAAGCGTCTCCTGGTGTTCCTGGATCTTATTCATAATAAACTCTCTCAGCTCTTCAATTCTGGCAAAAAGTTTGTGTTGTCGACCTGGCAGCCAGTCCATCAACCGAGGGAAGAGATTATACAGCTGTGATGGGGAGTGGAAAGAGATCACGGAATAATGTGACCTAATGCGTCTCGGTACAGAAAAGAATGAGCAGGAACAACATCCTTACAGTCATATAGTCTTCACTAACCTCACATTTTGTTATGGATTATCTTTACTTGAACCATGTACCTTCAATTAACTACAGAATTAACTAATGGTGACATTCCCTCAGTAAAAAGCCTTAAAAAAGGGAAGATTTGAATCATATTACTACACCTCCAACTGAGCAATACATTTCTGAACCATTAACCCACCCACTGCACTTCTAGCTGTTACCTGACCCCAGGGACTGCTGAAAAATCTCAGAGTTTCTGAGATTGTCTGCAGAAGATAGAGGAAGTGGTCATCGTCATAGCTGAAGCGTTGACCAAACACCAAGCTGCAGATCACATTAGACACGCTGCAGCTCAGGAAGTACGTCGGGTCAAAAGCTGTGGCTGGATGAAGAGGGGAAAGTGTTCAGTAAGTGTTCAGTGTGACCCATGGCATTGCTTTAAAGTTAGGAAAGAAAACAAACTGACTGGGAACAAATCTTAAGCCCTCCACTATTTAGTATTTGCACAGTACAGAGTATGTTAAAGCAAAAAGAATAGAAACTTTTATGGTTTTCAAAAAAAGACACATCAGTGACATCATTGTTTTAGTTTCATTTATCCAGATTTAGAGATATCTTTTAGACATTTACTGCTAACTCAACACAGTGTTTAGAAGTTTAGAAGAAACACTCTAAAACTAAATTTTATAACATTGTTATGTAATGTAATTTCATAACTAATGCCTGAAGTGTTGGGCGGAGCATAGCACAGAGCAGTGGAGGAGGAAAAGTGAGGGCTGGGCAGAGCGCAGTGGATTTATTTTGAGTCTCATACTACCACTAGCTTGATTCTCAAAAAAAACTACACCACACACACAAGGCTTTATAGCTTTTTTTTTGCAATGTCAAAAAGGCTGCAGATAACAAAACATAGTCACTGTTTAATGTTCAAAATATGAAAAGCCACATACCTTTTTTTATAGTTTGTTATTTGTGTATGTTCATTTTACGCCCATGAATATGGTTTGTTAGAACAAGCAGTACCTTTTATTCATGACCTAGTTTATACTTGACAGACAAAGACACAAACAAAGCAAACATGCAACGCATGCCCAGTCCCTCAAGGATACCTTTGGTATTTTTTATGCGAGCCACCAGATGCTTGCTCTCCTCCTGGATCCACTCTTCCATCCCCTTGCGTCCCATCCCAAAGTCTCTGAGAGTTGTCAGAGTGAAACGCCGCAGTTGCTGCCACCGTTCCCCATTGCTGATCACCAAACCTTTGAAGATGAAGAAATGGCAGTTATGAGAAACCTGGCCTCCACATGTTAAAAAAAAACAAAAAAAACAGGCAGCTTGTTGTTGTTGCTAGGAATGATAGATTCTGACATGCAATAAAAAAACAGCAACAAAAAAATAACATTTACACATATATATTACAAATATTTAATGGCAGAGAATATCCTTCATTATAAATGACTTTCCTACTGATTTGCCTGTTACGAATATCATGGCAAAATTCCCATATTACCGTAGCCTCTGGTGGCTCTGATTAGCAAAGGGAGAGGTCCTCTGCCAGTGAAATCATCTGCTTGGTCCACAAGTGCCTCCTTCAAAGCGTCATACCCCACCAGAACAACAGTGCGCTGACGGCCCAGGTACACAGTCAGCACAGGGCCATAGCTTTGACTGAGCTGGAGGTAAAACAGAGCGGTAAACATGCAGTGGATTCTTGTTCACATATGCAAGAAAACACATCAGACACTCTAGGATTTAAAAATAAGTGATAATTGACAGAGGTTGAATATATCTATCTGCAAAATATCTCCGTTTTCTTAACAGGGGTCGGCTGGTGTTTTTTTTCCCTCAAATTACAATGAGAATCAATTGATTTAACAAATGTAAAACATAGATGCATGTTATGACAAACTGATAAAAAGGTCACTTCTCACCTTTAGCAGGGTTTTGAATGGAGCGCTTTTGTTCAGCTGCAGTAGGTTTCCAATGATAGGCAGAGCAGGCGGACCTGGGGGTAAACAAAACTGTCTACGGCTCTTCAGGCTAAGCATCCAGAGCAGAGCAATGATTAGCCCTGCTAAAATCAGTGCGCCAGAAAGCTCCATGATGCTCAGAAATGAAGAATATGAAGCACTGCCTTCTGCAACTGGCTAAATGTCTACTCTTTAAGGAGATGAACTGGTTGTGTAAGTACATACAGCTGTTACTGCAGCTAACCAACCTTTGCCCTGCTTTTGAGTTGTTTTTCAGCTGAGCTGGGAGGGGGAAACTAGTTACCCAGAGTAACTCTAGCTCTATGAGTACTGAAAAATGTGCAACCATCGGACAATGGTTGCTGCTGGTTTACTCCAAGGCTTTAGTGTCCCAAGAGAGATGAGCACTTTCACTAAACACTCAGGTGTTGGGATGGCCATACGTACAGACACAACATGTTAGTGGTTTAGTCACTAACACTTTACTTTGAAGGCCAGTGGGAGTGTCTTCTCCTCATTATTTTCACTGTCAAATTCTGTAGTCACAATTTTTTCATGCTGCAGGAAGCAATTTATTGTTTGTATTATTGTTATTATATTAAATGTATTTACTAAAGAAAACTATTAGGAAAAGCAGATTTACAGTATATAAGGCTGTTAAGTTAGACCTGCATGTTAATATGCTCATTAACTGCTGATTTAACTACGTGAGGTCTGTATTTTACCTGCAGAAAATGGCAGGAATGCAGCTTTTTTTCTTAAAGTTGCCATTCTGGTCCAGGAAGTGCTCTGGGTTAAGGGACCTGGGTGTCACCCATTGCTTTTCCTCTTTTAGTACAGACTGCAACAACGGAAGAATCACAGTGTCCTGTTGAGACAGGCTATCAAGAGAGTGTAATAATGCTACACAGACATAACAGTGCAATAACGCACGTTCCTTTCAATATCATCTAACGGGGCCGGTTCTAGACAGGCATATATGAGGGGGCAGGCAGAAATGTGAAGGGGGCACATGGTGGCAACAGAGGCGGGAAAGGGGTGGGGGTGCTCTGGATAACTCTTTTTGTTATGCAATTGGATTGCACATAGTCAGGGCTCTACCCTAAGACCTGTCCAACTTGGGTGTCCCACCTGAAGGCTAAGCTTCTGCTGGTGTAGCTCGTAGGCTGTTAGGTTTACTGTTTTAAGGACCCAGTTAAAACACCGGACACTGGAAGATAATCTAAAAATGTGTTTATTTATGACAATAAAAGAGGGGAGCTGGTCGGGGTTGGTCGCGGGGTGAGTTGATCGTGGACAGGGCTTGAGTGGGATAAACTGACTTAAAGAGAAGGGTTGGTAGGGTCTGACACGGTTGAGGAGCGTGGGTGGCGACGAGCCAGTAGTGGAGGGGCTGGAGTGAAAGGGCTGCTGGGAGATGAAGTCCTGGGAGCAGTGGCGTCCGCCACGTGGTCTAATGTTTGAAGACAGTTGGAGAGAGCTGAGGAGGGAGAAGCGGAGTGGGTTAGTTCAGTGTGAGTAAGGTTGAAGATCCAGAGAGAGGGGATATCCGGAGAGTTTCCTCTTCGTGTGCACACCGGGTTCCAGAAGCACATAGTCAATAATCAGAGAATCCAAGAAGAGCTCCAGAGCGGGCTAGGACAGAGAGTCAGAGGAGGTGTACT
>JAUMHL010000005.1:3860097-3902725 GCA_032362345.1 Sandelia bainsii
CACTGTCCACATCTGATAACCCCCTGCAGTAAACACTCCTGATAGTATGTGGGACAAAAGGAATCCTGCAGTGTCAATAAAAAAGTTAGTTCATCACTTGGAATTACCTGCATTTAGGTATAAATTTGTTTATTACAATAAAATATACACTGCAATTATGAATAAACATAATTTATTTAACTCAAATAAACACACAAATATAGATTCATAGTAAAGGTTGGGAAAAGTACTGACATCGGTAAAGGCTACCTGGAGTCTGAAGTTAGCAAACTTGGAGTTAAGTCAATGTCAATTAAATAAGAGTGGATGTCCTGGTTAAAGCTAGTTCGACACATACTGATTATGAAAAATCTAATCCATTAATCATTTGCATAGCTCATTTATTTCTCACAACATATACTGTATGTACTGTAATAATGTGGTATATATTGTGTTTTCTGTTTACAAGGAGCATCTGCAGATGTGAACCATGCCTCACAGGAAAGAGATTTTCAAAATACGTTAAATCCAGATTTGTTGACTGCGATAAAGCTGTAAAGGGTTACAGAGTAATCAGTCCAGTTAGACAACATGTCTATAAATGGGGATGATTATTATTCTCACTAGAAGTGGGAACACAGCAGACTCCACAGGCACAGTGCAGAATGAGTCTACCATATGCAAATCATGGTTTCATGATGATTTCTATGCATCCTATACAACAAACCTTATCAGCCGTTTGTCGTCATCAAGGGGAAATGAATTCCCAAGTTTATCTTACAGGATAATATTAACTGAAGCTCAGCAGAAGCTCAATTCATGCAGCAGGACAATGACCCTAAATATCAAAGTAAATCTACTACTACATTACTTCAACAAAGAAAATCCAGATTGTGGAGTGGCCCTGTCAGAGCGCAGATATTCTGTGGAATTTCTCTAACAGAGCCGTTAATGCAGTTTATTGAGGAAAAATGATCCAGAATTATTTCTAAATTTCTACTGGACATGCTTGTTTAAGGCTATGTCACCCAAAAAGGCTTGACCAGTCCACAGTTTGAGTTACTTTTGTTTTATTATCCCAGCATGTGAATATCAATAAGGGATTGTGTTTGATTAACATCTGATAATGAGCGGGCCAAAGGATGTTTGCATGTGTGTGCGTGTGTAATAAAGAGAGACCCACTTGCAGTCATCGGGGTTGTCTGTAAGCAGCAGCAGGAACTTGTTTTGTGGCAGGATGAGGGCGAAGCAGCAGTCCCTTCTGCCCCCTGGAGGCAACTTGGGTAGGTCAAGGATTTCTCGTCCCTCTACAATTGCCTCACAGTTAGTCTGTAGTGCGACCACTTGGTCTGGAGGGGACTCTGCATCCCGGCACACCATCAGGCTTCCTTCCATCGTCAGCACAAGGTACTTCTCCTTCCACTGCTTAAACATGAAGCCTCCTGCAGCCAAAAAATGAACAGATGAAGGCATTTAAATAGGAGGTGGAGAGTCCATTTATATTTTATGTAGTCAGTCAGATATTATTGAATTCTGTCCAGACAGTGAAAGGTTGATGACTGCTTCCCCCCTTCACTTGTATTGCTGTCATTCATTTTTGGTCAGCATGAAAAACAACATCCAAAGTCAAAATGAACCATGCATTCAGTATTTGGTATTATGTCATAATCATTAATATGACTGTATAAATATGAGGATATATTACGACAAATATACCAATGTACAATGCACCAACATCCAGTACAATGCAATTTAATATAACAGCAAACTTTAAAAAACTGCAATTAGAAATCAATACATTTTGCAAATATAGTATTTGTAACATAATGATTGTAAAGAATAATGCTTTATAAATGTCACTGAAAAAATCCAGCCACTATCACACAGGGCATCTTTGTCAGGACATCCTTTAAATATGAAAACAACACTGTAACCAGCCATAAAAGTCAACTCCAAGGTAAGAAATAATGCATAAGTCAGTTTATTTCATGAGCAATGGCACTCAAGCGTCAAATTATGTGTGCTTATTGAAGAGAAACTTTAACTTTAACTAAAGGCTTCTGTTTTTGGAAAATGCTGCACAGGACGCACACGATGTTGCTAGATTGTACATTAAGTGTTCCAGACCGCCATCAATTGTTTCATAATGATAATAGATGGAGACCACATACAGCATTGTTGGGCAGGGAAGGGCTGCTCTCTTTCTCCATACAGAGGATTAAAGATGAACAGGTGGATTTCACAAACAGGAGGGAGGAAAAAGAGAGAGCGAGACAGAGAGAGAGAGAGAGAGAGAGAGAGACAGAGGTATAGGAGTTTTGAGGGCGTTCCTGTTATCATGACCCCTGCTTGGAAACAACCAACTTTTTAGATTTTCTGTAATGATTTGACACTCCAACGTCTTATTTTGCAAGTATTAGTCCAAGCTCCAGTCAAGTCTGAACTTCTGACATTACTAGTAAGCACTATCTTCTGCCTTAGTCCCCTGAGGCATCATGAGGCCAGTATCAAAAGAAATCAAAGGAGATATAAAACAGATGTAACGTAAGCACAAGGACATAAAACGCTGGCTGAGTCCTCGGTCATGACTTGGCTCAGAAAATGAACATCTCATCATTCTGTAAAAGCGCATGTGGCAGCAATTATATCCCACTGAGTGACTGAGAGTCAAACTAATGTCACTCATCTTACAGTTGGACTGCTGATCTGAGACAGTATTCCTCTGCAGTCACTGTCAAGTGAACAGCTCTGTTAGCTGTGCTGTCTGCTCACTCGATAACCATACTGTATGACACACACAAACAATACTACATACACACCTCATTTATAGGTGGTTAGGGGAAGCATTTGAAAAACACAATGCATCAAGCAAACGACAATCAGAAACATCGACACAGTCTACTACACGTTACATGAGAGCAGAAAACTGCATATTAATAAAGAAATCATTGCAGGCGTACCATATTTCCTGAGGAAGCCTCGATGGATGCCTGCTGCGCTCATCCCCGTGGTCATCACCGCAACAGGGACTGAAATGAGAGGGAGAGCATTTGATTTGTAAAAATAGGGTAAGAGAGAGAGAGAGAAAGAGAGGGAACGAGAGAGAGAATAATCCCCACTATTTAGGCCTTCCTCCCTTAAACCCATGGTGTTGTGAGTAGAACTGGAGCCGTCCCCGCTTCTACACACATAAACATCATATGACCATAAGAGGCCCAAATAATTATAACAGCAATGAATAAATCCCACCAGAAAGATCCTCTGATTTTCACTACTGCCATCACCAGATGTCATGTTGGACTCTCCCATACTGCTCCTCTCTCAGGAACACGCACGCAGATTTAAGCCTGTATTTGCAGTCCTGCACACAACATATGGGCAATTCATAATAGCTCATCATTAAACTGTCATCAAACCTGTTTCTCAGTGTATCTCTGTGCCCTTGGATGGCCCCCGAGCCAGGGCTTGGATCGCCTCCCACTCAGGCAGATTAAACAGAGGGATTATTATTCTAGCACAGCTGGAAGCCTGTTGTTGCAGTGCTGAGGATAGGCCCAACCAAGATTGTAATCTGCGCAGACGTGGGATACGTGCCCCTTCTCAAAGCAACAACCTCCAAGATATTAACTGTTTTTCAATGTCATATATCTAAGCAGGATTAAACACTACTCATTGTTTCAGGCTATGCTCGCTTATCACAGCTAAAATGACTTTGTGTAACAGGCAGAATCTATAAAGAGACTGTGATGCCACAATCAAACAGGTCCAGTATTCATGGATAAATATGTTGTGACAGAGAGAGATAGTGTATTTGGTCTCCATAGAGAAAATAAGTACAGTAATATTCAGCAAGAGATGAAAAACAGAATTTACTTAAGAGAGGCAAAAGGAAGCAAGTAAAAAGCAGGAAAAGCAATAAAATATGCAGGGGGGTCAGAGGTCACACTATAAATATGAGCTTTAACCGAGAAGATCACACCAGCAGCCAGAATCAGTTCAGTGACTTTAGTGACTTTCTCAAGACAGTGGTTCACCAGCTGTAGTCAGAGGCCAACAACGGAAGAAGCTTAAGAGGAAGCTGGATCAAAAAATAAACACTTTAATGTGTCTATATTTCTATTTAGTAGAAATTATCCCTGCTCAAGAAGGAGGAGCAAATTCAACGTTTTCTCTCACCAAGACTTGGATTACCTCTACATGTGCCGTGTAGACTGAATTTAAATTGTGTGTGTTCAGGGACAAAATCCCATTAAAGACGAGACCCTCCCTAATCTAATATGTGCTGATCTGGGATGGGGGGTCTGTGGTTCTGAAAGATTTGCTAAGCCAATGCAGCTGATTTGATTAAATAAACCAATCTGCATTCGAGTACAATCATGGCCAGAAATGCTCTGAGATTTTTCAACCTCTAGCTGTGTAATTTTTCTCTCCAGATTAATTCTGGTTGCAGATTAATGACGACCAACACTGCTGTTTAAAGTTGATCACAATGTGAGCTACGATGGCCATGTTTTCAATACACTGTTCAGTGTCACATTATGTTGTAAAGGTGTGAAAATGTGTGAGTCCCTACAGAGTCAAAAGGGAGTCTAACACGTGCAGGTTGTATGCATTCACACCAACAATAGATATTTGTAAAATAAAATTTGTCCCCATCATGCGTTCATGCGAACGTGAATGTGACTCCACCAACGTGCCAAAAACCTTTATCTGAAGCCTTTTTCTGCCTCCCTGCTGTGTTTGTAGTTAATAACAAATCATAAACAGAACTAGTTATTCAAGGACAAGTGATGATGGAATATTAGATCATCATCTTTACGGTGACTTTTGTTTGTCCATCTGACAGATCAGTGCTGTCAAGTGTTTTTTTTTCTGCCTCTATAAAAGAAAACAGATGTTCAAAATCTAGGAGTGTCAGATTCTACTAAGTAAGGTTTGGGCTCATTAGACATCTGCTCCCTGGTGTCTTGCAACGCACGCAAGTTTACTCTGACACATTTGGCAGAGTGGACTGTTGATTCTGTATGTGCAAGCTACACAGCTAATGAAAGTTATATTTTTCAGATTGTTGCACTAGAAATTGAATGTAATGTATATTCTGAATATAAAGTGCTGTTCAAGCAGGAGGAAATTATTAGACAGAATCTAAGCTACACCTGCAGACACAGACCTCCTCCTTCTCCTGAGTCTCCCTCCTGCTCACAGATTATGTGAGAAACTCTAGTTACATTAGCTTCATAAGAACTTTTTCCATGTGAACTTACACTGAATTCCTTTTAGAAGGGATATCTTTGTGCACCTCGTGAACAAGAGGAATAACTGCAGTGATAAATAACACTGTTGTTTTGCATGTCTGTATTGTTTTAATATAGGCTTTTAATGTGAATATGTTTCTTTTAGTAAAACCTAAATTAATGTATGTTCTCAATGTGGTAACTTGTACAGTAAGTAAAAATTAAGTAGTTTTTTTTTTTTGGCATCGTATGTATTTATTGTTTATCTGTATAAGGAATATTCAGTCCCCCATGAAGAATCATGTGCTTCCACTTGACACCAGCAGGGGGTAGAAGAGCCTCTCCAAACCTTTTGGCACATTCATTAAACTGCTTGTGATCTATCAACAGGTCGGGGAAGACACTTTTTTTTTTGTCTTTGGCTGCATCCAGTCTGCGGTAAGAAGATGAAGAAAAAGAACAATGGGTTAGCTTATTGTTTGCACCCTCAGGTGGCCCTGTAGCTGGGAGAGCAGGAGGAAGGTGTTTCCCATGCCTTGCTGCTGGTTTGAAAGTAACAGCTCCTTCAGCTTGTTTAGCAGGCTGTGCAGACTAACAAGGATGTTGGCACGTAATAACTGGTTCCATATTACTTCTTCTGTTGGTACAAGTGATTTCATAACTAAAAGCATGTGCTTTCAACTCTGCTGATCCACTTTGGCTTCATCTAAAAATCTCTAAATCTTTAGTCTTGGTGTGCGGTGAATCTGATTCGCTGGATTTTGGTGTGGCTTAAACCTAAACACTGAGTCCTGGAGCTGATGCCCATCCCCCTCAAAACCCAAACATTCACTCTTTCCAGTCCCATCCAGCCCCAAACTTTGTGTTTTTCAGTAGAACACCCCTCTTTTTTGTACAGGTCCCCTTGCTGACCCTCCTTCCTCCCTCCCTGCCCCTCTCTCTCTTTCTGCTCCTATCTGGGAGCAGTGAGAGCACCATTGCTCAAGCTCCTATTGAAAAGAGAATATATACAATGGGGTCTTTCTCAGCTCCTCTCTGTCTCCATTAAAGACCCTGGGAACACAACACTGTCCGCAGAGCCACTCTTAAAGGGCCAGTGGCCAGGTCTTTGCAACCTGAGTCCCATTACCTCCCATCACTTTCATGGGGAAAAAAAAACAGGAATCTACATAGCAGATCATTTATTCATGAATAGTATGTGAATTGTGCAGGGCCTTCTCCCAGGCAGCAAGCATCAGTATCTCCTCTGTCCAAATACACACAATCACCTCAGACATCACAGTCGACAACAACAAAGCAAGCCGATGGGAATCAGAGACAGTGGCGTTTATTTAGACTACAGCTGAGGATGCTTCAGTCTGTTTTGGCTGAAGCAGTACGTTCAGACTAATTCACATTCTGATGACATAATCCTGGTTATGTGGACTAACAACACCAACAGAAAAGTCTGAATATTATTATGATTACTTCAGTACATTTTTGGTCTTTATCCCTGCCTCCATCCTCTTTGGCTGGCTGTCATTGTAAATAAGACATTGGTATGTCTGGTTAAATAAAGGCTGAAACATGTAGCTGCAAGCTAATCAAATTCATATTGTAATGTTATCTGACATATTTAGTTTTCAGGCCAATTGTGCAATTTATTAGAAGACAGGAGTTTTTTATTATTCACTCTAATCCTTTAAAGAATTTGGAGAATCAATAAATATTAACTTTTTATTATTATTTTTTTCACAAACAATGCAACTAACTGACGAAAACTTTTTTTTATTACGCTGACCCTTTATATTGTTACTAATAATCATCATCATCATCATCATCATTATCATTATCATAATTATACAAAAGCAGACAACTTATGTTCACTTCACGCAGGCAAATATGGACAAGAAACAATTTCCCTCTGGGATTAATAACGTTTTTTTCCTCTTGAATCAACACTGATTAATTCACAACATTTAATGTGAGAAGTTATTTATTATAACTCAACAGGTGGGACAGGTAAACCAAAGTTATTTTTCTGAGTTTGTGCCTCAGTGTGTCTCATTTATTTATAAGTAAACATACTAATCTATATTCTGCCTGGAGAACATGTTATATATGATGTTGTTGATTCAGGTCTATGTCTAAGACTGACACTTTGTTTCAAGCGGGAAACGGGTGATTTACTGGGCCATTTACAACTACAGGGGTCCGTGTGTAATTAAAAAGCGAATGGGGGATTGTCTTGAGACAATCGGCATGCCGCAGGGTTTCTCACATCCTCTGGAGGGAAAAAGGAGGGAGACTGGGAAGGGGGAGAAGGAGGAGGGTGGAAAGAACTTGAGTTGAGGAATTTGAATCCTGTTTGAAGGGAGAGAGAGAGAGAAAAGAAAGAGCCAAGAGAATGTCTGAGGGAGTATGAAGGAGCCGCCGGGCAGGAGAGACGACAGAGTGCAGGAAACACTGGTTTAAAAATACTCAGGTAGAAATAGACTCGGTTTAATCAGTGCCGAAACTTTTCGAGCGTCTTTTGCTGTGCGCGTAAAAGTTTAGTGGATCGTTCTCCTGGATCCAACATAACAGCACAGGGGTAAAAGAAACAAGTCTTTTGCGCAGCGCTGAGATTTTTTTTTTCCACAGTCTGTCTCCCAAAAAAAAAAAAAGGGAACCGAAACGGTTGCTTTGGTCTCATCAGTGGATGATCACATTTTCAGCATCTGTCGGAGTCAAAGCAAAACTTTTGTCAGAACAGCTCGGATCTTTAAGGCGCTGAGATGCGGTGATGGAGTCCGGTGACGTTTCCAAGATGCCTGCTCGTCTCATGGACCTGATTTTCAGAGGTGATCTCTTCTCAAGGAAAACCATGAACGGGTCTAGATGGTCACTTTTGGTCACTACCGTCGTTTTATGTGCATGGGGACCAGTAACCTCCGGAACACTGACAGGTAAGGCTGAAGTGGCCCTGAGCAGCCTTTTATCCAATTTGTCTGTTGTTTGTCAACTTAAGAGCAGGGAAAACATCGAAATCAGCAATTAGCGAGCCCAGTTTGTTTTCCTGCTTGTAACTCATTAAATGAGTTTGCTTTGTGGTGGAGAGGGAACCACAGCTGCAAGTGCGATCATCTGGCCAACACGAGTGAATTCTCTACACTCATAAAAAGCCTTTTGAAGCAAAGTGATCAGAAGAAAATTACTAATTGGATCAGTCAGGCTGTGGTTTTAAATAATTACAATCAAAGTGACTGTTGAAGCCAGTTCAGCTGGCTAAATGGGTGATGAGGGCATCAAAAGCTATTTTAAGGATTTGTGTTTTTGAGCCCTGATGCAGCATAAACATTGTTGCACAGTTTGTGCTCTTGCTGGGAACTCCAGAGGAGTCCCACCAGTTATGGCATTCCCATAATACTGTGGAATTTGGAGAGAGATATTCCAGGCAGGCAAAGCGGCACAGGCTTAAAATAGACAAAATCCTACTGGAAAGTGAGAGAACACCATGAAACTCATTTCACAAACATATAGCAGAGTGTTGAAACTTTGCCAGCCATCTTTCAGAAGCTATTAAAGTTTTGTAATCCATCAGCTCCTGAAGCAAGTGGTTGAAAACATGGTACAAGGCCTCCACCTGTCAGCTCATGTGTTTTCACCATTATGGTCACACAGTCTCTGTGGGAGCTGTACTTGTGTTTTCAGCAGATGTTTGACAGAGATTACTAGACACCACTGTGATTTATCAGCTCAGAATAAAGGTTTCAAAGGAGAACTTTTTCCTGATGTCTCAGTTCTTATTTGGATGCAGGGACGACTGGGGCCCAGGAGTGAGGGGATGTGAGAGATGAGGAGGGGTTCATGGAGGCGAATGCTTTGGTTTGTGAGTCAGTGCTAGTCTGACTCAGACTCAAGCAATGATGTGATGGATGGGGTTTGGGGGCAAGAGTGGAGGAGGAAGAATTGGGAGGGGAGGTGGCAAAATGTGTAGCGATGAATTCACAGAATGGAATAAAAAGGAGGCTAAATGAGAAAAGGCCAGAGGTGCAGCAGTGAATGGAGGAGCTGAATTACGTAGCTTTAAAAAGCCACAAAGATAAAGGAGGAGGGAGTGGAAGGAGGATAAATACTTCGACTGTGTCGGGTATTTTTGGTATGTGCATGTCGACTGAGATTTAACATCTGAGCCTTTTCCATGAGAGAGAGGAGTAAATACGGGGTGGAAAGAGAGACACGGTGAAAAAAATGTGTGGGACCTCGAGGGAATTCAGGGGACCAAAGGGAGGAGATTGAGTAATTAAGCACAAATGAATCAGTAGAGACAAGCCACACACACACAGACACAGACACAGACATCGACACAGTTTGGCCATGGCCTCCTCTCTCTGTCCGCCTCTGAATTCTCATAAAAGGTTTACAAGGTTTATTATTACATGAATGCAGCACTAAGAGACAGACACAGAAAGTAGGGCTGTTTTTGTTCAGTACGGCACTGAACAAAGTCAGGGCCATGCAGATTCTTGAAAGAGCTCAGTCAAGCTTAAAAATTAAGGGAGGGATGACTTTTAACACCAAAAAGCACACAGAGACAGAGCAGCAGTGAAGCAGAGCCTCAGCGGGCCCCTTCATTTATTACACATACACAGAACAAGCTTTTTGAAGGCTGTGTGTGTGTGTGGATTAGGTACATATACAGAATCAAGAAGTAAAAGAAGTGCTGCCAATATGTGCTTTTTGCATTGCAGGTCTGCTGTCAGCACCTGAATTATATGTGTTTATGTGTGTTCGTGTTGCAGCAGGGGCCTCTGGGGTCAGGTTAAAGGTTGACCATCAAATAGACATGGAGGGTGGGTTGACAAGCTTGAGAAAGTCTTTTCATGCATCACTCAGTGAAACAAGTGTGATTTATTATTTTGTCCTGAAATCTATGGAAACAAGCAAATTTGGAACATTCTCAAATTATTTTATCATGTATCTGTTTCATCGAGTGAAGGAGTAGTTGACAAGGCACAGGGATGCTTTGGATTTTTATTCGATGCTGTAAAAGAAAGAAAAGGAATCCAAAAGGAGGACTCTGCTTCTTATGTGTATGTGTCCTTGTGAGTTTTTGTTTGAACAGAAATCAAGGGTGTAAGATTATAACTATTCTTATAATCTTTTTAAACTGCGTGCCATGTCCTAAGCATCATCAGGAATATCTGTTATCTCTGCTGAAAGTCCTAAAAGACAAGGCAGAGGGAGCTTTGACATTTGTGTCTGCTTTGATGTAGAACTGATTCACAGACATCTTGGCAGACGACCTGCAGGCCTATCATTGCTGTTCGAGAGAAACCCTGAATATGTTTAGTGTTGGGCTCTCTCTTCTCGGACACTGTCAGACCGTCCTCTGACAAGGAGCCTTTGTCTTGATCAGCTCTGTCCTTCTCAGGTCAGCCGCTCTCTCAGTGAGAGACACAAGATAACTCAGGACTCGTTCAAAGCCGGTTTGGCTGTAGATAAACTCTGGGTTTACCTGGTGTTATCATAGCTCAGCGATGGCTAAATGAAGCCTGTCCAGCATAAGTGAACACTTTAATCATCGCAAACACACACCCAAATGAAACATTTAGCTGTGAAAATATTACATGATTGATTGATAAATGTTGGTAATCAGTTAAGCAATTATTGCCAGGGTTTCAAAGGTCAATTTTTTAATCACAGTACTAGCTAGATTAGTAATTGATCAAAAAATGCCCTACGTTTAAGAGTCACTTTTGAATAACCTAGTGTTTCCAAAATGTTTTTTAAAAGAGTATTCTTCTTCTTATTTATGGAAAACAGGAAAAACAACCGCTTAACTTTCATTATTTTTAAAAACGTAAAAGGACTCATTCAATTTTGTTCTTGCCTGCTGACAATACATGTTTTTGTGACTTAAATTACTTAAAAGTAAAAGATGTTGTGCTCTTGTGTGTCATCGATTTCCTGTGTCAGATTACTTTTAAACCAAATGAACGCAGCATAACTTCAGTTCCAGGTTTGGATCTGAACGATCATTTGTTGTCATATGACTGTGAAAAACGTTGCCATGTTGCACTATATGTCAAGTGTCTCTTAGTGAGTGATAGAAAAACCAACCCTTACTCCTGTTTTTTTCCCTTTCTTAATCAAAGATGTGGAGTTTCAGCAGAGTCCTGCTACTGTCATCTCGTCACTGGGCAAATCTGTTAAGATGTACTGCACCCTCAAGGCTACAGGGGGTGAGGAAGACGATCCCCCAGATGTGCTTTGGCTGAGAGACGCTGTGCCTCTTCAGTATGCAGACACCAACCAGTTCCAAGTTCTTACTGGCAGCAACAGTTGGATGATCATGAGCACACTGAGGTAGGCAGCAGTTTTGATAAAGGTTAATCTCGGGTGCAGCAGCCACACCTGCCTGAAAAATGTCCACCCTGCATTCGCTGTGATTGTGTTCATTTCCTGTTCATCCATCTTTCAGCCAGCTTAACCAGTACTGTTGCTCGATTACGTGACTTCCAGCCACTATGGAGAACTTTCAGAAATTCTACCTACTGCATGATTATCTGGCAAAATGTGAAAGGAAAGCAATCAATCTGTCTTCCTGCCCTATCAGTTTGATCTGATCTTTATGAAACCTGTCAAATGAAACCCTTTTATACACTTTACAGTATTGAGAAAGTCGAGCTGTCCGACATGGGCCCCTATCAATGTGCTGTTCTATCAGGAAGCCACCAGATTTTGTCTGACGAGGGGAGCATTCAGCTGGAGGGTGAGTTCGTCTCCAGCTCCCTGATATACAAAAATACAACTACGAAAACAAGCACAATTTCATGGGAGTGCTAACGTCTGATTTTAATGCACTGCTAAACAGTCAGATCATTCTTTCTCAGGCCTTCCTCATTTCTCTGTGGAGCCCCAGCACATATCTGTAGTGGCCAACGTATCTCTGAGCCTAAACTGTGTGGCCCACGGCCCTCCAGAGCCAGTCAGGGTCATCTGGCTGCAGGACGGTGTTCCTCTCAACTCACTGACAGACCCGGTGGCCCTGTCACCCTCCACACTCAACCTCACAGGTATCAACTTTCACTCATCACATAAAGCCACATGTAGACAGCTTCGTTAGGCTTATTATTACACTCACTTTGCACTGATACAGCCCAATATTCAGTGATCAATAAATATGTCTGGGAGTGCACAACCAAAAACAAACAAACAAAGACAAAGCATATAAATTCTGACATTTAAAATCGGAACATGTTTGTCATTCTTGGTTAGCAATTAAATTAAATGACGTGGCCAGTTATCAAAATCATTACTAATCGAAACTTTTAGTATTTTATTATTTTATTATAATTATTATCATCAACATATTGTTTCAGCGCAAGTAAAGCAGTAAGAATTTACTAAGAAGTAAGAAGTTGCTGTCAGTAGTTTTTAATTTACTCAAAACAACTATTTTGGTTTTCATTTATTCCATTCAGGCTAATTACTGCTTCAAAAGCTACGCAGCAACTATCATCTGTAGTTTCAAATCCCCCTTCCACTACCAAATACCCGCCCTCCCCAGAGAGACCAGCCTGGCTGGCATGTTGCCACTGGGTCCACTAAGGTCATTCCTTGTGCTTGCGTGGTTGGTGAGTAAAGGCAGAGCAGTAGGCACAAATAAAATAGATGGGCAGAGGACTTGGAAAGATAAAAGAAAGAAACAGAAAAGGGAGGAGGGCTCTGTTACTGCCTGAATGCAAAGCAGCTGTGTGCCAGATAACTGCCCTGTGTTAAGTCCAGAAGTAGGAGGATAGGCAGAGGAGACTGAGTCAGACAGAGAGAGGATAGGCTGGTTGAAGGATCTGGTTAGACTCATCAGAGCGCACTGCCTGGTGCTGACCAGAGCCCATTTGATGGTAACCTACAGTCATATCTGTGGAATGGGCAGCTGTCCTGGCAGACCATAGGTCCAAACCAAGGAAAACACAAGTAATCCTTCCGTGGGCCCATAATGAGAAATGGCACAAACCTATAAGGAAGCAAAAACTGCCCCTGTAACTTCAAGTTTGAGGCAGTTTCCATCCACATCTGATGGACAGCAACCACAGATGAAACCAAAGCTCTGTTTAGTTCCTATTTCTCTAGTTTTATGATAGAAAGCAAATAAACAAACTTAAAGAAAGAACTGCTTAATATTCTTCTTGCTTTTTAAAGATCTCTGGGCCTAAAGTCCATTTTTGGGATGCTGTGTTGTGGGAGTATGTTTGGGATCACTGCCCTAAAGGAACCACTGTTAGCCTCATTTCATTTCAAGTACAGTAAATGTTGAAATATTTAAGTTATTCATCAAGAAAAAATGCAGAAACACTCATGTTCCAGCTCCTCCGGTTGCAGGAATTGACATTTTTCTCTGTCTTATATCTAAAAAAAACAAAAAAACAAATCCGACCATATCATAGTTAACAATGCTGTGACTCTCATGAGCTTAGACGTGTATCCTATCAACTGATTATGACATTCTCAGCTGGTCAGGAGATGCTGTGTTGTGGTTTGCTAATGTGGAAGGAAAGCGACACGAGGACAAGTGGTGGCGCAATCTCGAGATGGCCTGACGAGCAGTTCATTCACCCCAAAAGCTAGTGGATATCCCTCAGCCCTCCCTACGCGCATTTCCTCTCTCACAGCCCCTCGCTTCACCAAGCGAGGATCCCTGTTCTTCTTCCGGCCACAACACAATGGAGGCTTGGTGCCGTCAGCGCAGAGCAACACACTGTGTGATTCTGTGTTTGTGGCTGATTGACAGTGATGGGGTGTTAGATAACAGTTCAAAACTTAAATGTCACATGTTTCGGTGTTTGTATGTGTGTAAGCCTGTGTTGTGCTGTGGAATGACTGGAGTGTATGAGCAAGCTGTGAGTCACTTTTTGAGAGGACTCATTCTCTGTTCATTGTCAGCGTGAGTCATGGTGTTTTGCCTCCTTCAGAGGAGCCCCAGCCTCTAGAAGGCAGCAGCTCAGCCTTCCACACCTGGACCTCAACTCGACTGCTTGTCTTTGTTCTCAAAACTACACTGCAAAAATTGTTCAACTTCAGCATTTTTAAAATTAAGAACAAGTTACAGGAATTTAAGATGAGTTTGTGGTTGATATGAGATTAGCTGGGATTTTGCAGGTTAGCAGAGGTTGGTCAAAATTTAGCTAAAATTGGTTAAAAAGCTAAGTTTTTTCAGGTTATCTGGACATTAATAATACAAAGGCCTACATACAGTATCAGGACTGTTTTAATGTAGACATCACCGAAAAAGAGTTTACTGCAAACGGGAAACAGGATTGAGGCTCACATTTTCTTTATAAGACAACAAAGTTACACATATTAGGCTAAGATTGGCATTATAAACAAAATTTAACCTCAAAAGTTGAAGTTAATCCTCTACAAAATGTCCTTTCACATCAAAAAGCACAGATACTAACCCCGAAACTATTACGCTCACAGCATTCTCACTTCAGTTTGAACCGTCACACCATTTCTCACAATAATGTCCAAAAGACTGTAAATGTTCCCACTTCACACATGCGTGTTGCTTCGTGTTTCTGTCCAGGTTTGAACAGGACCAGCACCTTCTCATGTGAAGCCCATAACCGTAAAGGTGTGGCCACCTCTGGGTCTGGGACCATCACTGGTAGGTGTCACACTGTAGAAACAACAATCACTCCTGTTAGGCCTCTTCGTTTTGTTTTGGATCAAGGTCACTTGTTTAAAATAGTTAATTACACAGTTCTTCTTTCTTTTTTCAGTTCTCCCATCCAAGCCACACAATCTGAGAGCTGTGGAAATCACTCAGACCAGTTTCCATTTATCGTGGCACCCTGGTTTCGGGGGCGACTACCCAATAATACGTTGCTCTGTTCAGGTGAGACCACCTGAGATAAACCTAAGAGGAAAATACCACAACTAGCTGAGTAAACTAGCCTGGGAAAATCACTGCAACTGTTTGACTTGCAAGTTAAACAAACACATCAGTCACTCTCGTATTTGAGCGACTGATTCTGCAGAGCAGAGTCTTTTTCCTTTTTCAAGCCTAATTTTATAGAAAAGAGAGCTTGCTTCTCTTTTCTTCTCTTAACTCATCCTCTACCCCTCCCAGCTTTATTCATGTACCACTAGATCATGTTTCACTCTGGGAAAGTGGCCTCCTGGACCAATCTTATGTAGCACCACTCCCTCTCTCTCTCTCAGTCAGTGTCTCTCTGCCACTATCCTGCTCTGTGTGCATTACAGCTCATATTAGAGGAGGAATTTTCTCCTGAAGAAGGGAGCAGTGCAGCACCACCCCTAAACGTCTGGTTCTAATAAAGCCGCCCCTCATACCTCTTGCCCCCCTTCCCCTTCCCCCTGCCCACCTCCCCTCAGCCCTCTCTTACCCCCTTGCCCCCCGAAGGGAACAAGGCGAGGGGCCGGCTTCAGCAGAATGGGGCAAAAATTTGAATTTAACGGTTCATTGTGTGGTGAAGAGAAACATGAAAAAGGCTACAGAGCTGAAAAACATTACTGTACCCCAGAAAGAAAGAAAGACAGAAAGTGGAGAGGAAAAAGAAAGAACCAAAAGACATTACAGAGAAAGTCGGTTAAAGAAAACAGGAAAAGGCAGTGACAGCAGGTATTGTGGGTTCTGAGCAATACAAGGGGAATGCAGGCTAAAGTGTGACTCAGGGCTGAGCTGTCCAATTTGATCTAACACACTTGTTTACAGACTGGACGGTGATTCATCAACTCAAATATTACTTTGTCTCTCTCACACACAAACACACACACTCCTCATTCATACAACTTAATATTCCTTAGAATCACTCATCATCAATCAAACTCACCAACTAGCTTTCGATGTGACATCTGAATACTTGTGCAAACGTGTGCATAACCTCACCTGCTCACACACAGACCCAACCTGTTTGTGTGGCTGCCCGTTTGGCCTGTCATTTGTAAGTTTTCATTACTCTAAAGCTCAAACTGTGAAGTGCAGCTTGTAACCCACAGGAGCCCCTTGCTTATGAGCGATGCAGCTGAGAACAATAGTCCAGACTGGCAACTTTAATGTGGTTTTAAAATTGCTGCAACGAAGGATTTTTCCTGCCTTGTGTTCCTCTTTAAATGTGTTTTACCACAGAGTGTTTGCAGAGACAGCAGGTTTCTGCCTCTGATTTTTGGTTAATGAGTTCTGCTTTCATTGCACCTCGCTGAGACTGAGTCACATTCAAAACAGCAACAAAACTGGTTCTACAGAATTTTCTGTAATTAGCACTTAATGACCACCCCCCCACCACCATTATACACAGACTCTAAGCTCCTTTCTTTACTTCTATAATACCCCATACTTATATTACTGTTACTGCACATGTGGATAAAGTAAATCACATTTTTATGTGAATGTTGCAGGCCAAACGTTTAGGAGAGTCCTTCACAGCAGGCCCAGATAAGATGATTCACAACCAGAATGTGAACATCCCACCAGCCACCCACTTCATCAGGGATCTGGAGCCCCACAGCCTCTATGCTGTCAGAGTAGCCTGTCACAGCAGCCAGGGTCCATCTGACTGGTCACCCTGGGTAGAGCTACGCACCAAAGAAGGAGGTAAGAGCCATCCAAGTGAAGAGACGTTTGTTTTCACCCTGGATGTCTTGTGTGAGTGTGGGTTGTGTGCGTGTGGGATCACTTCCTCTGAAGCAAATCAAGGTCAAGGCTGTGTTATCAGGCTACTGATTGAGGTCCAAGTCTCCTCTCATTCGTGCAGTGCACTATAACCGGTACAGGGCAGATGTTACACATTAGCTAGCAGGCACAACAGAGCTGCTTTTTGGGGTGTTTTGGTCTGTATCAAGAAACTGTGAAGTAATATGTTTGTATTGCACCTTTGCAGGTAAATGGCCTGTTTGTACCATTAGAAACAAGTTTTTTAAATTTTACTGCTGAAAACAGAGGGCCTTGCAGTTTAGGATTTACCAAGGGGCAAGTCCAAGTCATGTCACAGGTCTTCATAGACAAGAGTGCAGCTCCGTCAGCGGATTGCTGTTGAAATTTGACACACATTTCAAAGCTGTGTTAGTGTTACGTAGCTAAGACAAGTCCCTTTAATGCTTACACCTAATAATGAAATATCAGAGATTATGACAGATGTGATCATAACAATTTTATTTTTGCTCAAGAAGTAGGCAGTAGTTAATGGCCTGGTGTTTAGTTTTTCACTTTTAGTGAAGCCTTACTGAGAACAACCCCTGTATGATCGCAAAGAGAGAATCATGTTACAATGCACCATTAATCATGATATTCCTTCCTGTGCCCCTTCAACTTAGTCTGTGTTCATGAAGAAAACCAGACACGAGTCACTGTACCTCTGTGAACCCAGTTCAAATGTAAACTCTTGAGGTAGAAGGCAGACTGGTATTGAAGGGACAGAGTAGGTGGAGACTGGGAGAGGGAAGGAGGGCGAAGCCTTTCTTCTGAAAGGCTTCAGTTAGGATTGCAGCGCTCTGTCCAAACTGTAATGCTAGGCTGCTGTGTGTTTGAGTTTAAACTGAGGTGGGATTTTCCATGCCAGCTCATGCTGTCTCTATCCCTGGATGAATAGCAATGGAAATTGCGTAGACTAAGAGGAGAGATATGCCACAGGAGGGATGATGGGGGCTTTCCATAATGGAAGCTGCTTATAATCTGAAAACACTTAAACACAGCATTTTCATGAACAGGAAAAAGGAGAAGTAGCACTCTTCAAATTGTCATAATGGAGAAGGACACAACGTGGTCTTGGACTATTATGATTACAGTCAGGATGTTTAACTTTCAGTTCTTCATTTACCAAAGTTATAGCAATGTTTCATTTCAGTAGAAAACTCCTTTGTTTTGCCAAATTATAAATCCTACAATTTCCCTTTTATTTTTCCTTCTCACCCCAGCAGCTCTCTCTGCACTTGTCTAATGAGAATGAAAAAACAGGAGATAAGATTCAGTTGCGGGTCACATATAGTTCAGGAGGCACTGAAGGTGAAGGGGAATGAGAGGATGAAGGGGAGAGGTAGTCTGCTCCCAGCTCAGCCATAATTTCCACATCTTTCTCTGTGGTTTCATTGCTGAACAAAACTCCCATACGGCTCCATTGTTGAGCCCAAGGCCTTTTTGAGCCTCTTTCTGCTCCATTTGTTTCTCATTAATAAATTGTGCAGATATATGCTGTGCGATCTTTTACGTGTGTGATCCTGGCAGAGACATCATACAGTCCTTGCTGCTCCTCTGTCTCCTCCTTCAACTGCTAAACTTTTCAATTCATTACAGACTCCACTTTTTCTCTTGCCAGGTTTTTATTCTCACATTAATTATCCATGTCCCTCAAGTAGACAGGACTATCTTGTTCTTGTTGCAATTTTTTTCCTGTCTTGAATCCTGCTAATGTAACTGGAGCATTTATCTCTTTTGTCTCCAAATAGGTTGAACAAGTTATGTTCTGAATCCAGTCTTGCAGCCTCACTCCTTCATCTCTCACTTCCCTTCTTATTTGACCTCAGAGGGTCTGTGATTTCTCTTTTCAGAGCACAAAACTAGACACTGTGGGAAAAAAACAAGAAAAAGTATGTTGATGGGGGAAAGGGAGCTTTGAGAAAACACTCGTTTTGCTATTTTCCCAAAGCCCACTACTTTCCCCAGAGGATGAGAGAGCACAGAGAGAGGGGGCTGCTCAGTGGGAGAGGAAGCAAGATGACCCATGTCATCCTCCAAATCCCAAATCGAAAAACTGCAAAAGATTATGTTTTCCATATACCATACTGTGCATTGTGCAAATTCATTTTTCTTTTGCTTCCTGCGGATCTTTATACACAGAACATCTCTTGGGTATTATTGTGGACTTGCATCGTTTGTTACACTGAAAAGTTAACTAAGTGACCCCATATTCCCTGTAGACATTCGTTACATCACAGCTGTCTGTGCCTCTCAAAGGACGCCAGGATTAATCCAGAGTTACGGGACACCCAAACTCATCGTCCTGATGGGACTGAGTCATGATAACGTGGCACAATTCACACATGTGGGACATTTAATACTGTTGTCAGCAAAATGGAGCCACAATCACTAAATGACTCCATGTGCTAAAGTCAAAGAGATTGAAATAAGGTGGATGTTCTTAAATGTTGTGACATTTTTGATGACACTTACATTTGTGCTTCGACTGATCTGGGAATCGTGTTTCCTGTGTAGTGCTGAGTTTGTTTTTATTTATGGGGAACAGACTCTAGATCTAGCGTTATGAGTCAGTTTTTGGCTAAAAGACGACCCTTTTCCAGCCACATGTTGGCCCACGTGGAAGCTACACACACTGAGAGGACGAGATGAAGCTCCAAGTGACATTTAAATGCTTCCAAGCAGGATTTTCTGACACTGTTTCTTCTACAGCTGCACGCAAAAGGATGTGAAACAGTAGTCTGCCATTAATGCAGATGTTACCCTCTGCTGTTGTGAACTAATTGTGGCTCGAAAGTGTTTGTTTCTCTGCTCTGCGTCAAGAGTGGGCTGCTTTCATGTGGCAGACAAATGAACAGCATGATGCATTTTTCATTTCATATTGCTTTTAAAAACTTCATAAATCTTGGAACCCTTTTTCAAGTGTGGCTGCACTGTAAAAAAAAAAGTTGCTAAACAGTTACCATTAAATTACGGTATAATACCAAAATGTTATTTTACGGTAAGTTTCCATTGAACATTACAGGTTTTTTCCGTTGCTTCTCACTGTGATTTTACAGTCTATTGTTGGTAGAATTGTAGTTGTGCACCATAATTAATAAAAACATTTCCAAAGTGTAAAAAAGCAAGGAAACACTTAAAAATAAAGTTTGATTTACATCATTTAAAGGTATGGCTTCTTTAAATTATAGTACAGTGTTGCTGATTTGGAGGTATACACTTGTTTTTGGTCAAAATTAGATCATTAATTGCCAATTTATATACATTTCTGTATATTGTGGCAAAATGTGGCCGATTTACAAAGAAAGTCAGTGAAACTGCTTCTTTTTCTCTGCAACAGCATGTTGACACCGGTACAAGCAGAGTATCACGCCACAATTAATTACCTTAGTATGAACAAGGAAGAACACCACCAATGGTGCAACCACCTATACTTATGGTGTAAAATGTCTGCATCTAATAACTGCATAAAAAACCAAGATGCAATGTGAAATTCTAAACAATGAACATGACAAACAAATAATAGAACTTGTAAGTTAAAGAATGTGAGACGTTTTTATGGAAACTAATTGTAAAATAATAAATAAATTAATGTACCATAATTTAATGGTAACCGTAAAGTAATTTAACTCTCAGAACCATTTCAAAACAGCACAACTGTGTAAAAAAAAAGTAGATTCTTATAATGTAAAATTACACATTTTTACTTTAATGTAACAGAACATCTATTAAAAAAAAAATGATTTACTGTATTTTAATGGTATATGCTTCCAAAACAAAAAAGATGGCAAATAGCCCTATTTTTTCAGGGCAAATTTCTGTAGAAATACTTTTTTTTGTGCTTTTCCTCCACAAAGTTTGACATCAACTAAACATCTCTGTTCGCTTGAACTCAAGAGACATTACAACACAGAGGGCAGAGAGCAAGAAGAAAACTTGGAAAGGAGGGCATTGGATCATGCTGGACTGGAGACAGGGAGCGAGAAAGACATGAAGAGGAGAAAGGGAGAGAAAGAGAGTGGTTAAGCAACAAAGGCAGGGAGAAGGAGGTAGAGAGACCAACAGATGACGGAGCATAGGTGGAGACGAACTGCTGGAACAAACTTGACTTGGAGGTTGTTTTTGTTGCCGCTGGCAGGCAGCACAGGGACCACATGTGGAAACAATCACCCGCCAAACGCTTCCTGATATCATCATCCATAGGCTGGGCCATGTTTCCCAGACTCTCACTGACTCAGTGTGTGTGTGTGTGTGTGTGTGTGTTAATGTGGGTGTGTGTAGGTGTCCAGCTAGCTTGTGTGACTTTGTAAGCCTTCAGAGAGAGTGAGAAGCAAAGACAAAGAGAGCCTCAACTCAAACACCAACAAAGGAAATAAGCACTGTCGTCTCCTTGTGAAAAAGCTTCTTGGATTCCTGTACTATCCAGAGCCACAATCACACAAACACAGGCATACACATACACAAATTCCTCACACTATTTCTAGCATGTTATTCAGCTAGTTTTTTTTTCTCCACTGGGTATTTCTGCTGCCAGCAGCCTTTTTCACTCTCTGCTCCAGAGAACCAGTAAAGAACAGAGTAGATGAGAAAGAACAAAGCAGAAACAGGGACAGACAGAAGAGGAGAGACGGCACAAAGGCAGGAGACAGGCTTGGGCTTGTGTTGATCGAAGTTTGTCCATCCATTCTGACACTGAGAGAGTGCACTGCCTTCTGAACTGAGCTGTGTGTGGTGCCCAGGTAGCCTTTTTTTGTCCTAATCAACCTGCATTCTCCACATTCTCTTAACACCTTCTCCTACCAGCTGCTGAAGTTATCCACACCCTAGAAGCTCCAGGCTGTCAAAACAACACATGCCTGGTCAACCCTTAGTCCACCGGCCTCTGCACAACTGCAGGCTGCTCATTCATACCCCAAATCTATCTCCACATGCACCACTGCGCCCAGAGCTACATGCTTCCCAAACAAGCAAACGTGTAACTGTGTGCATGTTCTGTTGTGCTTTGTGTTTCAGTGCCAGACAACCCGCCGGCTAATGTGACCGCGGCGCTAAACGGGACAGAGGTGCTGATGAAGTGGGAGGAGCCACCGGGGAGGCTGAACGGAGAACTGCAAGGCTACATAGTGGAGTACAGCACACCTAGCACCCAACAGGTCAGTCAGGGAAATATATAAGCAGGTTCATCAGATACTGAGGTAAACGTCCAATGTGCTTGACGGTGACGTTCTCCCTCTTTTCTTTTGTTGACAGGTGGTTATGGATACTGGACTGGACACTGAGCTGTTATTCAATCTGTCTGTCCCCCTGTCCAATGTGTCTTTTCGAGTGTGTGCCTATACAGGGGCAGGGCAAGGACCCTGGACCCCCACACATACTCTCACCCTTATTGAACCTGGTGAGTGAAAACCATAATCTGAATTTCATATGATTCTGCAACTGTTATTTTATATTACAATAGAAAGGATGATGTTTTTCTCAGAAAAGTCCAAATATTGACATAATGTCTGCTTTCTTTTTCACAGAAATTGGAGGATATAGAGGTGAGTAATAATGACTTAAAGACCCATAAACACTCTCCTGTGACCTCTCCGAGTGGCACATGGTGATACCACAGGACTTCTCTTTTTTATTATTTGTCATTGGTAGGGGGAAAAAGAGAAGAGAGGATCTCAGAGAGACAGGAAGGGGGAAGAGGGGTGTGGGAGTGAATGGGGAGAAGCATCATAAATATTTATAACAGGCAGGAACATTGTAGCATCTCTGCTTAGTCTAATTGAGCCAGACAGACAAGTCAAACAACAAGAATGGCAGATAAAGAGAAAAAAATAGAGTCAGGGAAAGTTGGGGGAGGATGTGTGTCAGTGGGAGGAAAAGTTAAAAAAACAGTAGTTGTTTGTATTTAGCACTAGTTTGCACAGGGTGTGGGTGGGAGTATATTTAATGTGAGAGATGGGACAGAAGGATTTCAGGCAAAGTGCATGTTTTTAGAGAAACAGAAATGAAGGAACATTTTTTTAGTGAGAAAATAAATATGAAGATTCGACTCAGTATCCATGAGAGGTAGATCTGAGGTCACTTAGTTTGACCAGCCTATTTTTATTCCATAAAAAATGCTGCATGTTTTTATACATGTTTTTATACATTATGTTGTTACAAGGGGCCATTAAAGGGGTATAACAGTTTAACTGCCATTAAAATCCTTGATATATGAAAGTAATGTGAGATTTTGTCAAGCACATATACGTGTTTTGCATTTCCACACGTAAGAAAAATGGAAAAAGAAAGAAATCGAACATTTTAATTGTACGTCTGTATCTTTTATTGTTCCCCCACAGTGACATAAAGCAGTAATAAGTTTTCTTGCCAATGCAACTGACTACATAAATAAAGAGGTTTTTTAATGTTGCCTTTAGTTGATAGAGTAAATGACATATTTACTTTTTAAGGGCTTTATAATCCTAAAATGTCATTTCACTTTAAAAACACTGACAGTACTTAACTCTCTGTCTCTGCCCACACCCCTTCTCTCAGGTCCATCATCGCCCCCGGCCTTTTCCTGGCACTGGTGGTATGTGGTGATGGCTATTGCCGGTGCCGTGTCCATAGCTGTCTTCATGGCTGTTTACGTGGCCAAGCTGCGGCACAAGGAGACGCGCTTTGGGTGTGTAGGCTGTTAGCACTTCACATGGGTGGAAGGGAGGAGCTCAATAGCTGTGCCAAACCCCAAAAAATCTTTTTTTTTTTCACTTTCTTGAACTAGTTGACTCACTTGTGCATATATTCTGAAGCATTTAGATGGACCATCAATGATTCTCATGATTTACGTGGCAATGCTGTGCTTTCAGCTGTGTTGATGCATCTGCTGAACTGAGCTTACAGTGTGTTTTTCTCTGTTTTGTATGTTGTGTGTATGTATACACAGAGAGGCGTTTGAACCCATGATGGAGAGTGGAGAGCTGGTGGTCAGATACCGCGCCCGCCGCACCTACAGTCGCAGGACTACCGAGGCAACACGTGAGTTCCTCTCTGTACTTTGTCATGTTTTTCAGTGAGACAACAGTTGTTTCACCTGAAAGTAACATGCCCAAACCTGCCTCTGTCCCCAGATTAGATAATACAAAAAAGTAGCGTAATATCGTCTCTTGCCCAGGGTCCACCAGTTTAGTGGAGGAAAATTTCACTGACTGAAATCTGTAACAGATGAGGAGTTACTGAACTGCTCTGACTGGAGCAGAGGTCATCTCTCCTTTGGGGAGTAAATTGGGAATTTCAAGTCTCTTCAAGGTGGAGTGACAACATCGTATTGGTGAAATACAAGGCAGTGGTTACCAGTCTTTAGTTTACCATCAGCAGCCTGTGAGTCCTCATGATTAGAGACAGAGATACATACCTGTAAACACATCATACATACTCACATTTCACACAGCTGGGTCACATGCAAGCCCTGACATTGTCCCTTGTGTGTGCACAATATTTGTATTAACCTCATATGCAAGTTTTAGCTTGTCACAGTCACAAAGAGGCCAGGGGAAAGACAAAACCGCAGGGAAAAAAGAAAGAAAAGTCAGTGAGTAAAATGAGAAGGGCCAAGAGAAAGAGATGTGCAGATAATGTGTAGTCTGAGCTAATGGTGGAAAGCATATTGGGAATAGAGGAAGTAATGTCAGCCAACACACAGGACAAACTTGAATCCTGGGACCCTGGTTATTGCACTCATTGGCTAATAACTGGTCACGCCAGCATGTGTTGGAACATGCCTGAGGTCTGAGCACATTGTTGTCCAACGCGTGGCAGATTCATGGTGTAGCAACAGCTGGAGGGGAGGGGGGCTCTGAGCATGTCATTGCTTTGTCATGTCCTGGCCCAGATGTAAAAACAGAGTTAAAGTGTGTAGTGCAGTTTGCTCTCTACCATAAAGCTCAGTGACAGGCAGCTGGTTGAAGTGGCTCAGGAATATTTAAACCAGTTTAAATCCCCTGACATCATTTCCCCACGTCAACCTGGTCCCGGCAGGACCAGGGTCATGTGTCCCACACCTGAAAAAATGGTTTTAGTTTTCTGGTTTTGAAAGTACAAATATTTAATGCCCAATAGTTTATTCTAGTCCGGCAGTGTTTATTAATACTTTTTTTTTATTAGTGTTGTGTATTGTGGTTTTGGAAAAGCAGAGAAGTGTGCTTGGTACAATGTGGCTGTTTTGCTCTCTTTTCTGGGTTGTTCATTAAAGGACTTTGTGCTGCAAACACAATTAAAATGTGTTTTTCTTTTCCTCCTCAGTGAACAGCCTGGGCATCAGCGACGAACTGAAGCAGAAACTCCAAGACGTCATGGTGGACAGACATAAACTAACCCTGGGAAAGACCTTGGGAGAAGGTGGTGCTTTGTTTTTTGTGTAGATTTCTTTTCTAGGACGGTTTAGTTAATATGTAAAGTATCAGTACAGAGAGTCTCTGACCAACAGCAATGTGAAAAAGGAATTTGTAAACACTTCAGGGTTGGTACACAGTCAGGACTTATCTGCAATAGCTCCAGTGTTTGTTTCCCACTTATATCCAGTAATTTCCATCTGACACTAATACGTTTTGACCCTGGGTACAATGCAACAGTTTGCACTTTGACACCCAAACAGCCCTGTACTCTGTAGGGTCAGTACACTAACCAGTGTCACATTTAATGTTATATAAAATAAAATATAATTGCACATTAACTGGTTGTTTGATTATGTTTTAATCTCTCTTTTAGGGGAGTTTGGCTCTGTGATGGAAGGGCTGCTGACTCAGGAGGAGTCTGTTCACAAAGTCGCTGTCAAGACTATGAAGAGTGAGTAGACTGTAAAAGTGCTTCGCAATCACCACAATGAGTCCCTTCATCTTGGGAACACAGGCCATTTCATCAACAGCCCCGAGGGTCAAAAATTAAAAAGTGTTTGGGGTACAAATCTCAGTTTTTTTGTCAGAAAACAGACAAAGACACAACTTGTGGAAAATATTGGCAGAAGAAAAGGTTGACCCGACTGTAACTGTATTGCCAAAGTAAAGACAATTGTGTAAAATGTACAAAGTTGAGGGGAAAAGATGAATTTTAGAGGAATAACTAGTGGGAGAAGAGAACCTCCTCTGTTGGAGTGCCAGTTAAATCAGTGGCAAAGAAGTTAAAACAAACTTAGTGGTTAAAACGGCTTCAACATATTAATTCATAGTTTCATAAATTCAGAAACCAAAATGTCATCTAAAATAAAGGATTATTTCTTACAGCGGTAGCTATGGCCATGTTAGTGTGATGCGTTACCCACTGAGGTATACAAAACCACACGGAGTCACCTCTGTACCTTCTTTTCTCCAGTTGCCATCTGTACGCGTTCAGAAATGGAAGATTTTCTCCGTGAGGCTGCATGCATGAAGGAGTTTGACCACCCCAATGTCATGAGGCTTCTAGGTGAGTGAGGATTCACAGCGCTCAGCACGTCACGGGTCGGCTAACGCAAATTAGAAAGAGACACCCCTTATACTCCTTATTCTTGGCTTTCATTTCATTTTATGATAAAAACACTTGAGGTGAAAAACATTAAACAGCAATGTGTCTTTCAAATAACCCTAATTTAGGTAGTTTTCATGTACTACTATTATTGCATGCAATATACTGAAAAGACTTTATGCCTGGAGGCAGATATCTAGAAACTCAAATCCTGGGCAAATTACACTGTAACCGCCAAGGTTGATTGTGGAAATATGTTCATTTTTTAATTATATAGCAAATTAACATTCATTTCTGAATGTACTCCACTGAATGTGTCTATGTGTATAATACTGAGTTGGTGTTTTTACAGGTGTGTGTCTGCAGACTGTGGAGAGTGAAGGCTATCCCTCTCCTGTGGTGATCCTGCCCTACATGAAACACGGAGACCTGCACAGCTATCTGCTCTATTCAAGACTGGGAGACTGTCCTGTGGTTAGTGTCATTACGATCAATAAAAGCATCAACACAGGCAAACACAGCGTCACTCCCATGTATATGCACACAAAACAGCTCCATACAATCTAACACCTTAATGCGTTTAGAGTTTATTGGTTCATGTGAATGTCTGTCAGCAGAATGGGATCCAAAGTTCAGAACAGATGTATTTGTATGGTTTTGTTACAGTTTTGTACACCTTGTAGCACGTACACTCTGAGCTCATGAAAACACAAGATATGTGTCTGTTGTTGTTATCTGCACTTTTACTTATTAAGGGATGATGTGCTTTTTTGGAATCAGTGGCTGCTATACGCAGTAAGTCCCCGAGGAGCCAGGATGAGAAACATAAGCCTAATCAAAACAAGATTTCTACAGAATGTTGTAACGGTTCGGCAGACTTTCAAAAAAACACAGTGGTGCCGAACCCTAGTTTTCCCCACAGGAGGAGACTGTTAGTATCTAGAGCAAGGAGCATTCAGTACAAACTGATCACAGGTCTTTAAAGAGGTGGGCTCTAGTGCCCTCTACTGTGCAGAAAATAAATCACTGTAGATATGTGATTAAAACTGGATTATTTCTGTGATTTCTTGCAGTACCTCCCATCTCAAATGCTGGTAAAATTTATGGCTGATATTGCCCGAGGGATGGAGTACCTCAGCTGCAAGAACTTCATCCACAGAGATCTTGCGGCTCGCAACTGCATGTAAGCACAACCTCTGCTTCCTCTCTTAACCCTCTCAGTTCCTATATGTGCTGTCATTTGTGCTAAATACAAAATAAATGCAAATATAGTGCAGGAGCATGACAAAGAAATCTGCAAAGTAACTATAGCTGTCAAATAAATTTAGTGAAGTATCATATGAATCATATACCTTACGTAAAAGTAGATAAGATTTGTATTCACATGCAATACTCACACCAAAGCATGAATGCTCCTTTTGTCTCTCTACCTCAGGCTGAATGAGAACATGAATGTATGTGTGGCTGACTTCGGCCTCTCCAAAAAGATCTACAACGGGGACTACTACAGGCAGGGGAGGATCTCCAAGATGCCTGTCAAATGGATCGCAATCGAAAGTTTGGCTGACCGCGTCTACACCACAAAGAGTGATGTGGTGAGTTCACATATTCTTTCAGTATATGTGTGTGAGAGCATGTACAAGTCTTTATGTGGTTTAGGTCAGTCTCATAACCTAAATGGACTGTTTGAGACTTGGTGGGAGGTAGGTAGGTAGAAACACTGTGTTTTAGCAATATTCTGTTGAAATACAGTACAAACCTTTTACAACTGTCTACAGGGAAGTGTTTGATGACTAATAATATATTCTGAGGCACTTTAAGCTACCAGAATGTTAATGGGAAGGGAAGGTACAGAGTTAAGCATGCAGCTAGTAAAACCGTATTACATGGTCGATTGCACGACTCAGAGACACGTGGTAATAGTTCTCAACTGTTTTGGTACAGGCAAATAGAGAAGAAGACTCAAAAAAGCTTGGTGCGAATTTAAGGCGGTTTTGCAAAAGTACAAGCAGAAGCACCGAAGGGGCAGGCAAAAGGCAGGAGTCCAAAAATCCAGGCACAGGGAAATCTATGGGCTGACAAGAAAAGGCTGGAGAACTAAGGCACAAAAGCATAGTAAACAATCTGGTGAGGGACTGAAAGAAACAGGCTGGGATCCAGTATTTGCTCAGGCAGGTGATTAGTAATAGTAAATATGTTGCAGGTGAGCAGAGGTGGGCAGCACGGTTACTGCAGGGCAGGAGAGTTACATTTAAAGCTGATAAAAATTAAAAGTTTTAATTGCATTAATCTGACATGAATTGCATTATTATAATATGCTCTGTGCATATTAACAATAAGAGCTAGTTTGTTTTGAGGAGGACTGGTTTCCATGCACATGTGAAAACATGGCCAAACAGTGTAAGCATTACAATATATGTGCAGTACATTGTTTTGCATCTTGTTGGTACAGGGAGATGGAAAGCCTGGACAAAAGTGTCCATGCACAAGTGTGAGTACTGTGTGTCTTAATGGCTAAAGAAATTCAAAACTCCTCTCCCTCTCTCTTTCTCCCTTCTCTCTCTCTCTCTCTCAGTGGTCATTTGGAGTCACCATGTGGGAAATTGCTACACGGGGCCAGACACCGTACCCCGGGGTAGAAAACAGTGAGATTTATGATTACTTGAGACAGGGGAACCGTCTCAAACAGCCTCCAGACTGTCTGGACAGCATGTGAGTGCCGGCTCGTTTGCTGCCCATTCCTCACAAAACTTACTCAGCTGCTGATGAAGTACTTTTTCGATCTTTTCCTCCTGATTAGAAGGACATTTTTTCCATAAAGCATTCAAAGCTAGAGGTTAAAATAGCTCCAGTCTTTCTGCTCAGTTGGTACTTTGAGTTTGTTATATGATTCTTAAAGACTTTGATAAGACTTAACAGACTTTCAGTGAACCACTTGGTTCCAACAAATATATCCCCAATAAATATCCCAAGTAGGAAAAGCTTATAAACTAACTGGTATAAAACATAATACACACAATTCTGGTACTATGACTAGTTTTGCTATGATTTTGTATTTCATTTTCAAATTAATTCCTAATTAATTCCTTTTAAAAACTTTTCACTTCATTTACAGGTAACACAATTTAAAAGGTGCCTAATTTCTTAATAATGTCCTAGAAAATTCCAAAGAAAGAAACATTTAATTAGGTTCAGGATAATGGTGATTTTGTAAGGGAATATAGTTGGCAAGTAAATTTAATAATAGTTAGTAGCTATCTTAACAATTAAATGACTGTATATTTCTAGAAATGATTAGACAACTATCGCTTCTGTAGAATGTTTTTCATGTTTTAACAATGAGCAAACATGAAATATATAATGAATATTTCTTTGTGCTCTCCAGCTACTCCCTGATGTTCTCCTGCTGGCTGCTGAGCCCAAAGGACCGGCCATCATTTGAATCCCTACGCTGCGAGCTGGAAAAGGCCCTCGAGGATCTGCCGGACACCCAGGACCCAGATGAGATCCTGTACGTCAACATGGACGAGTCTTCAATGGAGCTCGGTGCTGTCGGTGGTCGTGACCCTACCGGGGGGCCACCCCCACTCTGCCTGAAGGGACTGGACACTGTGACCACAGTGGAAGTCCACCACCCCAACCGCTACGTCCTCTGTCCCCAGCATGAGACCAACCGGGCCCTCTCTGACTCCCTGGAAAGCCTGGACATGCCAGTGTCATCCTCCACAGCCACGCTGCCTCTACAGACGTCCCTCCACTCCACTCCCAACCCCACCCGAGTTCCCACGCCAACTGTTGAGCTGCTGGAGGACAGGGAAGGGTCCAGAAAACTGCCCTGGCAGTGATGGCTTAACTCTTAACTTAACTACCAAAGTGTGCCACACTTTTACCCCTTTTCAAGTACTAGATCCAGCCTCTTGCTACTGACTGTAAGAAACCTTATGTGCCCATACACACAGTACATATTTTGCACAAATACCCTCAAAGACATTCCAAGGAAGTCTAGGTTTGGGATTATTTCAGTCCCCCTCTCTTCTAAATTGAGCACATTTCTAAGTGAGTATAAAAGTTAATGTGTGAGTCCCGTACAAACACTGTTACTAGCTGCAGTACAATCAGAGAAATTAATTCCCAGTTGCTATAGCAGTAAAATACCTGCACAACTACCTGTGAACAGCAAAGGGCTCTTCTCCATGTTATTAAGCTAAAAAAAATTACTATTTCTGTGAAACCAGCTCAGATACTGCCAGACTCAATCTACAGCTGAACAAACTCAGGAGCTTGAACTTTCCAGTGAGTAAGTGTGGACATGGAGGACTTGCACCACCTGAGAAAACTGTTCCTGTCATGTTGGAACCTCATCCACTTGAACCCCTGCTCCCATGTTACTCAGTGCAAAAATAACTTCAGGATAACAGGATAATATAAGGTTATGCAGTAGGTTTATGAAGGACAGCACAAAGAATTTTTTATTCAAACTGTCAACACTGTTGTTGAGTGAAACTTGCCTTTTTTTTTTTTAAAATCTAACACACTGTGTTCGTTTGAGCGGTTTGTTGTAATTAAGTTCACCATACCTGAAGTCTTTTAGTAGCAACAGAATGAAATAGAAATGAAGAAAGATACAACAACTCTAGGATGAAGTGATAACCAAAATGTGCAAAGAAAATGAAATTCCTCTGCAAGCTTTAGAGAATTCACGTGAAACTGTATATGAATAAGAATCTCTGTTTGTATCACAGACTAATGTAGCGCTCTAAGAGGCTCCTGCAGCTTCTCCTGACGTTTCACTGTAAGGCAACTTTTTCCTCATTGAGGTGAGACACCTGTTCAAGTCCTGATATGGAACTCGTCTATACATGTTCGTCATAACTCAGGAACCTGAGATTTTGCTGTACAGGGACAGAGGTACTGGTCAAATCAAGACGGTACAAATAAACAGGTAGGCGGATGGACTAAGGGGCAGTACGGACATAATGGGGTTATCCAAAGCAAATGGTGGGATAAGCTCTACACCTTTGCTGTTGGCTAAAGCACAGTGTTATTAGACATTTTTTAATGCTGATCCTTGTTTTTCTCCAACTTTGCACTAATGTTCTTATATCGATGTATGTTTGTAATTTGTATATCGTTCATGCCTTTTCATTGTGTGTTTTCATTACTGTCTGTACATCCTGTAGACGACTCTCATGAAATCTGTTCACACGGAACAACTTACGTATTCACAAAGGCGAGAAAACAAGGCCTGTGAAAGCGTTACACAAGGCCTTTTCGAAGAAGCGTTTTCCGTAAATGAGAATGAGCAAAGACTGGGAGAGTGGGAAACATGACTTAACCTCATCATCTGACGTCTTTTATTTGAGGATATTTTTTGTTGCTTGAGGTTAAGCACTGTAAATAAAAGTCTGTACCAGAGGCAGAAAGCTGCGACACCAGCTGCAGCTTCACATCATGCATGCACTTATTTTTATATATATGTATATATGTTTAATTGTGTTCATTATTCTGTCATTTGATGGACTTGACCATAATCCAACACACATTTTATGAGAATGGCATTTCTTTAATGAGGTGCTGTGTTTCTCTATGTATACATCAAAGGTACTTCTATATGAGATAGTATACTGTGGTAAGTTATACCTGTAGCATTACTGAGTTCCTTGTTAAAGTAAAGTGTACTTTTCTTGCAATAACTTTGGTACTGTGTACACAGAGAGTGTAGGTCCTACATTGTTTCTGAACCACAGAAGGTGGTGCTGAGACTGAAGCACTGGTCTAATTCAGTCTGTACAAATATTTCACCAATTTGGATGCAGAGCTTGTCTTATTACAGTGTTGGAAAAAAGGTAAATCTAATCTTCAAAGCAGATTTTACACAGTTCTAAGCCTTAAATCTAAGACAATTTACAATTTTATCAAGTGCCTTCAGAGTGCCAGTATTTTGCATTATAGTAGATATGTTTTGATTCTACTTGTGTGTTTAACTGGGAAAGGACTGTACTATAATTACTTTTATATTGTCATGGTCATGATTTGTAAACAATTTTTCTACAGTACCTACAGTATTTTGTAAAAGAAATAAATTTGTTCATTTTTGAATGAGCTCTCTTCTTAACAGTGGATGTGGTTAATATTTATTCATATGTGACATGTTTATTAATTCAGTTATTAAGACGATGAGGGAACTTTTTTTCTTACTGAGAGTTATGATCAAACAACAGGAAGCTCAACAAACTGAGATGTACATTACAGTGGTTAGCATATCCTCTTAAAAGTCTTAACACATGCAATAGCTGATTAATGTACAGATTTCATAGATGAGTGCATAGGTGTGCGTCATCTCAGAAGTGGATGTAGGAGATCTGCACGTCGCCTGAAATCTCCAGCATGTCAATCTCATTGCATGACTGAAAGCGGTGGACGAAGTCAAACAAGTTTTGCCCATTTACAAACACCTTAAATCTTCCATTGCCACAACGAATCGACATCTGGGAAAAAAGAATGGAAAAGACGCCGCTGAGCCACAGTTGGTCGAAATCATGCACCTAAATTACATAGAAATATCAGTGAGATATGAAGACTGTATATGAAAGATACTACTTACGTCAAAGTACTGTCCCTCTACGAAGGGGTTCATGTTGATCTCTCTTTCCTCCTGGCCCCAGCTGCCTCCAATCATACTGTTTCTCACCACAATCCCCTCCCTCACTCTGGGGTTCAAGTGGAAGGCGATGTCCCGGGATCTGCTCACCACGAAGTTGATGCACATCCTGCAACACACAGACCCAAAGGCAGAATAAGTGTGTGTTAGCAATCAAATATATCGCAGGAACATACGCATGCATGGTCACAAACACACACACCTATCTCCTCCGTAGGGCACCATGCCTCTGATGATGATGGTCCTCTTAGGGAACATGCCTCCTGGGATCATGTTGGAGTACGGCACAGGCTTAAAACAAACAGCAAAGACAAAGATGACATTTAATATAATAACACTAAAACTCATATTACTGACCCTGTGACACTGAAGTGTGCATTACATACAGAAAACAAACTGGACAGACACTTTTAATAGCTATTTAGCCACAGCTTAACAACATCATGCTGTGGATCTTTGCCTTAAAGGGTACAGAGGATGTCCTATGTTGTAGACTGTAAAAGCCCTTGAGGCAAATGTGTGATATTGGATTATATAAATAGAAAGTGATTTGATTTTAGCACATCATAGCTTTCTTTAAATTTAAAAAGCCTCAGATCAACAGTGCCAACACTGCCACCTAGTGTCGAGGTATATATGACATCATATTAACACATAATGGAAAAAGAAATAGACCATCAGGTTATGAGGTTACGCAAGAAACACACTAGTGTGGGACTGATTTTACTTACAGGGTTGTAGATTGGCTGGCCACCCATACCCTATAATCAGATTAACAGGCACAAAGGTTAAAAGTACAAAAATATGAAATATAAATAGAGGAAATGTCAACTTTATCATGAATTACTCTCACCGGCAGGTTTGATCCCGGGTATCCTTCCTGCCAGAACAAATAAAGTAATTTGTAAAAATGTGATGCTTCAGTCCACTCAGTGGTGTTAAAACTACATGCCACATAGGTTTGGCTTAGTTTAGCATTAAACTATAAATAATGTAAAATGGAAAGGAAAAATCATTAGAACAGTGTTTCATACCCCCATACCACCACCCATGCCTCCTGGATATCCACCCTGCAAAGAAGCACATATTTTAAAGTTAAGATTTAATATACTTTTGTTCTCTGATTAAGCTGTTGTGGACATGTAAAGAAATCATTTTAATTTGAGCATTGATTAGAAATCAAGGTTTTTACTCACTCCCATGCCACCTCCTGGATATCCTCCCTGCTAAAAAACCCATGAACATGTGAGATATTGTTTAGTGTTCTGTTTTGTTTAATTGTAATACTTACTATATATTACTATTCTGTCATGAACAGGTCCCTAAGTATACTTACGCCCATTCCTCCACCCATGCCACCTCCCATTCCTCCCTAAAAAGACCAAACAGAAGTGTAAAACTGAACAGACAACAGTAGATCATGGTTTATCCAAAAGGGAAATACTTATGCAGACATTGTACTGCAATCAGTAATAGCGAATAACTGTGAATTCCTCTAGTAGTACAACTGTTTTTGGCAGCACTTTACATGCTGCATTAAAACTGTAATAATAGGTTAATAACTTGTAAAAAACATGTAAATGATGGAGTAACACAGCAGTTATAAGAGAACATTTGTGTAGAAAATGTCTCACAAAGTAGAGGTGTGTGTGTCTACTTTCTTATTTTGTACAAGTAAAACAAATAGTACTGCAACTACTGACATCTCACCTACAGTAAGAAATACAAATAAACTGACAACCACATAGTAGCATCCAGTAACCGCATTAGAAACCACTACAGAGCTGTAAGACATGTTTTTCATTGCACAGAGGTTACAGCTTTGCTATGACTTGACTTAATACAATTTTATACAATAATAATACAACAGCAAGATGACGCAAGCACAAGCATTTTCTGAATACGATATATTATTTACTGCTTTACTCATGCCTATCTCTCCACGATACCTATTCATGCCTCAGCTTCCCTGACACAGAGCCAGAAAGCGTCAGCAATCAGCTTTTCATGATTGATTATTCAAATATCTTGTGTAATTTCTGCTGCATTTCTTTGCCGCAGCAAAATCCAAAGCATTGAGGTGAAGACTTTAGAAACCAGTGGATCTCACCCCTATGACGTTAATCGTCTGGATGGAAACATCTCCTGCGATGTTCATTGCACGCACTCTCTCAAAAGGAATACGGTGTTTGAAGTGGTGGAACTCGTTCCCATTTACTTTAATCTGCAACAGAAATATAGGTACCACAGTCAACACAGATACATAAATAATAATGTGGAATAGATCTGTTTAAGAGGTATTCACAAACTTAGAGAACGCAGCACAATAAAAGCAAACAAGAAATTCCTACAGTTCACTGAGGTAACGCTTTAACCCCTATTTAATTCATAAGGACATTAATGGTTTATAACACAATGCAATGTGGTTGTATTAATTCGTTGTCAGCAACTGTAACTCCTGCGGTTAGCACCAATAATTGTGGAGTCCAGTTTAGAAACAGATATTTACTATCTACTCTAATTAATACCTAATAACGACAATATGGTTGTTTAAATAAAATACAACATACAACAAATCAGTAGAACTTGATGTCTGCTTACAGCTACATTATATTGTTATAATTAATCATTTCAATTTTAAATAGACTGCTGAATTTGCAGGTTATAGTATTACAAATAAAAAATAATTTACACCTCACCTTGTAGCCATGTGAAGTGACTAAGATGACCATTTCAAAAGCCTGGCCCTTGCAGAAAGGCATACTGTGAATCTTTTCCTCTGACTCCCATGAACCATTTTGGCAAGTGTTGAAGACGACTTTGTCTCGGCCGTCAAATCGAGGGTTGAAGTGGAGGGCAATGTCGCTGGACTCAGACTCTCCACAAAGCAAGTTGACAAAAAACCTGCCATAAGTAGACTTGTAGTGACTGATACTGTATGTTAAGTGCTGTAAGATCATAAAAAAAACTCTCCCAACAAAGAGCTACAGATGACACTGTACAGTGTCTATGTGTGGCGTTTACTTTGTATGTAAAAGTTCATTTTAGAACTTAGATTTGACTATTTTGTAAAAGGGAAGGGATGAATACCAACACTGTACAAAAACCTGCTCCACACAGAATGAGATTACACAAGATGTTTCATTGGTTGGGTGCCAAATGTATTGGTCAGAGACAAAAATGGCATGTTGGATAACACAGTTACCCACTTGGAAACACCTATAGTCAAAAGTGTGCTTTCTAAAGTCACCTGGTAATGTTCTCAGGAATGGACCCCTGGAGGTAGATGGACAGCCCTTCCCTCAGGCCTCCATAAATTGGCCCTAGATAAGGAAGTCTCTGCATGGTGCACAAAATGGACTCAACCACAAGCACATCTTCAAATATCAGTCACATTATACAGTAAACAGTGATTTAGCGTTAGATACATTTGCGTCTCTCAATTGGCTCCTTGTAAAATCTGGAATATAATTTACCATTCATTCTAAGATTCAAGATTCAAAAAACTTTAAAGCACTTAATGATCAAGCCCCATCATATCTTAAAGACCTTATAGTACCACATTAGCTACATTAGCTGGCTTAGGTGACTCTGAACCATTTCTTAGTTATGCTGCTATAGACTTAGACTGTCCAGATCCGGCAGCCAATGAAAATCAACTTATCATGACACAGATTTAATGAAACTATATCACACCGACATATTTTTATTTTTATTTTATTTGACTCCATTGGCCATTAAACCTAATCTCTTCAAATTAGTGGGATGAATTAACCAGCAAGATACAAAAATGCAATCACACCCACAAAAAATTCAGCAGGTACTTACAGGGCTGTAGATTGGCTGATAGCCAGGCGGAGCAACAAACATGGCAGCAGTTGATGAGATGGACAAGCAGGAGGATTTTGTCAGGAACTGATCCGTGTTGCAGACCTTCTTTTATACAAGTGATGAGGGAGGGGCAGTAGGTACCAAACCCAGACTTGCATCACCATGTTGACTTTGGATGCACATTAACCTTTGACCCAGTAGAGGAGTGGTGCATTATGACAAAAGATTCTTATTAGTGTGTGTGTGGTCATGTCCGACTAAAAACTGGTACAGCCATACAAGCAAAGAACATCACTTCTATATAGTGGTAGAGGCAGTATTCAGACGCTTAACTTAAGTAAAAGTAGCCCACTCATCAATCCCACTCAGATATTATCAGCATAACAGCCTGAGTGGATTATAGTTACTAATGCCTTAAAGTGAAAGAAACAACTTACTGCTGCATTCATTTCATCTCTATTCTGCACATACAGCGCATACAAGTACTATATTGAGATAAAACTAATTGTAGGAGGGTGTGTGCATGATTCATAAAATATTCAGACAAGCCCATCTACCAAAGGCAAACAGTAACACAAGTAACCCTTATCTGCCAGTCTGTGCAGCAATCATAAATCCATGTATACTGCACATACTTCATGGAGGCACAAGGTTATTGCAGTCTCACAAATGCATTACAAAGTAAACATGCAAATGTGTCATATACACACACATAAATGCACATAGACACAATCTTACAGGGAACAAAAGCTGTTAAAGTGACACACGGGTGTTTCCTGAAACATCTAGAGCACAGCAATGTACTTTTTATTATTTGATTAAGATAAAGTTCTGCCAAAGCCACCATGAAACTCGAACACTGATGTCTGAAAGGGGACATTTCATTTAATAAACTACAAAGAGATACTACTACTACAAAGAGATAATACTACTACTACTACTAAAGATCCCAAACTGGAAATGTATCTAGCACAGTATCACAGTGATGCAGTTAGATAATCACAAATGTATTTAAAGGTATGTTGCAAAGTAAAGTTGATGTCCCCATACTGTACATATCCTGCAACACTTAGAGTACATTAGTGATGTACAGTATGCTTAAGTAAGAATTCATTCCAAAGGCACTTGGATTGATTGCAACACATATCAACACAAAGATCTGTTTGAAAGCAGCTGGTAAAGCTACTTCATGTAGCCTACTTACAGACAGTCATAATTTATCAGCTGGTTTTAATTTTTTATGTGAACATACAACTGCCCTGCAACTGCAAAAAGTAACTAGAGCTTGTACTTTTACTTTTGACTGTGAATACAAACCCCTCCTCAAAGGTGACCTCGACCTCAAAAATAATTTGTACCTTGAGTATTTTTTCCAGGTAGGTCAATGTTCATATGATTCATGTCAAAAGTGTAATGTTTATTAATTCATCAAACCAGGTTTGAACACTACAGAAGATGTAGAGGGAACTTTGTCTTCTTTACATTTACGTTCAAACAGCAGGAAGCACAGTGGCTGACCTATCCACTGAAATATCTAACACCTGAACAAACAGATAATAGACTGTTTATTATATGTTTGTCTTTTATAGACATATACAGAATTCATAGATCAGGTGTGTGTGGTCTCAGAAGTGGACGTAGGAGAGCTGCACGTCGCCTTCTATCTCCAGCATGTCAATCTCATGGAAGGAAAGAAAGCGATGCTGGAAGTCAAACAAATGTTGTCCATTCACAAACACCTTAAACTTATGGCGCCCGCAGCGAATTGAGATCTAAGAAACAAAAAAGGGGAACGTTTAAGACACTGCTGACCTACAGTCAATTAAAATCATGCACCTAAGAAATCACATAAAAATCCATTGTATATACTAAATATAAAGAAACTACTTACTTCAAAGTACTGCCCCTCTACGAAGGGGTTCATTCTGAGCTCCATCTCCTCCTGGCCCCAGCTGCCTCCAATCATGCTGTTTCTCATCAAAATCCCCTCCCTCACTCTGTGGCTCAAGTGGAAGACGATGTCCCGGGATCTGCTCACCACAAAGTTGATGCACATCCTGCAACACACAGACCCAGAAGTACAATAAGTAAGTGTCTATGAGCAATCACATGTAGTATATTTTAGATACAAATGCATGCACAGTCACAAATACACACCTGTTTCCTCCATAGGGCACCATGCCTCTGATAATGACTGTCCTCCTATGGAACATCCCTCGTGGGAGCATGACGGAGTAGGGCACAGGCTTAAAACAAACAGAAAATGAGAAAACAAGGAATTTCACTTATCACTAGAACTCAATTCATCGACCCATGTGAGACTTAAGTGTGCATTACATACAGACAGTTGTAGTAAACTGTGCAAACATCTTTAGTATTGTTATATCCTTGTGTCTTGATTGGTCTCCCTGCAGTATAGATCTGTCCCCTATTGAAAATGTATGGTGCATCATGCAGAGAATAACCGCTGAATGGGCAAATATTTCATTTGCAAATTATGTTTACAAATGTTTGCATAACCTGCCCTGTCCTCAGCTCACAAACAATTAAAAAGTATGATTAAAACTAAAGGTGATGTGACACAGTGATAAACAGTGTGTTGCAGACATCAAACTCTAAATTTACTTACAAAAATATAATAATCCGTTTGTGAAAACATTGAAAAATCTTTTCTTTGTACTTTGATCAGATAAATTAAGGTGCGAGCAAATTAAAAAAACACAGATTTTTGTTTTTACTGCATTTTATAAAAATCCCAAATTTTCTGGAAATTGGTTTGTATGTATTGTGCAGTGTGAACACAAAAATACGATTTTCCATTAGGAAAATGTGGAAGATGCGTTATAGCAACTGGACTTTTTCAAATTTTTCAAATTAACAAGAAAGTCCAGTTGCCATGACTTAACTTCCAGATAACCACACCTGCATGACTGAGCATCAACAAATAGAAAATGTTCATTTTTTCACTTCTGAATTTAGTAAGATTTTGCTCCATAGACCAGGGGTACCAGAATACAAGTTATAGAGGTTAACTTGCATAACTTCCATGGTATCACAGGTCTGCATGGTTGTACAAAGCGAATCATATTTAAGTTATAAACACTCCAGAGCAGTGTACACAACACATACAGTATTGATGTAATACGTTCTGTTGTGTAACCTTTAAACCTTTTAAACATGAGCACAACGGATGTGATGACCAGGTAGACATACTGATGTTAAACATTATGTCTTTTTCAATATATTCAGTCTGTATATCCAGTCTTAGTTAATATTTTTCAGTTACTTTTCTTGTAACTTGATAAGTTGAACTCCAGCCTCTGACAACAGGCTTGTTAAATGTGGGTATTTGGGTCTGGATTTGACCATATAGTTACAACTACTGATTATGTAGAGTATAGACAAATTTAAAGTTATTCCTTACTCCTTTACTATTTCTAAGGGACACGTTTGGAGCGAGAGGTTCCCAACTACATTAGGTTAAAGTTGCTTCTAGTGTAAGATGTTAAGTAGTGACAGCGGAGAACTTTGTTACTGCAGCCACCTCTACAAACTAAATGAGTTTGAGAAGTTTGCAATGTGTAGCAAGCACAGCTAGCTATCGCAAATTAACTTTCATTGAGCCTTGTCTTCATCTTCAGTGGTCTAAACACAGAGAATGATGTTTTATTGATTGTAAAACCCTTGAAGCAAATTTGCAATTTCTGATACTGGACTACAGCTGTCTCTGGATTTCAACAACGCATCCACTGAAGACATTAAAACAATTAAAGTAATAAAAAAGAAGTATACCATCAGAAGTAGACCAGAGTAGTGTGGAACAAATTTTACTCACAGGGTGGAAGACTGGCTGCCCACACATAACCTATGATCAGATTAACAGATACACAGTAAGCATTGAGTAAAAATGAAAAGGCAATATAAGTAGAGGACATGTTAACTTTATAATAACAGGATTCTCACCGGCAGGTTTGATCCTGGGTAATCTCCCTGATTACAGAAAGACAAAAGAAGTCATTTGTACAATGTTGATGCAACAGTTCACTTAATGCTGTATACTGATTACTATAAATACAAACTAAATACCAAATTGGTTTGGCTTAGTTTAGCATAATAATAAAATGAGTAAATAATACAAAAGAAAGTTAAAATCTGTAAGTGTTTCATACCCCCATACCACCCATGCCTCCTGGATATTCTCCCTGCAAAGAAGCACACATTTAAAATTAAGATTTAATTTAATTTAGAGCAGCCAGACTTGGGTAGAGACTGTTTCTGTTTCTGTGTTCCTGACATTGCACCAATGCACCGATGAAGATTAGAAATAAAAGTATTTACTCACCCCCATGACACCTCCTGGATATCCTCCCTGTTGAAAAGTATATGAACATGTTGAACATGGTACTTTTCAGTGTTGCATTTTTTTATTTATTTTGATGCTTAGGAAAAAAAAACCTATCATCTTTAACAATGAACACAGGCCTCCTATGTATGCTTACTCCCATGCCACCAGCCATGCCACCAGCGTATCCTCCCTGGACATCATTAAAAGACGTGTTAGTGGAATTAGCTTAAACATTTTTGCTATATTTTATACAACAAAAGTAACATACCCCCATGCCACCTCCTGGGTATCCTCCCTGTTTACAAGCAGTGAACATGTTAAATACTGTACACTAGAAGTTTCTTTTGGCTAATCCCTTTTGGGGACCCACAATGGATCATCTGCCTCTGCATATTTGATTTGGTGAAAATTTTACACCGGATGCTCTTCCTGAAATAACACTCTCCGCATTATCCGCATTTTTACGCAAACCACCAACCCTGGGGTCCTTAGCAATTGTGCGCCACTGTTGATGTATTGAATGAGTTGAATGAATTATGGAGGGCGGCAAGTATTTCAGTGGGTAGAGTGGTCGTCTATGAACCCAAGAGTGAGCGGTTCGATTCCCAGTCCCTCCAGGCTATGTGTTGAGAAATCATTGGACGAGACACTGAAACCCCATACTAGCACTGATATGTACTGTCTGGCAGCTGTCTCACAACAGTTTCCCCAAGGGGATCAATAAAGACTGTCATTATTATTATTATTATTATTATTATTAATTAGGTATACTTACTCCCATTCCACTCATTCCCATTGCGTCACCACATATGCCACCTCCTGGGTATGCTCCCTGTTTTAAAGTGGTGAACATGTTAAATACTGTACAGTGGTGCATTGAAGTCATATTTGACATTTTATGAATTGCTTGGCACATAATGAATTAAGTATACTTACTCCCATTCCTCCATCCATGCCACATCCCATTCCACCCTAAAAGACCAAACTGAAGTGTAAAACTTAACAGTTTTGTTTGTGTACCCAACGTAGTATATGTTCATCTACATCACAAGTTGTAATAGACACATTAATCAGGTTATAAAATCTGGTTATAAAAACGTGATGGGATCATACTAAGGCATTAAAACCTGGTAGTAAAGAGGTAATTTGCTCATAATGTAGAATACAGGTAGAATATTTTTATACAAGTAACACATGCTTTTCATTGCACACTGGCAGCAGCTTTGCTGAAGCTTTAAGGAATAACCACTTAAAAAACATTTTAACTCGAGGAGGCTGGAAAAGATGGCGGAGGGAGCAGACGCATAGCTGACTACTCTCCAAGGCGGGCATAATAAACCCTCCAAATATTTTAACTCGACAAATAAATGACAGATTATGGGTGGAGGGAATAAACGAAGAAGCACAAGGACGACTCAGAAGCAAGA
>JAUMHL010000005.1:3914971-3929480 GCA_032362345.1 Sandelia bainsii
ACCCACCTCTGGTCATAATGGTGGTACTTGGAGAGCCAAATATTTTTTGAGGTGGTACCCAGTGTAAAAAGTTTGAGGACCACTGTGCTAAAACATTAAATAATAAATATAACACACATACAACAGGATTGACTGGCAAGACATGACTTTTTTTGTCTTTTTTGTCTATTTAGCAGTTTGTGAAAACCTGAAAAATATTTTTTTAATTGCTTTTAGTCATTATGCTAAGTGGCAAGTTTGTTTCATCAACCAAGCGTATAATAGGATTATCATTTCAATATCATAAGAAAGAGAGTTGGATGCTAAAAAATTGATTTTGGGCCTTAAGATGGATGCAGGCTGAAAATTTTGTTCACTTTTGTGTGTGGGCCAAATTCAGACTAGGATGAACCAGGCTGGGCTAAAATATTATATCCGTCTGTCTGTCAGCTAAGGTAACTGGGGTCTTACGGTGTGTTGAGCACCAGTCTGTCCCACTGGCCCTTGATGTCATCGTCCTCAGGCTGCTCAGTGACATAAAGACCATCAAACTCAAGCTTTCTGGCCAACTCCTTCTCTCTCTTGAAGATAACCAAAGGAACCTGAAGGACACACAGGGAAGAGAAGATAAACGACATGAAAGGTACAAGCAAAAACGCAGGTGGGTTTATGTGGAGCACACTGAATACCACTTACCTTCAGGCAATTGTAGCCAATGATACAAAGGAAGGAGATGATGGTGTGAACAATAGCAAAGAAAGCCATGGCAGGTTCCATGTATCCTGTGCTCTCCTCCAAGAAGTAGTACAAGGGACCTTCTTCATCATCATCTTCTCCTCCATCATCTAATCCAGACCCATCCTCTTCAGCACCAGAGCCTTCAAATAGTCCAGACCCTTCAAAGAGGCCAGAACCTTCAAACTCCTCCTCACCAGGAGGAGTATCAGACACCTGGAAAATCAGACCCAAAACAAGTCTTGTTGTGTCTTTTAGGTTTATATTATTTGTGTGGCACAAAACAACATTTCAAAAATGTTCCCCTGGGGGATCATAAAACTGTTACCTTACCTAACTTTACCTTACCTTATTTAATACAATTTGATGTCAGGGTTTGAATGCAGGGAGTGAATTAAATGTACGCCACATACTGCAATGCCACCAGAGTTGGTAGGATTTCTCAGGTGATGTATGGGTATGTCTAAATCTAAAACAGGTTACAAATGCACAAACCTTGTAGAAGAGCAGGATGAAATTGAGAGCGAAGGCGATGAACAAGGCTAGGAACCGAAGGTTGTAGAAGTTACGAGAAAGGTAGTTCTGTGAGGAAGCAAAGAAGTTTGTAAGATTTTAGTATAATCCAAGCAAAGGGTAAAAGTCATAATTTACTGTCTGATTCCTCCACATTAAAAATGGATTTGCTAAGAAATAACATAAAGACACAAATGCTGATCAATGGGTTAATAAAACGGCAAGTACACTGGCATAAGGCCACTGTAAAAAACTATTTTCCATAACAAAAATATCAGCCTCCATTTCAATGGATACAATACAAATTACAATAACAATTACAATACAAAAATGAAAACCATGGCACCATATGGTGGCTAACAGCATAAATTTGTATTGTGCTCAAAGAGAACTGCTCACCATAAATTTGATTCTCTGAACCTCCAGCTCATTCCACAGCTCAAAGCCGTCATCTGCAGCTTTCTTGTCCTTTTTCGTCTTGGTCTTCACCGTCCTTTCCTCTGTCTCCTCAGGTATTTCCTCCTTTACCTCAGGTTCAGGCTCTGCCTTCTCCGTCTTCTCTCCATTTTCAGTGCTGGAAAAGACATGAGGACTGAAACAGTTTTTTTGGCAGAATAATTTTCTTTGGCAGTGTAGTAAACCCTTATAAAAAGTGGATGACTACACAAATGTGTGATAATGTGAGGAGCTAACTTACTCTGCTTTCTCTGTCTCCTGAGGGGCCTCTTCTTCAATTTCAACCGTTTCTTCCTCTTCTTGTCCTCCCACTGCAGCAGCCAACTGTTTCAATAATAGTTTGCAGTTAATGAACTGATTAACGGAGAGCATACCGAGCGCACAACAGTAATTATGAAATACAACACGTCACCAATTTTCTCTTCAGCAGTGGCGTGCCCTCAGGTGTCGGAGGCTCTTCAGGTGTAGTCTCACCAAAGTCTCCAAGGCCACCAGGAGCATTGAAACCAGGCAGGCGTCCACCTTCCCTCTCCTCGCCATCCTCCTCTTCCTCCTCCCCGCCTACGGCATCTAAGAGTTCTGCTGCTCCATCAGCGTCTTGGACTTCTCTAGCCCCTGGTTCAGGTGGGAGGTCCCCGTGAACTTCATCCTGTGTTGGATCTGGCATACTGGCTAGGATCTCTGTCACTGTCATCTTTTTGGCGCCCTCCACCAAGCCTCCACCGAACAGTGCCTTCCATATTAGTGTGAAGAAGCCCTTGCAAATGTTATAGATAAATATCAGGATGCCCATCAGGATGGTGTAGACAAACGTAACCAGGCCGATCACCATCTCCTTTATAGTCATTTTTCTAAATTTGCGGTACCGACGCCGGAGGTTACGGAAAGTGAACATGTTGAAGAAGTTAACCACGCTTTTCAGGAAGTCTGCAAAGGCTGAGGTTGACTCTGGGGCTTCCCCTTCCCCATTGCCTTCCTCTCCTTCTCCAGACTCTGCTTCCTCTCCTCCACCCTCCTCTTCTTCCTCATCATCTTCCTCTTCTGCTCCATCTGCCTCAGGTTCAGAGATAGATGCAGCAATGTTCATCTCAAAGATGGTGTCCTCACAGAAGTTTACAAACATCTCCATCTTCTCACTCTCACCACCTTCATTGACCACATCAAAGATGAACTGCCGTTTGGATTCTCTGACTTGTGGCATTTCCCACTGGTTGCGGTTCGCCTCACTGATTTCAAAGTAGATGCGCTCAATCCTCTTGCTGGCCCCCATTATCTCAATGCGGCCAAGGAAAGGGCGGAAGTAGTTGAGAACACTCTCAGCCTGCTCCAGGAAGTTCTGTAGGCGTGTGTCATGAGGTACGTGCTCTGACAGGTTTGTGAGCAGAACAGCAATATTGAAACCAATGTCTTTGGCTGGCTCTTGGAAACGGTCAGCAAATTCCTCAAAGTTGATCATCTCATTCTCATCAGCTTCTGAGCAGGAGAGGAGGAACTGGATTTCAGAAGGAGTGTATTGCTTCTGGCTGTCCATGGCCTTGGAGAAATCCTTCTTAGAGATAAGCCCGCGGGGGTCAGTCACATAGTCACGGAAGGCGTCAGATGCCACTATGTCCTTGAGCTTGAGGAACATGTCGAAGAATTTAAGGATCATCTCCACATTACTGGAGGACTCCACGAGCATGTCCACCATCTGCTTGGCAATGGTGCCATTCACAACATTACCTACGAGACGTATAAGGTAAGAGGAGATGAGGAAAATATACAAAATATGTGACACAAATGAGAGACTGTATCGACCTTATACCTTCAAGCAGAGAGAGAAGCATCACTACCATGTCCTTCTGCAGATCCAGCAGTTCTTTCAACAGTCCAATTTGACTGGAGTCCTGCAACAAAGCAAAAACACACAGAAAAACACAAACAGTAGAGAAAAGAATATTCTTAAGATATATACCTACTGTAAATTAACAGATATGATATCACAGTTTAATTTGAGATATTTGCTTCTGTCTGAGACATAAAAGGCTAAGAGACGCTACCTCAGAGTGTGCTCTACTCCAAAAATGATCCTGGGTTTGCATTTTTAAATAAAGAATATGCATTTTTAACAACATAAAGTACACTGAATATTATGGAAAGCAAGACAGAGACTGGAAACACAGATATAAAAGGAGGGAACAAAATGCCTCTGTTACTATGAGCAGTATCGCCTTTCCCCTTTATCTGAAAAAGTGGCTGCAGCAGAGAGGAAGGAAGATATAAACATATTTGCAGACAGTGATCTCCTGAAGATCTGCACCAGCAGATAACCGCAAATATTTTAGACAGTCCAGAGTGCTTGTCAAGCTGGTGGAGATCTAGAGGAAAAGGATGTCAGGTGGGCAAGCATCAGCCGCCAGTTAATATCTTTTTATTTCTCTACAACAGAAACAACAAAATCTATACAGCAAAATACAGCTAAATGAACAGAAAGCAAAGCGGGATGCTCAGATGCTTGACTGAACAACATGACTTTTTTTTTGGTGGGAAAAAGCTGTTTAACTATATTAAATTCCGAGATACATCTGTTGTCTAAAGTTGCTTTTTGTTGTAAACAAAACACTAATTAATTTATTTATTATCACTAATTAAAGGAATGAGAGCTTTTTAGAATCTTGCTTGTCTGCCTCTGAATGGGCAGTCAGTGTTGGTATTCTGTGTATTCAAAGACAATATCTGAGTTGTTTTTCTTTTAACTCAAGATCAACAACAAAAGCAAAAATACTGGTAAAGACAAAGGAAAAACTATTAGACACACAAGGAGGGAAATGTAAATTATGTCAAATATGAAGCTGCTGAATAATGTGGCGAAGCATGAGGGGCCTCTAAATGAGATGACATTCGCAGAGAGACATAGATTCTTACGCCATTTCGTTGTCCAAGATCAGGGTGCATCTAACAGAGTTGCACATAGAAATAAAATGTTAACCATCAACATTTTTATTTCGTTTTTGTTTTGTATTTTGTGAAAATGATGCCTTGATAATTTTGTTCTAGGCTACAGCTTGAATCAAGTTACATCCTCCAGTGTTAATAAATTACCACAGAAGTTTTTTTTTTTCTGAAAACCTAATTAGAAACCACCTCATCTGCATATAGATGACAAAAATATTATGTTTCTTTTTTTTAAACAAACCTTAACAACCCAACATCAAAAAGATAATCACAATATAAAAATAAAACATTGCATTTTAAACAGCAGACTCATTAGTAGTCAACACTTAAGCAAAATTAGACTGAGTAGAAAACAATGCAGCTACACGTTAGGTCACACAAACTAAATACTATAGACACACATTACTCAAAGCAAACTCTAATCAAAGGTCAGTATGAATTGAACACGTACTTAAATTGGGCATGGTGGATTAACTGTATTATACACAATCAGAAAATGTAAAGTGAGAAAATTAAAGTAAGAGAAAGAGACAGTAACTGTTCAAATTGTCTCTGCCATCTTAACCCAATGCTGCTGACAGTCTGAATCAGGTGAAACCCTCTGGATTATTTGGAACAATGTAATTCAACAGAAGATTGATAAATTAGAAGTGTTTTATGCTTATATAATAACCAATGCTTCTGAAGATTTCAGAAAACCAGAAACATTTTAAGACTCCTTTGATTGCTATCTAGGTCTATCAGAGGTATCTTTGCCTTTTTTATAGGCATAAAAAGACAAAACAGACTATTTCAATCAGATATATCTCTTAATAGCATTAAGTATTTATATTTTATTACATAGGTGCTCTTATGATTATGTTTGTATTGTAGGTGTATTGTAGGTTTTGTTCTGTCTGTGTTTTAAGTGCTGCTCTGTGTGCCCGCCTTTTAATTGCCCCTTGGGGATAAATAAAGTGTTTCTTGATCTTGATCTTGATAATATTTAATAGCTATATAAAATGTGCAGGAACAGCTAATACACCTAAATCTAAATGTGAATTACAAAGGAACGTAACCAAAAGATAGCTTATTACTGTTATTTCCATTTTAACGTAACTGAAGCATAACTTAAACAACATGATACATGCATATCATCATGGTATTTATTTATCATCACCTCCCTAAAACATACTGCAGAATAATTTAATAAAGTGGCAGAAACAATCTGACAACAAAAAAAGTTGTTGAAAATATTCAAATAAATACATACTTTGCTCTGCAGGGATGAGAGAGACAGTTCACATAATTAGCATACTCAGAGTGGACACACGATTGAAACTATACAGTAATTTAAAAATGGCAAATTTTACTTTAACATTTCCTAAATACTCAGTATATCTAGAAAAAAAAAAAAAAAACATATTTACCAGGATGCCTTACCTGAGCAAGTTTCATCATCATATGAGCAAAGACGTGCAGGAAGCCCACAACAGCGTCCCACAGTCTGCTGTGCGCTAGAGACTGCTGGTTACCAGTACAGGGACCCTGACAGACACAGAGACAATGAGGAAAATACACAATACACAATATAGTAAGTATTGTCTTGTGTGTTTCAAAATAACGTCCTGAAACAAAATCTGTATTAGTAATTACTTTATATACAAAGGGGAGGACTGGTCAAATATTAAGCAACAGCAGTTGAAAATATGGCTTTCTTATCTGTTTCATGCCACTGACTAGTATCTTCTTATGGTTTATCTGTTTGTTAGCTTGACTGGCTTAAGATCTGTAATAGATGTATCCAAAATCAAAAGTTCAATTTTAGAAGAAAAACTGCACATGAAGTCATGTCATTATGATTCAAAATCAAATCTATCTACTTGCCATGCAGCAACATTCTCACCTGGATGTACTCAGTCAAGCTGTTAAAGACCTGCTTGGCCACGGTCATTGCTTTGGAGAAATTCCTCTTACCAGGCTCATCAATGATGTCTTTTCCTGAGTAGTACCAATAAAAGTCACTGATTGACTCCTGTGATGGAAAAAGGAGAAAGTAATATGTTATTTTTCAATTCTATCCTAAATAGCATTTACAAAAGAAGCCAGTGAAAATCTTTTTGTCAGCTTCATGTTAGGTTACTTTAGATTTGAGGTCATAATAACAGATAATCAGAGTGACCTGTAGTCGTAGGAGGTAGTCCACAGTGCAGATAATGACATTGATGGTAGTGGTGCTGCCTGTCTGAGTTCTCAGGTAGTTCTGAAAATCTGAACACAGATAAGAGAAACAAGAGACACTTTAAATCTAATTCTTCTACTTTTAACAATCTAGGCAGGGCATCGGACATGTGTACAGTATAATATTGTATATTTATTGTAAAACAATGAGCTAGCAATTTTGCGGTGCACTGAACATCTCTTCCTGCTGGACGTTGACTTTAATCCATCCTGGTGATGCTGACGAGACAGTTCTGTTCATCACTGACTCACCATTATTGTGGCCCTCGCAAAGAAGCTGCAGGAAGCGGAAGAGGTCACATGTAAATTCGTCATCAGCCATCACTTTCTCATCTGGGCAGAGAAGCAAAGGACATGCCCATGAATCCGAGCAAAAACAGTCCCTGTACACATTATGTATATAACCTGCTGTGTTATTTTGTTAGAAAACATAGACATAACAAAAAATATTAGCAGATCAGAGATTAGGTGTGTTAAAAGAAATTACCAGTGTATTTTAGTTTTGATAAACTCTTTATCCTACTGCTATTTAACATTTAAACTTTATCTTGCATCACAATAGCTTGTCATGTAAGTTATTTGTCCTATTACCTATTGCCAAGTAACGAAAAAAAACATTTTACCAAAGCAAATTAAAGTTAACTATTCCTTTACTAGTTGTTAGTTGTTACTAAAAAATAAACAATAAATTGATAAAGATATTAACCTTAACAAGTCATTTTAATGTATTTTTAGTCATAAATTCAAATGTTATTTAGCAAAATATAAACTCTCATCCCTTTTAATAAAAAATGTATATCTTTTGAGAAAGAAAACAGCACTGACAGAGGATTTGCTTACCTGAAAATGACTTGTAAAGATATACTGTTGACACATATTAAGAATCTATACTGGTGAAACAGAGATTATGCTGATCTACAGCAGTAGGCACAACTATAGCACTGTGCATGTGTGTATGATCTTCACGGACACTGATTAGTGTACTTGTGTATGTATATGCTGTGTACATGTCTGTATGCAAGTATCTGGACTGAGTAACAGTGTGTGTGTATTGCACATTAAAGCTGTAAGTAGCAGTGACCTTATACCACTCCTCTGTTCTTATTACAGTGAGTTAGTGAAAACCACAAACACCTTTGAGTCTATTAGTCACCAGGAAAGATGAGGCTGAGGCTTCCATACTTACTCCATTTTAGGTTTTCTTTCCTTTTACTCCCTCACCCAAACTTTACCTCTGTCTAGCTTTCCAGGTACGTTTTACAGAAAACAACTAGTCAACACAACTCGAATGATCAGCAGGTGAGACACACGTGATACTGACACAGTGAAATGGACATGGAATACACAGATACATGAAGACAGAAAACCAGGGAATAACAGATCAACACAAATACAAGTGAAGAAACACTCATGACACAAATAACTTCAAGGCACACCCTCATGCAAGACAGATCTACTGAACTCTGCAAACTCCGATAAGCTCCGATAATGGAGTACACCCTAATGTATGAATGTAGAATTGAAAGTAAAGAATGACTTGACTTTTCTTGAAGTAAAGGAATATAACTTTCTATGTGTGGGCAATACGTTTTGACTTATTGTAAATATTGACTTAAAGGACAAGTTCACAGATTTTCCACTGGCTTCTTATGGCTCTAATTTGAGGGGTACATGTATATGAATGGTGTTAGACTTTTCTCTGCCTTTCCTATATTCAAATACGTCTCTGTTTTTAGCTGGAAAACGGCACATGAAATTGTCTGGAGGAGTTTTCACTAAATATTTAGAGCAATACTTTAATACAAGGAAGGTAAGAGGAACTTTAATACCATTTATATACACATACTCCCCAAACCAGAACCCTAGGACGAAAGCTGAAAATATATAAAACTGACCCTTTAAAGACTATAGACAATTTTAAATGCCACCCATTGCAAAATCCAAATTTTACTAATTTTAATAACTTTATCAGCAATCCATCTGGAAGTCGGAACTTAAAAAAGTGTGTCTTTCTCAAAAATGCACAAGCATGCTCACTTTTAATCATGACAGTGCAAGAACAAAACAAAACTGGCAGTGATGCTGGGTGTCACCTACAACAACAAATACAGACATAATGACGGAGGTGAAATTTGGTTAATAGTCCCGTATCGGTAGCAAGCAAAGGGATGGGATCACAACTGAGCCAGAAGTTCAGGGAACACACACATCGACGGTTGTTTTTTAATAAAACATTATATGGACTATGCGAAGTTGCCTAGAATGCTTTATCCTGTGTAGTATTTAAGCCCATGTTGCTGATGTGAAATTCACCTGTCTGCTGTGACTATTAGTGGCTGAAAGTCAAGGACAATGGATGTAGCTTAGCTGATCTAAGCTCTGTGGGATCAGCATTAGCCTTCAGTTGTTGAAAGTCTTACTTGGCTGATTGTACCTGTCTGATTGTCCAGTTGAGCTTTTCCAAAATTAACAAGGCTACGGTTATAAGCTATGACCTGATATTCCACAGAAAATCCGGTGACACTGTCATGGTAAACAGGATAAAATGAAAAAATTCACAAGTTGGGGCACATTTTACAGAATGTAAGGATTTATAAGAAGTGTCTTTACACATATATTTCAGACATGTGGGTCAGTGCTGATTACTACAACATAAGGGGGGAACCATCTACATGTTAATGATGCAAATAAGAGAGATACAGGTCTTAGAGAGCCATTATAGCTGCTGCAATTCATTTCAGAGTTTCTAGGGCAGTGCAGTTTTCTATGATCAGCTTAGGAGAACTAAGTGGGAGAGGAAGAAGGAGGTTACAGCCTTTCCTTCCCAGTAATCAGCCAGAAGGCTGAGAGAATCAGAGTTACAGTAGATCTGTGATAAAACACTCAAGGATGAAAATAAAACTTTACAGTCACTCGAAAATGGAAAGGACAGCGATACAATGCTTAAGTACTGTTACAACAGCATGTGTATCATTGCAAGGGTTCTGTTATAAAATAACAGTAATCAAGTGGCTGTAAAGCTCAATTTAACTGATTCCTTGAGTGTGAAATGAAATGCATATTAAGTTCACAGCATGGAAACAAACTAGTGATTCCGAGCGAGAAAGAACAGAGGAAAGAAAGAAGGGAAAGAAAGAAAATATATGACAGCAAAGTTCCATTTACCACGTTCTAGCTTCTTATCTGAGAACCATGAGAGCAGCAAATTGACAAGTGGGTAGGACATGGACATGAAGGGTAAAGGGTTGGAATGGGCAAAGTGAATAAGATGTGGGAGAGAAAGACAAAGAGAGACGCAGTGAGTCCAAATATCTCATGGCTGTCAGGGGATGATAAACTGTTTCATACATCAACAGTCAAAATGCTGAGGCTAATACAAGAATGTCATGGCTCTACACACCCTGAACACACTTACATGAAAGCATACTTGCAACCAGGCATCCATAAACAGGCACACTCAGACACACACATAGATGCACACAGGAATGGACTACAGACTTGAACTACGAAGATGTTAAATTACATCACAAATCAATGCAAAATGAAATAGGGAAACAAGTATTTGGCAGTGTGTTTCTGTGTGTGTATGTGTGTGTGTCACCCTGTTTGGATGACAATGTGTTAAGATACTGTGGGACAGTAAGAGGCTGTAGATCATACTCACTGGTGCCTTCTTCTGAAACCATTCCAAGTCCCTCAGCCTTGTTCTGTCTCTCAAAAGCGTTCAGATCCAAAACACTGACAATATCAAACACAGCCATCAGTCACTTTACTCAATATATAATAATTCTACTTAAAATGATCCAAATCCAAATAATGTGAAGTGTCCTCAACACCCCAACAACCAAAAACAAGAGGTGTTAATAACAAAAATGTAAAATGTAAATTCATTACAGACCTGCAGGTCTGCATCAGAGCCTGAACGCTAAGGAAGAATCCCACATCCTTTTTATCCTTCAGATAGTCCAACATTCTCTGGACATAAACAAAACATTAGAAAAACAATAAAATATGTGGTGAGTGGTGTTGTTGTTGTTGTTGTTGAGAAATATCATGTTCAGTTTAGCTCTTTATTCTAGATTTGCAATTAAAATATAATTGTCTAAAATGTAATGTATGTAAAACTGTCATATTTCCTACTACTTTACCTGCTGTACATCACTGTTGCCTCCATTGAGGATGGAGATTCCCAATTTGAGTGTGGAAGAAACCATGGCTCCAGGTTCACCTGAAACAAGGAGAAAGTTAAGTAGGGTGCAACTATTCTTACCCAACAATATATTTTAAATACTGTTTAAGGGATCTTGTTTTGACAAAATTGTATATTGCAACTGTGTATTGCTCTGTGCTGGAATTTTATAAAACAAATGATTTTATATTACAACATTTATTTATAAAACACTACTTAAAGCAAAGTACTGTACAACACTGTCACTTGTTTAATATCTTATCACTGATCTAATTCAAACAAAACTGGGGAAAGAAATGCATCTCACATTTCTATGATTGCTTTAAGAGGACAGAATTAGATTAGAGTAGCCTACAATTGAATTATTTATGTCAATATAATTCCCACGCAGACTAAAACAAGTTTGAGTGTGTGCATATGTGTGAGTGAGAGTCCCTAAGGTGGAGTGCAACAGCTACCTTTACAGGCGCTGATCATCTGCAGCACCATCTCTGCAGCCCCACGATTGTGTAGACGGGACTGCTGGTACAGGAGCCTCTGTTTCTCCATCTCCTTTTCCTGTGGAGCAGAGCAGAAGGGACACAGCTTTAACCCTGCCAACAGGGACTGCACTGCCCCCCGCACTCATTCACACACGCACACACACACACACGCACAGCCTCATATTTCTGACTACATATAGCTCATCTACTAAAAAGAAAACGCCTATTATCTGAATACATTAAATAAAATATAAATATAGAATAAGAATTTAAGCTTATGACAAGACAGCTTTGAGATTCATAGTTTACAGAAGTTTTATTTCACGGTTAGCTGTATTCAGTCTTTCTGCAACTTTAAGTTGAACCTCCTCACGTACAAGACGGACAGAGGTGAAGCTGATATCAATCTTTCCATCTGAGTGTGACAAGATGGCACACAATCGCCCTAGATGTTAAACTAATCCATTCAGGGGCTGGAAAGGACTGAAATGAACACTCTCGTGGTGATGGAAATATTTTGAATCATTTGAGATTTTGGCTCGGGAGCTGGCTGCAGCACTGGTCCATTATTACATAAAAGGTCTAAATCCAAAACTCATATTAACTAACTTAACTCATATTAATTCTAACATAGATCATTAAACAGGAACACACACATTCTCTTCCACTGGAACACAATGTGTATTAGTGGTGGAGATCGTTATTCCAGCTCTTTGAACATCTCCCAGAGGCAGCAAACATTTGATGCCAGCAAACATTTCTTCCCAATGCATAACACACACTTCACACACTCTTCTGAGGAAGCAACGGCAGATGTCTGAGTAACACTTAGAGCATGCAGCTCCTGTTTCTGACTGTACTACTCAGTTTTGTTCAATCTTATGCCCCTGAAGCTACAGCTATGCTACCTGCAGCAACATAGTTTGCTGCTTTTCAGTGAAAATGAAAATTGAGATAAGTGCTTAAGTTGAGAGAAAGGCATCTACTTGAACTGACAATGACTATGATTTTGGTATTTAGCACAGGCTCCTGTGACATCATAACTAAAGCCTACTGTAAGGTAATAATGTTGAATTTACAGGTTTTGGATATTGATAGCTAATATTCTAAAATTGCAACTGTTAGACTGGACATTTTTCTAAATCATTTAATTAAATGAATTACAGTAGTACTGTGCTATATTACGCTTCATAATGCAATACAGTGTTACACTTGCTATGTTGCTACATAATACACTATTCTACTTCACAGCAATACTCGCTGTACTTCAATGTTAGACAACATTGCACAACTAACCTTGTTACAAATGGGATGATATAGCAACTATGAATAACCATCCTGTTGACAAAAGAGGTTAGAGTTTACCCACCCACTTACCACCTTGCATAAAGCCCCACCCAAAGCACCCATACCTGAAACTACCCCTCCCTCCGCCCCCCTCCCTCGTAAGCCTGACTGTGTGTAAAATAATTACAGAGCAGTTTTTCTCTGGTTGCAGAGGTTCTGCTTATCATTTGATCAAATGATAATGTGTCTTTGTGATAAGTGAAGAGATTGTATATGCTTATTACAGTATGTATGTGTTTTGTATTTGTCTGGTAGTGTATGCTTGGATGAGTGAGTGCTTGGGTTTAGGACAGTGCACAGGATGTACGGCTGACTGTGCAGGCTTTTACTGTAATCCTTGGTGAGTACAGAGAGGGAGACTTGTTAACATTGTCCAATTTGAAGTAAAGACAGACAAAATTGGTTACTTATCAGTTGTTAGCTGTTGTTAGATCAGGTGAATCCATGTATAGTACCTGTACCTGCTAATTAGCAGGTGAATACAGGAGGGTGTGAGACAGGAAAGGGTGGTGCGTTTGTGGGGGAGAGTACACACTAACAAGATCAGCACAAAGGAACTGGTTCTACTGTTAGGAAACGTGCTGCATGACTCAGCTTTATAACTCTTAGCAGATTTTCTTAATTCAGTTTTGGATAGTAACATTACATTTCTGAGCACATATATAAGGTACCAAAAAGGAATAGTAATGATGTACAGTTGATGAAAATACACCAAAAAACTTTAAATGTAACTAATTGAAGAGATTCATACACTACATCAACACAATAGCAGTGCAAATAGATCAAATGCTACCTTCCATAGACATAGGCTTCTATTGTTACAGCATCACAGTGTCCAAACCTGGCCTTTGTGGCAAAACAAATTATTGAAATATTCATTCTGATTCACACTAAAGAGGTGAATTACTGCTAAAAGTTAGTTTGACTCTTAATGGGTCGTTTTACAGCATAATTTTCATCAAAGAGGGGATGCAAAGACAAATGTTCCTAAAATCTTTTCAGAACCACCAGGAATCTTAGAGATTTGTTACATTTTTAGTATTATTTATATGTTAGAAGCTCATTAGTAAAAAAATTACTTTTTGACGGGTGGCAGAAGTACGCACAGTAAACTGAATACACAAGTAAAAGTGCGAGTACTTTTACAACAAAAAGTACTCCATTACAAGTAGATGTGCCACTTCAAATTCTTTACTAAAGTTGAGCCACTAAGTACATGCTCTAAAATTTACTTAAGTACAAAAGTACAAGTACTGCACTAAGAAACAGATTTCTCTAGAAAGTACTATACTTTTTCAAGCAGGTGGTATGTAAATGTATTTAACTTCTGCTGTACTTCTGCTGAGGCGCAGTAACTTGCTACTACAAAAAACATAGAAGCACATCAGGCTTGGAAACTCTGAATTTGAGATTCAACAGCTAGCAAACACTCAATGCCTTGTTTTAGCCTTGGTTTTATTTTGTTGTCTTTAGATGCACCATCTCTCTGCACTCAGGTCATGCAATTTAGGAAATAAAACAAATTGAGTTTGCAACACTGATCCCACTGGTGGGCATAGTCCAGCAAAGGCATGCACATGTCAGTCCACCATAGCCGGAAATAGACAAATGGTGTGAGTGAACAAGAGAAAAGAAAGAGAAAAAAGAGAAATGT
>JAUMHL010000005.1:3929580-3949689 GCA_032362345.1 Sandelia bainsii
AAACTACACTTAAAACTGAGACAGTTGCATGTTCTTGGTGTGGTCACTCAGTGCATGAGGAGTTGCTTCTCCGCTGACTCCCCTGTCTCCCTTCCCCTGGTCCCCCCATACCATCTCTGTCTGTCGCACCTCAAAGGATGGCTCCTCCCCCTCCTGTTCTCCCCCTTCGTCCTCCTCACCAATGTGACAGCTCTGGAGGGAGATGACAGCAAGTCAGGAATTGAAAAAAGGTTCTAGGGAGGGTTAGGGCTGGGGTTAGGGTGGAAAATTATTTAATTCACTCTGATTGTTGTGAAAATGTTACAAGAAGATGCTGCAAAATGACAAGTCTTACCTTTGCCATAATATCAGCATATGATATATAAAGATGGTCAAGATCGAGTTTGCTGTAATGAGACAACACATATCAGGAATCAAAAAGTCTCACTGCGGACCAGGTACCAAGGTTAGCTGCAGAAGGAGCAAGAAGCACTTACGTCTTTTCTGTGAGAGCTGTACGACTGAAATGAAGAATCAGCTGGTGAAGGGGGTCAGGCTTCGTCTCAGTCTCCTCTTCCTCTTCCTCCTCTTCCTCCATTGCTTTCTATTTACATACATAACGAAAACATTGGTATACACTGTTGACAATGCCAGTTGTATTTCTCAGAATTAAGAGGTCTATGACTTACTGATAAGTCGTCAATCATCTTGTCCTCAAATGAGTAACCTTCAGTCTCTAACCAGTTACGTTTGTATGCATTCAAGAACATGTTGATTGCCCTGTGCCTGTGTGAATGGAGGTCATCAAAGCTTAATTCGAGTTCATTGGGTCATGTGAAGCCTTTTGATTTTATTATAGATTATTTCTGAGTATGAGTATGAAATGCATCATTACGTGGGGATGTTGTACAGAGGGGTCATCCTGAAACAGGCCACCACAGCTCTACGTCGCTGTTTGGACAGCAGCTTGTGCCACACCATCTTCTTTGACTTGAAGGGATGCTCGGTCTGAAGCAAGAAAAATCAGCTACTGAATAAACCTTTTCTCCTTTAGGCTGCAACGAATAATCAAAAGTCACTGGCGTTTGCTTGCACAGTTTGTGTTTTTACTCACCACTTCAATGTGGTAAAGGACAGCAGACACCTCTTGAACCCTTTTCACCACCTTCTCAGGGTCCTCTGCATCTTCAGCCTTTCCAGACATCTCCTTATAAAGAGACATCTGCCAGCGCATAGCTGGGTCCTCCACCTAAAACAAAGTGTCAGTTATGTACAACACATGTAGATATTTACAGAGAAAATTACTGCATATATTCATTATTTTCTTTGATATATAAAACAAATTAAAAAGTCAACTCACTTTGCCTTGGAGATGTAGATTGTTGCGCAAGAACTCCCTCACTTCTTCATCTGTGTCTCTCTACAAGGGAGGAGGCCAAGATTGAAATGAATAACATTGGAAATTTAATTGTTTAAGACAATCAAAATGTTCTACAATTTAGGTTAAAAAAACCCGTATACTGACATGCACTGTAGTTTAGCCTTTAAAAATTCCCTGATAGTAAAAGAAGTCAATCTCCACAAGTCTGGACTAACTGTTGGTCAATATTATATTTGTAAAAGATACAGTTATGTACTAAATTCATATAATAAAGTACGTATATTCAACAAGTTGGCTTCAACGAATACGGGTACCAGTGAATATCTGATCTTGGCAATATTGATGAGCTCCTGGTCTGCAGGAGAGCACATGTTGAGACCGATGGGAAGCATCTTCTTTAATGCTGCCACAATAAGGGAGGTCTGCACAGAGTAACGATCCCCCCGACGCTTCTTCTTGGAACGCTCCTGCTCTGAACCTCCAGACTAAAGAGAGAAAGAGAGTTCAGTTCAGTTCAGACCAATCCATCACTATCTAGATAACAAAACCTTATGCTTCACAAATCAAAAATATTCAGAAAATATTTTTGTGACATAAGTATATTTAACACAAATGGTGATAAAAACTACTTCTAACACAAAACATATCAGGAAATTGGCACAATGACATGGCAAGAACCAACTGCAGGGTAGCATTTTACACATTATCACAACATGCTGAACAACTAAGTGAAAATACATATTCATCACCTGAAAAAGACAGACTAACAACTACATTTTCATGTAAACATCAACCTCTGGTGGAGTTTCAGCTTCATTGCTGGATCAGCTACAGTCGTTAGACAAAATGCAGCCTCACTGTTAGTAATGCAGTACCCAGACAGGGCACGTCCTGTCCACTGGGCAGCACACAGAACAACACAAGTGTGTGGGGTCAGGTCCATCGCCCTGGAGCTCTTCTCACACACTCCTGTCCTGAGGCTGCCAATGCTCATTACTGGCTGTTATCTGGCCTCACAGCACCCTCTCTGCCCTCAGTGTGCATAGTGTGTTGCTGTTTGGGCAGTGAGTGGCACTGTGAGGATCAGGTAACAGAGACTCACTACAGTAATGCCCATTTATAGCCTTGGGGAGGAAGTTGTCTTATTTATTTTACAGCAACCATGTAAAACATTAACTGAACAGTGATTAAATATTTGATGATTTAACAAGCAAATGTTGTCAAGGAATTAGACATGGAGTGAAAACCCAGTTAGTACATTAAATATGATGACAGCTACGTATCTGGTGATGTAGAGCTAACCTAAGTTTCCCCCAAAAGACCCAACTATCTACATATGCTGTTGATGAATCAGGCAGATCTAATGCTGAGAGCAAGTGATGGTATGGGCTTTTGATGTAAACAGGAATTCAACACAAAGCTAATAAGACTGAAAAGAGAAGAGTCCCCCAGCACAGGAATCTTTACCACAAAAGCTGAAAGAAATCCAAGCATCAATAAAAATATTTCAACATCACAGATGGCACAGTAGCACGGGCTCCACAACTGTAAGGCAAACTGTTTATTAATCAAACAAAAAATAGTTGATGGTGCTCGGCCGCAGGAGTGCTCGCTCCAAATTAGATACACAACTGCTGACCCAAGTCCCATGAAACCTCTCAGGCCACTACGAACTACAGCAAAGAGCTTTCATCAAGCCGCTCCAGACCCCTACTCACACATATACCGATCAGCCAGAACATTAAATCCACCTGATGGTTTTAATGTTGAGGCTGATCAGTGTAAACACACATATAAAACATAGACGCACATTGCTAACACACATGCACTCACACTCAGTTTTACTCAAGTACAACTGCAAATATATCTCACTCACAGAAAACACTCTTAATAGAAGCAGTTTCAACTAAATCTACAGTGTACAATCATTTCAATATATATGCACTATTATAACACTGCTATTACAAAATGTCAATTATAGTGACATGGTAGTAACTATATGTTTATAATCCTGTTCTGGTGTCTGTATGCGTGTGAATACTGGGGTCTGTGTAAAAAGTGTGGTAGTCCATGGGAGAGCTTGATGAAATGCCTCCCCAAACTCAGGGTGCCATGCGATCAGCACAGCGTTCGTGCACAAACACAGTCTAACCTCTCCATCTCCGGCCTAGTGGCCCAGCGTCCAATCCCGACACAAGATGTAGAAGAAAAGATAGTTAGGTTCACTCCTAATACTGTCTAAACACTGTATACTGCCACTTACATTTTCCTGGAAAAAGATGGTATTAGTAATGTAATAGCGCATTACCCTGATACATATAGAAAATCCTAATTTATTAAATAAGCATTTATCTTATGTTGTTATATTAACATCAGGTAAATCAAATGTTTACCTGATATTAACGTAACATCAGTGAGTAGATCAAAAGGATTTCCTTTTAAATCTTTCTCTGTTTGCAAAGGGTGATGTTAGTGAAATATGAATTACGCAATGTTATGTGGAGTAAGTGAATTAAACAGCTTAATAAATAACAGGCTATGTTTAACTTGGCTACTCTTCTGCTCGTCCACTCTCACCTTGCTCATCTTGCTCTTACTGTCAGCAGTCAGGAAGGACATGTTATTAATCTCATTCATCACCACAAAGTTCTGCTCCTCTCTTTTAAAATTCTGTAAGAAATTTACACAGGAAAAATGTTAAATTGTAAAGGACAGACAAATCGCAATACTTGAGAGAAAAACAAGCGAGAAATAAACCAGAAGACTCACATGGGATTTGGACCAGAATATGAAGACCTCTCCCACCATTCTGAAAAGTTCCTCTGCATCTGAGTCTGGACAGGTCAACCATCTTGCCCTACAGACAAAGCATTGACAGCAACAGATTAACCGAAGTACTTTAATAAAAGTCTGCCAGTTCTGGCAAAGTCAGTTCAGTTATTACAACTGACCACACATAGTGGATTATGGAGATTATGCAGACAATCTCTCATCTTTTATTTGCCCTTTGTTGGAAATAATCTGATCACATACACAATCTTGTAAATATACACAGAAATGTTAAAAAGCTTGTGTGTATGTATGTATGACATTTTACTTATCTTTCATCTCAGAACAAACACTACACTTTAGCACGCTTTGTGGCATTCGTTTTTTTGCAATACAAAACCAGCATTACAACACATAATGCATCACAAATGAATATAACAGTAAAAAAAGCACAAACAAAAAACAAACACCAAAAGACACGAGATTTTTTTGAATACAGATTTTTCAGTATGACATGTTGCCACTTGAACAACAGTGTCAGCTAAATTTAAACTGTAATACCAACAATATACAGAATTAATGCATCAGCAATAGTGTGTTTGCCACATTTGTTAGGGAATGAGTACTTCAACCTACCTGTTGTTATCCACATAGCGGATGAGTAAAGGGTACAGTGCGTACAGGTCTCGGCAAAGCACAGCAAACTCATCTCGGATGGTCCCATTTTCACTGTCCACCTCCGTCTTGCCCTCCATGCGCAGCTGCTCCTCCTCAGCCACCACCTTTCCTGAGCGCTTCTTCAGCTTTTCCATGGTGGGGATGAAGTGAGACTTAAGCATCTCTGGCTTAGCCCTGCTGACAATGGGCTGGGCAAACACTGAACAAGAGGTACACAGGAATCAACAATATTCAGACCGAGTATAGTTTTATCCAAATATGATACGTGTCTATACTTTATACATGTACTGCCACTGTCTAATGTAGAACTATCCTCCACTATAGAGGTCAGAAGATGTCTCGTATCACCTGAAAGCATTTTAGCTTACTGTTCTTCTGCAGACTAACCTGCCAACCTTTTCATCCAGGAGGCCTCATCTATACCCAAGTTGTTGACCACAATCTTCATGATGCTGCCCAGCAGCTGGTTGAGGTGCTCAGAGGTGACAGCAGTGCAGAGCTGGCCCTCCTGCTCAGGGAAATTCTCTGGGCCCCTCTCCCACCAGCGTGGCAGGTAGTTACACAACATAGGCAAGGTGATTTCAATCACATGGGGCATTTCTGTGTACCGTGCCCCAGACTCAGCCAGATCATGGATCTCCTTCATCAGGACTTCCAGCTCTGGAATGTCAGTGCACAGCTCTTCCACTTGGTTGGGAAGACCCAGGACTAATAAGAGAAAGGGCAGTTAGAAAAATAAAATAAAATTATTAATGTTTTAATAATCTGATACACATAAAACAGTAAGAGCTTTGCTAGTGAGAAAAAGAAGCTAAAATGCTAAGACTCACTGGATCGCTCCCTCGGAGTCTTGGTCGTGTAAACAGAAAACGAGTTGAACTCATTCTGTGCTGGCTCAAGGAAGGCCACTGGCATTGCAGCAGCTAAGTGGGCCAAGCATTCACCAAGAGCTGGTCGCTGTCTGCACAGAAGGAAAATTCCACAACATTTTCACAGAATGTCTCCATAAAACCAAATAAAAATCAATGTTCAATCAATCCTAGAAAGCATACATTAACAAGTTTTCCTCTTAATGGTTTATTATGCAAATGGCGTTGTATATTATTATCAATGTACAAATCTCTGATTTTGTGCTGTATACATTTTTGTTGACTTGACATAATCAAATATCACATACAGTTAATTTAAATTGGTGAAGGAAACTTGTTAAGGACTTGTTTTCAGGCTTTCATATATTCAGAGATGTCGATACTCACTTCTCTACATGTGGAGTCTTCACAGTGCCCAATGAATAGATACTGCACATTAAGCGATAGCAGGATATTTGCAAGTCGTCCACTGAGGATGCAGAGAAGACAGACAGACACTGAGTTAGTACTTTGAAGGGTAAATGATGAAATGTTAACTCAAGGGAGAGAAGCACTTCACTTACACATAACGTCATCTCCAAACTGGTGCTGAGCAATGTGGTCAAACAGTGAAGTGAGCACTGGCAGAAGGGCATTGGTGGTGTAATTGATGTTTTGGGACACACCCTTAACCTAGAGCAATGTACATAATAAAATATTCATATTAGTTCACAAGAAAAACAAGAGGAATGTAAAAAAACCACAGGATGGCACTGTCTCTGACCTGGTTTCGACTAGACATTTTGCCCAGTTTTAGATTTTCAACCATCTTCTCAATGTCATCTGCAGCACTCTCAAAGAACTGCCGCAGGCCAGCTTTCACAATCTCAGGACCTGATTTCATGACAGTCCTTAAAAAGAAAGACACAAAAGTGCAGTCAAAAAGTGTCACATTGTTTGTTTGTATTTTATCAAGTTGTAGTATGAATAGACTGCGAGTTACCTGGCATCCAGTGAGCGAGACAGAATATGCAGACAGTTTACCACTGCACTTGCGTCCGTTCCTGAAAATAGCACAACAAAAGTGCGTTTTCAGAGCTCTCCATCTGTATAAATGCACTTTGTACAACAGTAAAATTTACTGTAAAGCATTGATTTATTCATAATAGTAGAGGAGTTACTATTAAAATTTCTATAAAATAAATATAAGTTATTATTAGTGTGGAGAAGAAAACATTAAAATCATTTTATTCGACTAATCACAAATACTTCACAGTACATTGCCTAATTTAGCCAACTTAAACAGGTAATTAAGGAACAGTTGAAACATGTTGTATTCTGTGTAAATGTACATATACTGACTCACATAAGCCACACTGACACATGACACAGCTGCAGTACAACACCATCTGTGGATACCACTACAAACATTCATGCTCAAATCACTCTTGGTGTGTAAGTACTAATCTGAGTGTGTGAGTAGCCTTTGAAGCAAAAGAGACAACTTTTCAAAAACCAGGTTGCAGAAAACACCAAAGCCAAGCAGAAGCTGAGCTAAAGAGAAAGAAGCATTAGATGAGGAGATCCGGTAAGAAGGGATGAGGGGATGAAAGAATGGGAGGTTAGACTAAATGTGAATCTGGTACAACACTCATTAGTTTGTAAATGAGAAGGTAGAAAGGAGGAGTAGGCAAAAAGGACAAGAAAACAGACAGAAAGGGGCAGAAATGGTGACAGTGCATAATGCCACCATGCAGATTTCTTACCAAAAAGAGATACTCTGTGCCTCACCAAAGCAGCCAACTTACAGAAGATACTGAGGTAGAGGAGAAAAGAGACAGGGCAGGAAAGATGTTTGAAGTGACACAGAAAGCAAAAGGGAGGTCAAGGAAATAAAGGATATTGCACAAAAGGAGAGAGATGAAGAAATATGGAAGAGGGAGAGGACAGACACTATCACTGAAAGTATTGTACTAAAGGAAAGGTACATAGTAAGGAGTTCAAGTCACATAATTCAGAGAGCAAATGACATTTTAATAAACTGCACAGACCTGGCAATCATCTCCTTCTCCTTATTGGACGAATGTCCTCCACTACCCAAGACTTTAGCAGGTGTAGAGAGGAAGTACAGGCAGTGGTTCTTAAAGTACTGGTTTACCAGTGGCAAGAGAATCTGTAACAAACAACCCAAGACGAAATATTAACTCCTTCAGGAAAACCAATGAAACCATGAAACAGGCCCAACCTCTATGTCCTGTTGAACAGTAGCACAGAGGTTTAGAGAGAAAACATATCTAAACCCAAAATTTTGGTTTGAATTCAAAGTGCTGAAATGTAACACCAAGGTTTAGTTACAACCTCAGACTTCCTGATTAAAGCTAAGATAGACGAGAACTCGATGAAGAATCAAGTAGTTCACCTTGGCAAAGAATTTGATCTCTTGTTCGTGTGGTGACTTCTCCACTCTACCACTGCTAACCACAGCCTCTGTTAAAATACAAAATGAAAAATGAGTCAGCCCTTAGTCAAAAGGTATGCCGGGACTAGAATAAATAGAAATGCCTACACTAAAAAGTTCTTCCCCCATAGGGAGTCTTTGTCTGTCAAACGACAGTACCAAGATGTGCGATGAACTCCTGGGCGATGTCCATCCATTTAAGAAGCTTCTGGAGGAAACCATATGCAAAACGCTTCTCGATAGAGGAAATGTCCTGCTCCATGTCCTTCAGACCCCTAAGGATGGAGAGAAAAGTTAAAGAGTGAGAGAGAGAAATAGGAACAGAACTGGTGTGGTGAAATAGTCAAATATCCTGTTTACCTAGTCACAGCATATCCATTGAGCTGGAGGAACTTGAGCAGGTCGTGGGCCTTCTCCCTGTCCCTGGCCTTCTCCTTAGCCGTCAGAGTGTCATAAGGCACAAGCAAAGGATGGGTGCCACCACCTGCCCAGAACACAAATCATTTTTTATATCAAAATACTGCAAACTGGGAACTTAATGATGCATGAAAGAAACCCTTGTAACCTTTGGACTGTAGTTCCAACTTCTTCTTCCTGCCCCAGGTGTTGTGATAGTTCTCAGCCAGCTGCTCAGCCATAGACTGCATGGAGAGGGCAAGAAAATCACTTCAACAGGCTCCTGATAAAGGTATCACCGAAATACACAACCTATCAGTGCTATGAAAGAGAAATATACTTACCTGCAACTCTCTGGACAGAGCCATTGCTGAGATGTCTACTGGCTGAGGGTTGTAGCCGTGACTGGGATCATAAGTAGCCTGAAAATGGAAAATACAGAATATATAGTGGAACAGTTACTCTCTTAATGGATCTCTAGAGCATTCCATGAGTTACCCATAAAAAGATCAATGCTTTAATGTTGCCACTGTTTCACTGATGTAATTAAGCCCATAGAGAGAATATCAGAAGAGCAGAGTCTTTCTAGACCTGTAAGAGATCCACCAATTCTTCTGTGTACTCTTATGTAGGAAGTATTTTACAGTAATCCAAATGTGCAACACAGGATAAATAACATTTGAACTAAGTGTTGATTTCACTAATCTCCTCTGTACCTGAGCAGTTTGGGAGATCTTGCGCGTGGTGGTGGCAGCTGCCTTTTTCTCGACTTCTCCCTCACCATCCCTGGCTTTCTCCAAGGTCCACTCCCATGCCAGCATGGCTTTGATGGATTCTTTGATGGGCCAGCGATAGATCTCCTTGTCCTAAGAAACAGGTAAGAAAAGAGGATCTATAATCTCAAAACACAAAGAGACAAAGATGAAAAATTCCTTTCTATATACTAATACTGTCCTCATCATATATGAATGCACACACAAACTAAACGTTTAGTGCCCATGTGCAGACAGAAGGTGACGGATCATTACCTTTTCAGAGAATGTTTTGTATGGTCGCAGCATTGGGTGAGTCTTAGAATTCTCATCTAACACTTCTCCGTACGTCCAGTTGTTTTGAATCTAAAAAAATGATTTAGCGTTGAGTCAGTCATTACAGTGGTTTCAAATAATACAGTGAATATGGATTTGATTTATATCTGATTTTACATTTTTGACAACTTACCTTTTCAAAGGCCCATTTGTCATGAGTGTGCTCTGCATACTTGTTGATGAAGGCATCCAGCCTTTCTGGGATAATAGTGCTGTGAACAAATAAGTCATCTATAATATTATTTACAGCAAACTAAACTAATCTGAGATTTCTGCATAATGTATTTACTTTTTTGATGTATGTTTACAGTATACTGTGCATTTAAAAATGTATTTTAAATTATTATTGCATATTTATAGTACATGCCACTGTGAACCATTTTGTACTGGTCTTGTATTTTCTCACTTTGTGGTCTCCACTGGTTTGGGATCAAAGTTGCCTTCAGCGTCCACTGAAGCCTTTTTCTCAGTGTGAGAGGAGTAGCTGGCATCCACATAGTCGGGGGGGATGGCTCCTGCTATAGCACAGAGGCAGGGCATGGCAATCTTGAATAGCTCTGCGTCAAATTTCTAAAGAATCGGGTGACATCAGAGAAGTCATGTTAATAATGGCATGAGCTTTAACCCTGTTACACTGTAGGAGGATACCAAGAGATCTCTCTCACCTTGTGTGCCAAAGATTCAAAAATTCCCCAAAAGAGTTTACGAGAAAGATGTAGCTCCTCTTCTGAGGTCACCCCAAAATTAGCCCATCCGTTAGGCAGGCAGTAATACTTCCAACAGCGCTCATAGTGATTGGTCAGCAACTGAAATAATCAAATCACAGATGTAAATTAAGTACGTTAACCAACAATTTAATAATTATATTTTTAACAACTCTAACAATTTTAAACAACTAAATTTGATTCACTTTCCTTTTTCATTGTTAGAAAATAAAATTTTTTTAAATTATATTAAATAGTGGGCAAACCTTTAGAGGCATCTTTGCGTATTCATTGAGAATGGGCACATCAAATACCAGCCGTCTAAGCAGATGCTGCAGCATGGAGGGTAGAAGGTACCTGTGAAGATGATCAAATTGCTTCAAAGTAACATTTTAGAATAGGCAATGGCATTGTTTCAAGTTGTTTTTTGTATATTTTCCCATCTGTCTCTGTGTACTTGTACGTTAAAGTTGCCATATTATGCTTAATTCAGAGTTAACTTTTTATTCTGGGTCTCCATTGATACAAGACTGTGTGATTTTGCCATTCTAGTTTGGTCTCTCTCATTAAGAGATAATGGATAATGGATATTGGTTTGGTTTAAGTACTGACTTGCAGAGCGACATGAGGCACTCCTCAATGACATCCCTTTGAGCCTTGGTAAGGGCTCGACCACGGGATAAACGATAGATGGTGTGTAGCATGGAGTCGATCATGATGGCTCGGTGGTCTGTCCCAGCAAACAGTGGGGCACACTTTGTGAGCAGAGGCAGAACAGCCGAACAGAGGTAGCGGTTCAGAGCCAAGGCCATTTCAGTTGTACTGAAAGCCACCTATAATCAGAAAATAAGACTATTAATGATGAGCACAATACTTTGAGGAGTGATGGGCAGTAAATCACACGATCATCCAGACTTGATGTGACATTTTTTTTGTGGTTTTACTGTGTTTTCCTACTCACCGTGTCAAGAGAAGCTGCAGCTCTCATGTCAGGCAGGAAGCCAACCTCCAGAACATGAAGCAAGAAGTCCTGATTATCAATACCATAAACTCTATCAAGGAACAGCACCATGGATGCCTTGTGATCTGGCACAAAACTGGCTGACATCTTGGGCTCAACAATCTGACCATCTGTGGTTTGGACAGGAGAAATCATATATACAGGATAAAGCCAAAATATGCCCACATTCTGTTTGTGTATGTTCATACATGATTTCAACGTTATAGCTAACCTTTGCCATAGGCAGGAATCTGCACAGGCAAGCTGATGACTCCCACCAAGTCCTCTATGGGCACCAGTGACCTCAGGATGGCCCTGATTCTTAAAGCTTCACCCTTACATGCTTGGATCAGCTGAAGATACAGTATGAATACTTAAAACATGCTGTAAGAAACTAATCTCTGTTCATCAACCACTTATTGGACCACTGCTCCAAGAGGCTTAAAAGATTCTATAATGTAAAAAAAGGCCTACTCTACTCACATGCATCTCAGGAGCGCAGCGACCCAACAGATCAATAAGGGCTGAGTAGAAAGACATGATGGCATTTCCCAGATGTACACGGTTCTCCTCATGTTGTTCCTCCCCACCAAACCTACCAATCAAGAAATTTATCTTTCTCTATAAATATTTGTGTGAAGCATAGTTTTAAAACAATATAAAACACAACACAAGTGATAAAGTATTTTTTTAAGTTGTTATTTGTAGAGTCAAACAGTGCAGCTTGATGAAATTTTGTAAACGAGTTTAATGGTGAAGGAGCTTGTATAATACAAGCTGCACCATTACTTACATAAAACGTCTGTCTTTTTTGACAGTGGGTCCATCCCTTGCTGGATCCTCTGAGATCTTGATGGCCTCTTCCATGGCAGCCAACAGACCATTCCCACCCTCTCCTCTCAGGGCTGGACCGAAGCACTCGGGCCGACGGATAAGCAAGCGGACCACGACATTGGCGTTCTCCTCCACACTCTCTCCTACGAACAGCAGGGGGGCAATTGTTAGTGAAAATTAATCACAACCAAAAACTACAGAATTTATCATTGTACGAAGGTGCTAACCATTGACAAAGACAGCAAAGCGGAGGAAATCCAGGTATCTCTCTCCTCCACACGGGTTCCAACCGATGTCAGGATAGCCCTTAGACAGGAGGATTGGACACATTTGCAGTCCGCAGCCTGCCAAGTATGTGACCACCTACATCACAATACATGTGAAGAACAACAAGAGATATTATAACAAGTCCATTGTACCCTTTTATGTGTTTTTCTTTCTTTTTATTTTTTATTTTTCTCAAACCATTTCTAGGTCCTGCTCTTGCAAAGCCAAGGCCAACTCATTGTTGTCAATGCAGGAAGCCGCAGCCACATCCAGAGGTGTGGAACCACGCATGCCTGGAAATGTAAAACAATCACAATGAGTCTATACCAACTTTTTTAAAATAAAAAAACATGCGCAACACAGCAAACAGTGTGGTAGGTGTCTGTCACTGACCTAAGCCAATGCCACTGTTCTGTAGCAGGTAACTCAGATGGTCAAACATGGAGCGCTGGTTCTGTCGGCTGATACGACAGAAGTAACAAAGAAAACGACAGCAGTTGGTCACCACTTGAGGGAATCGAATCTCCTAGATAGAAAAGGCAAAAAGATACATTCTGTTTATTGCGGTATGTAGAGTCTGAATAAGATAGATAAACTAAACAAACCTTACCTTTGAGTCTCCTCCTCCACCCAACACATTGACCATCACCTCCATGACAGTCTCGTGCATACCGAGAGCTCTCATCAGATTGGGGTGCTGGTAGAAAACCTTGTTGTTCATGATATTCCTGAATTGTTTTTCAAAAGATACACAAGTCAGAATAACGTTTTTTTTTTTTTTTACCTGAGTCAATTAAACAGTTTAGGTTCTGATGACACATTAAAAAACAATCACAGATTAATACTAGTGCAAAACTAAAACTAATGCATTTTTGACAGGAAAATAAATAAAGGATAATATAATATAACAGTCATCAATCATCTTTTTTTTCCATATCTACAGATGCATGCAGTGCACACAGTGGAACCCCCTCACTGACCCGATGCTCTGGATCATGAGCCGTTCCTCTTCTGGGCCCATCTGGACAATAAGCAGCGAACGTATCTGTCCCAGACACTCAAGTAGATCCATTGTGTCCTGGACAGACACAGCGTTTATGGCGTAGGCTTTGGGCAGCGCTCGAATTAGCTCACCCAGGCCATCATACTGCCTGTGGAGCAGGCTGAACATCAGACGCACAAGCTCAGGGTTCTGGATGAACGACTCCTGGGCCCAGTGAATCATGGTGTGGGAGATCAGTTCCTGAAGGGTGCCTTGGTAAAGAGGATCCAGACAGTGTCATCAATTGTATTGAACTCTTATGAATTTAAAAAGCTACTCATGTTTTTGCCAATCATGTCCTCTAGATATTTAGCAGGTAATCTGGCTGATGATCTTACTGGGTTTTGGCTCCTCTTCAACCTCTGGCTTTTCCTCCTCCTTCTTCTTGCGCAAGTTTTTGATCTTGTCCACCAGACTGAGGAGTCTGCCCCTCAGTGAGGTGTCCACCTCCTCCTCTTCTTCCTCATGCTCAATATGTATACCTATTTGTAAAATGGAAATAGCCCTTAAAAACCAAATATAAAAAAAAACATGACGAATCAGTCACACCTTCAGAGTAAATAATAAACTTCGCACCACAGTGAAGCAGCAGGTCATTGTGAAACTCTGCCAGGGTCTCCCGCACCTCCTCAGGCACCGGACAGTCCTCATCATCTTGACCATGCTTGAAGTGGGACAGCAAAAGAACCTTGAAGAGGAGCAGAGTAAGACAACCCCATCAGCATATTTTGCTAATTTTCCTTCTTCTGAATTTACATGAGGCATTTTCATAAATCTCCTGTTTCTAATGTATGTGTTTTTTTCAGTTTCTTTGTTGGCCTTGTGTTCTCCATCACACATAATGTAAAACAAATCTTCAAAACCAAACCCTTAGAATTTTAGTGTTATTTACTCACAAAATTAAGTGGAAACATACAGAAGGAAAACTATCCCAATCCAACTCAAATTCACCTTAACCCATATTTGGGTCTGAAGAAGGCTTAAACAAGGTTAAAATAATTAGTACCTGGTCTTGTGGCGGCGAACGGAACTCGCGAGTCTTGCGTGCAGTCTCAGCGGCCGTCATGGTGAAGGCCCTCATTAACAGGTTGTAACGAACACGCTGGTTGCTCTGAACATCTTGGACAAAGTTGTCCGAATAGGCCACGATGCCTTCCACTCTGTGTCGCAGCTCACAGTCGCAGAAGTATTGCAGGAGTGTGCACATCTGAGAGAGGGAGATAATATAATAAGATGATAATTTTAAGATGAATAATCTATAAAAATTTTAAAAATATTTTAGAATATGAATTATGTGTTTAAATTCAAATATAAATTCTATAGACAGATTGTTTGTTTAAATATCAGACTAACCTGCAGTTTGACTGACTCTGGCAGCTTCATCTGGAGTAATCCTTCCTCCAAACCCTCCTCCTCATCTTTTGCTTCTGCCTCTACTGCTGCTGCCTCCTTCTCCTCCTCTGCTTTCTCTCCATCCACTTTTCCTCCTTTAGCCTCTCCCTTCTCCTTCTCCCCCTCTTCTCCTTCCTCCTTAGGTCCAGCCTCTACCTCTGCTTTCTCCAGATCTTTCAGCTCCTCTTCTTCCTCATCTCCGACCCCTTCATCCTCAAGCTCTGCTGCCTCCTCCTCGTCCTCCTCCTTCGCCTCCTCAGCTTTCTCCTCCTCCTCTTCATTCTCCTCCTTTCCACTGAAAACATTGGGATCGATCATCTTGAGGATGTGCTTGGTGTCTTCATCGTTGAAGATGCCCATAATGAGCAGTGTACTGATAAGCTTTAGAATGGGGACAAAGTGGAACTCCACACTGCCTCCTACAGGATCCCTCATGGCCTGGCTACCATCCAGCACAGCCTCTGTTAACATGCTAATTGCCCTGGTCTTAAGCTCCTGCAGGGGAAAGATGGGACTAAGGGTGTACAGATCAGGATCTGTGCCAACAAAGTTAATGGATGAGAAATGCAACTTGGGTCTTAAGCAGGTCGTGAGGCCAACGCCAGGGAGAGAATGGGCCTTCTTTGCATCAGGATAGAGCTTGATAGTGAGAGTCTCTTCACTCATGGGGATAATAAACTCCCTGTTGGTGCCCAGGCGTACCCGTTTGGCAGACTCCAAGTGGATGCTGATGAGCAGGTCATAGTAGCCACTGCGCAGAGGTCCAGGCAGGTAGGTGTTCTCAATGGCATAGAAAAGCTGGGATTCATCCACGTGGCTGCATAGGGCATGGGCCACTCGGTTGTTGCCAAGTGCACACACAGCACAGTAGAGCATGAGGGTGTGGTAGTGGAACTTCATCAGATCCTGGCGTTCAGACAGCTCCAGGATGTCAATACACCTGAGAAAATAACAGACTCAAAGATAAATCAAAGAGTAGTGCTGGAGACGTAATTCTCACAAGTTTATGGCAAATAGAATAAATACATTATAACAACTGTAATCAACTTTTTTTCTCTGCAAAATTTCTAAATATTTACTGCAGACACATATTGGTCTCTGAAGAACAAGAATTTGACAGGGGACTATAATTATGATTGACCAATGATAAATCCAGTGATAAATTATCACTGGGACTACTGTCTCTAACCTGTTCTCTTCTGGGATATGCAGGGCCATCATAATGAGAGGTTCAGTACACTCCACCATCCAGCCCAGCCGCTCGCTCACTCTGCCCACCTCCGGGTTGAGGAAGTGATTGGGCATACGGCTCCAGATAACTGGGGTCAGCATCTGGACTTCCAGTCTGGGAGGACATTGTGGGACTGGATTATTACGCTCGCTGCGGAACATGGCTGCTGAGATGGGCATGATGTTCTGATACAACATAGAGACATAGACAAGGGAGAGAAGGTTTATATAAGTAAGAGTACAGTAAGAAAAGTACACAATTCGATTTAAGAATGAGAAAACAACGGAGGACAACAGGACAATTGTGAAAGCATTTTATCCTGTCAATCTAAATGAGATACTAGAGAAAGTATGCATGACTGCGTAAAGGAAAGTTAGGTGAACAAAATGCATGTGAGCAAAATTAGTTTCTGACCTTGAGCTTGCCCAGCTCCAGCTGCACCAAGTTCTGATTGGTGGGCTGAACGAAGACAGCAGGAAACAGCTTGGTGTTGGGCTCCACCTGAAACAAAATCCCTCTGGATTTATAGCTCCACAGTAACATCCAGAGTCTTTACATTCGAGTTTGAAAAGATGAAACTACACATGAAATCCATAATGTGTAGATTTTTCTTTACCTGGTAGAAGGTGTTAATCTCCTTTCCATTGGCTGTAAAGGTCATGAGACCTGTTGCCAGGTCAACAAGGCAGCCAACCACCATGTCCTCCTGGCTGAAGCGGGTCTGCTGAGTGCTGACCAGGTCCCCTGCCCACACCATGTAACAGTTACTGTGCTTCATACTGCAAAGAAACACCAAACACACTGCTGTGATCACACTAAGAAGTCAATCCAAGTGTAAAGGAAAATGGAAAATAACATACAACAAATAATAACCAACTCCTACTAAGTTAAGTTATTTTTTTCTGAGCATTTGATGTCCTGGACAGCAGCTATCCTAAACCATATTACTTACCTCTTAAACCAAGACGAAAGAAATGACAACTATATCAACTTGCATTACCTAGAGTGCACACTGGAAGTTGAATGGTTATAGCGCATGCTACATAACTGCAACTTCCCTGGTTCAAGTCCTGCTAGGGATCATTGTTGCATAAGCTCTTTTTCTTCCCATGTTTCCTGTCTGCCACTTTGCTGGCAACTATCAAATAAAGGCTAAAATGCCAAAGAAACTAATTTGTAATTTTTGGCATTGCTCTGGTGAATCAAATATAATTTAAAAATGGGAACGACTAACCTGTTGTGTATGTTGCCTTTGTCATCACCCACAGTAACAGTGACATTGCGTACTTTGGAGAGGTCAAAGGTTGGATCATACTGGTGGTAGTCAGGAGTGACCCAGCCAACCCACACCCCAGAGGGCTCCTGCCCAGCAAAAATCCTCACAGAATAGTAATACTAAAAACAGAAAAAAATAATACGGAAGAAAATAAGAAATAACAAAAAAAAAAGCATCTTAGTGAAACACCTAAAAGGAGCAATATTGGATTAAATATAGATTACATAATGACTGGAATAGTACAATCTAGCATTAGTAGAAAACAATGTTTCTTAATGTTTAGCTCACAGTGGTGGTATTTTGGATGATCTCAGGATCATCTCTGTCATCAGGGACCACATCTTCCACCAAACGTGGCACTGTTGGAGGGGCAGGAGGAGGGGCGAGAGGCGTCATGGCAGCCTTCTTAGCCTTGGAGAAAAACCTAGTGTGTACAGAAGATATCATAATATACTACGGACACTAAAAGACTAAGGCTGCACAAACCAATTTTGCACAATGCTAAATTATTAGTACTTCACAGAACCTACGTAATTCATAAAAAATCATACTGCTTGTATCAAAAGTATTTTTTTTAAATAAAATAAGGACACAAGTGGAAAACTGTCTATTGTTGAGATGAGCCTAGCCGTTGATAGAGTAACCATTCATGCAATGCTGTTCCTAACTCAATATCAAGTTTTAAATTGTCCCTCCCTATAGGCTGAAAAATAATAATTGTCCCTCCCCTCTAAAGACAAAACCTGTCACACTTACCCTTTTTTCTTTCCCTTTTCTGACACAGTGTCTTTCTCATTTTCCATTGAGATCTCCTTAGGTACAGATGGCTCCTTCTTCTCTTCCTCCTGCTCCTTGCGGCTTGCAGACTTCTTCAGAACTTCAAACTCTGAGTCTGGCTCCACTACTACCACTTCCTCTTCGGGGATGGTGAGGGCACGGGTGAGAGGAGTGGTGCCTGCCAGGATCTTGAAGGTCTCGTGGAACTGGACTGGCATGCTGAGTCTGAGGAACATCATATCAGTATTGGCATTCTGTGAGCCAAAGGTCTTATGAGTCAGCTTCAGACATGGGGCACTGTCCACAGTCCCATCCACACGGGAGACCTGAAAAGAACATTTATATAGTTATACAATTCCACAGTTATCTACTGTAGTATTAAAGTTCCCTGCTTTGTTAAAAATTAAAAGAGTGGTTACCTCAATATGATTGTGATCAGTGGCTACAGGCACAAACTGGGGCAAACTTTTACTGAACCACATGGTAATGTCTCTCTTCATATTGATGGCAAAAGGTTCAAATCCTTCCTGCAGGCCACAGATGGCAAAGTAGCGGAGGCTGCTGACATTCTGACCGAGATTAAGCCTTCCAACCTGAGACAGGCCCAGGGCACACACTGGGATAAAACCTGATGTGTAAAACCACATTAAAGTAATTGGCAAAAATATTTTCAAACTGCTTTAAAGTTCTTTGTCAAGTCCATGGATTGTTCTAAAACTGGAGGGATCATTTTGACACATGCATTAAATCTAGCATTAATAGAAAATAATGTGACAATTATCACTGACTCTTTATTCTTACCTTCTCCAATTTCAATGTCTTTGAAAGCCATCTCTGAGCCTGAGTCACTGATCAACATTTCTCCGTTGAGTGTAAACATGATGTTCATCTCTGTCAGGTCAATCATACAACCAACTACATCACCAGACTGCCACTGGCGACCAAATGGTTCATTACCAATATGCCATCTTTGAGCCTGGAAAGGGTTACATCAATAGATTATCTATAAAATACAACTTTAAAGAAATTTCCATTCAAAAAATAAAAACAGGCTATGGTGTTTTAGAGTCAGACTTGTCTTGGTGCTGCGTGACTGAATGTTGACTTGATTTACATCACTAAAGTTTGGTTTATTTTACAAACCCATATCTCATCTGTTCATGTTCCAAAACATTTGAAAAGAAATCTACAGTATTTATTACCTATTTTCACTTCGTCCTATGGTCATTTGATTTTCCAAGTCTGAACTTGAATTAGACTTTTCTAACTAAGGTGAACCTAAACTGACTGACCTTATTGCCATTGAAGACGTAGGCCAACTCATCGGCTCCCAGTTCAGTGTCAGAGCGGACATTAGGACGTGCCCAGCCCACTCTCATCTCCCCCGTGGTCACTGCCTCAAACTCAAAGTACCATTTCCCTTGGGTGATAGCATACGACTTCTCTGCCCTAAAGATTCGTACCTTGTCCCCACGGGTGTTCTCAAGTCCATGGCCAGCTGCAGGTAAGAGGATAAATGAAATATAAGATAAAGGAGGATGGAGAAATTGGAGATGTTGTGAGTGAGGATAAAGAATGTTCAAACTGCATGACTCTCTGCACTCATCACATTTTAGCATGAGGTAAACTGACTTACTGCTCTCCTGATCAGGAGGCTCGATGTTGTAGCCATAGCCAATGAGGGTGCGGACAGCGTTATTAACACTGTCTCGGTTTGTTTTCTTAGTTCTCTCGTCCAGCAGGTTGTAAGGTACCAGACGAGGGTTTCGCTTATTTAAGATGTCCTGAGAAGTGCAACAGAATACAACAAAAAGATATATAAAAGGTGTCACAATTTGTACATGTTATTTACAAAAAAATCCTTAATACACTGAAATAGCAAAATGCCTTAGCCTCCGTTATATTACACCTGCAGCTCTGGAAAAAATTAAGAGACCACTGCATGAAAGCTGTGATTGCAAATCAGGGTTATTCCACCAAATATTGATT
>JAUMHL010000005.1:3949789-3979229 GCA_032362345.1 Sandelia bainsii
CATATACCTTTAAATAGCAAAATCAGAGAAACTGATAATTTTGCAGTGGTCTCTTAATTTTTTCCAGAGCTGTGTATTAATCGACATGGGCAAGACATATCATTTATTAAATTATATGAAATGAATTAAACTCACCAAATATTTCCAAAAATTAAAAATCAAGTTTTGGAAAAAGATTAGAAAGTGGTTACCTGCACAATACTGTAGGTCCATCCTTGCCGTACTCTGTCCCTTGCCCAAACATTATGCCCATTTTCTGCCAGTTTTTCTACAAGCTGGTTCTGGTTTGGTGTTAGTTTGACGTGGCTTAGGTCAAGAGGGCCAGGCTTGTATCCATTACTCATCACATATCTAGAGAAGAGACCAAAGGCCATGTTTAGATGAGCCATGCTTAGATTGAGATATATAATGTAGAGTGAGAATTATGTTTGTCGCCATACGTCTTGGGCAGCTTGATCTTCTTAAGATTCTCCTCTGCCTTCTCGTCACCCATACCAACATGACAACCCAGTGCCAGGAGAGTTCTATGAGATACAAAAGTACAGGTATCACTAACAGCGTCAAACAACATAAAAATGCTCATCTGATCTCACATCTCTCAAAATAAAACCTCGACAGAACTTCAACTGCAAACTCACTTGAGAGTCTCGCCAGACATCTGCAGGTTGTAGTTCCTCTCTGGTTCAGGAAGACTCTGGAAGTCCACCAGACAAGGATGAAGTTTCTTGTTGTCATCCCTGAACTGTGAAGGAAGGTAACACTAGGTTACTAACTAGCAAAACACACAATCTCACTGTGTTTGTTATAGCTGAAGAGTATACATTTTCTCAAACATGAATGACTTTTTATACTTATTGATAGTTATATTAATATATTTAGTATACAATTAAAACAGCATTTGAAATATTTTTCGGACATTACTCAAGTGTCAGTAATCTAAATCTGTGGTTGTCGAATCCATATTCTGCTACTATTCCTTCTGTTAAGTAAGTACTGCATTGCTTCTGTATTGCACTGTGGACTCCATACTCACAGTCCCATAGGTCCAGCCCTGCTCAATACGAGTAACAGCCCAGAGCTCATGAATGTTCTCTGCCAGCTTCTCTCGGATACGCTCCAAGTGCGGTGGTAACACAATCTATACAGCGAGGGAATGAAGGAACAGAAATAAACTAACATACAGTAACACATACTTTTATGACATGATGATGAAGTCTGATTTTAGGTGTCAGGTTTTTACCTGAACAGTGTCCACAGGGCAGGGAGTGAACGAGGTGTGAGTGAGGGACAGGGTGGGGCCCAGCAGGTTGCGTACGCCATTGAAGTCATGCTTGTACTCTTTGATGGGTTCAATACGCATCCTCTCTCTAGGCAGAAGAGCCTCATAGCACGGGGCATAGCCAGGCGGAGGCATAAACTTGAAGTCTCCGTGACGACCACCAAGGAGGAACCGAGCCCTGAGGTGAGAGAAACAGAGTCAGCCTTTATCTATTTGACAGAGACCTTTGTATACTACTAATGTCCTTTATGGACTCCTTTATAAGCCTCATAATAAAGAAAATATAGATTGGACATCTCTGTCAGTTCCTGAGCCTGTGTTTCCCTCCCTGCTTTCATCAGTTAGTTCGCCATAAATCCCATTCTAAACAATGTGAGGGATCACTACACACAGCTGCAGTAAAATCTCTTTTGGAGCAAAAGACACTGCAGGACTTAGAGACATTATTTAGGGGATTGAGAGATAATTTAAAGTACTAATTAAAAGTTATATAAAATATGCAACTTTTAATTCATGAAAAAATATTTATTCATTAATTTTTTGTTACCATTCTGTACTACAACCTTCTCAGAATCTATTAAATTAGTCTCTGTTCCTGTATCATTGCAATGTTCCATGGCTTAAGTGTTGTACTACACTTTCTTCATGTAAAGAAATTGCTTCATTTTTATTTTGCATTTACTTGACTCCAGCAGAGAAGCTGATGGCGGGGAAGAACAGACCATCCACATTGAAGTTCTCAAACATGCCCTGAACCGGGTGGCCGTTAATACGGAAGGAGATGCTGGGCACACTCAGATCCAGACAACAGCTGACAACATCATCGGCATCCAGAGTGTGCGCATTGGGTGAAGCCACCTGACGTGGCACCGTACCTGAACAGCAGAGAGAGAAAAAATATCAAAATATCATTGTGCTAAAAAAGTTTGCAAATAAATTATGGGAATGATCTTACCTGACCACAGTTGCAGTCCATCAAAACCATAGGAGTAGAGGTCATCTCCCACACCGTTGCCTCCCCAGCCTTCTCCTCCTCCGGGGTAGGGGCTATAGCCCTCTGTCATGGCCCAGCCCACACGCAGGTGGCTAGCCTGTGCTGTCACAAAGGGTTCCACGTAATCTACCATCATCTCAAAGTACCACTTCTTATACTGCGTGGAGCCCTCACATGTACCCAGGAAGATGTTGGGCCTTACACTGAACACAGAAAAGAGAGGAAGCCAACACTAAGTTTTACAAATAAAATCAGACAGAGCAGCAGATGACTTACAAAAATTCTGCACCAAGTGTTCTTGGTTTACAATCAACAGCCTGTACGTCCTGTACTGTACAACAATTTAACAGCAGTTTCAGTACCTGGTGACGTAGTTTACAATGTTAGTCTGCAGTAGGAGATCTCGAGCCGGAAACAGGTTTTCAGTGATGAGGTTCTGGTTGGACCTCACAGCCACACCATTACACACACAAAGAGAGCGCAAAACATCCAGAACCTAAAAGCAAGAGGGACAGACATTACTGTCATCGTTATGTGTATCTTAAATGCAGCAGGAGATTCCAAAATCTGCCAGCTGGAGTCAATTAATTTGCTGCAGTCTAATGTTACTGTACTTTCTCAACCTGTTTCTGACTGTGAAAAGAGACAAACCTTGTGGTTCCTTCCATGCTTGTCCAGGAGAGAGATGATGGATTTAATGTGGTTCTCCTGGATGATGTTCAAAACCTCAGGGCTTTCAATTAGCACACAGTAAAGCACCTCAAGAATGCCTAAATGTATAAAGAAGAAAAATATGACAAATTATTAGAATTTGTTTAGTTAAACACTGTCAAAAAAATCAATGCAAAATTGTTGATGCATTAGGTATTTTTCAAATAATTTTTGTTTTTGTCATAGACACTGGCTGACACAGATTTGTGGATGTATCACAATGAGTGAGGCACATCTGATACCTGAGGAGGCTTCCAGACGATCCAGCTTGCTGACCAGCCAGTCCAGGTTGTCACAGAACAACGCACAATTTGAGCGGTTCCCCCTGATTAGAGAAGCTGTTTAGTGGAAACACAAAGAGAAAGATAATGTCACTTTAATCAGATAGTTTTTCATTTGAATTTTCTATTCAAACTTCCCAGTGAATCTCCTACCCAGCAGCTCATAAAGGAGGTTGACAATCTCCTTCCAGGACTCTGCAGCTTCTTCTCCGGCAAATTCAGAAAAGTGTGCAGCAGTGTTGTACACGTTCAGGCGGTCAATGCACTCCAGCACGATAGTGATCATTCCCTGAGAACAGAAACACGTGGACCAGAAAGGTCACGCATCATTATTGTGCTTTTAGTATTGGTGACAGCATTCTGTATTAGGATTAGATGTAAAGCTGAGTTAAGAGTTGAGGTTAGGCACGTACTTTCAGGTTTTACTGGTTCAGGTTAAAGGCTTGGCAATGTATCAGTTAGGGTTCTCACAAATATAGAAACAAAAAGTGTGTTTGTGTGATTCTACTTGTATTAATCATGATCTGAGGACAAGCAAGTGGTTATTCAAGTGCCGAGTCTTCAGTGGTGTCGAAAGTGCAAGATCCACTGTGCACAGCTAATTTAGCTATAGGAAGAGACAATAAAAATCAAAAGGTATGGAGAGTCTGAGGCTGTGGAGTACCTCCTCTTGGAAGAGGTTCTGCCGGTTGCGGAGGGAGCGGAGCTTGGTCTGTTTCTCCTCGTGCTCCAGTTCCTCTTCGGGTGGACGAAAGTAGAAGATGAGATCCTGAAGAGAGAGAATGACCCCTTCCAAAGGAAGCGACACAGTCCCTGGGGACTTGTTCTTCCCACTGAGAGAGTCCAATCCCCTGGAGCAACAGAAACAGATCAACAACAAATCAAAAAAATTGATTATCCTTCATAGTTTGCATGTTTCAAAATATGGTTACAATAAAATGTACTGAAGACGCCAGTTAGACTGTTGTTAGTATGTTTTTTTTATGAACATCTCTGCATCCTGTCACAAACAGAAATTTTCTACTCATCCCTTCACATTCGAAAAATGCATTTTCTTACTTGATGAATTGCCTGAAGAGGCCCGTAGTGCTATAAATCATTCGGGCAGCCTGAGACTCCTCGGTCTGGGAGCGGGACACAGTTAAGGCATCATCCATATGACCCTCCTGGTGCAGAATGACCTAGAGACAGAGAAAACATAATTATATTAGAAGTAATATTCCCCATCTCTCTGTCTATCTCATATGAGGCCACTTTGGTTAGTAAGGAAGTGATTATTGCAATAACACTGTAGACATAAAACACACAATAACTCAGCGTTTGCTGCTGTACTGTGACATCATATTTTGATCGCTTTTTTGATACCTTTCGCTTCATCATTCCCAAACGAGCAGCTTTGGCATCTAGGGCAGCATATGTGAGCCACAGGCCTGTGGACACATGTTGGACGAAGCACATGGACTCTCCATACTTAATCTCTGGAATGCCCATTCCCTCAACATCACGCTTCTGAGCCACATCCACCTTCTCCTGCTCAGAGGAACCAAGGGGAAAGAAGGGGTGAGGGAAAATGATAGCGTGGTCAGTGATAGAAGAAATCATAGTATAATGACAAATAGACAGAATTTAAAAACAATACTCCAGTGAAGCTATTAATTCTGACCTTTGAAACACGGAAGCAGAAAGCAGATAATTTGGTATTGGCCCTCTCTGGGTCGACTACTAACAGGCCCTTTTCCTCATCCAGACACAGGTACCGGCCTGTGGTGATGTGACGAATACGAAAGGACTGCCCCCACTTCATGTGGCTTCCACTCCAGCTACAGATAGAAAGCAGGGAAAAGCATATTATTGAAAATCAAACATTTTAATTATTACCATTTCCTGAAAATGATTCTCCAGTGTTTCTTGTTGAAAACCTTTCATGCAATTCTTGTATTAGTTTCAATAATGATGTACGGGAAGACAATATTGTACCTCTTAGATTTTTCACAAAGATTTTCAACAAATATATAATATTTATATATAATGATAATGACATATTTTATTGATCCCCTTGGGGAAATTGTTGTTAGACAGCTGCCAGACAGTGCATGTCGGCACTACTACAGGGTTTGTTAAAGGACACTTTGACCCCGGGGTCACATATATTTCATATGTATAATATTTCAGATTTATAATGCCTAAAGAGGACATCACCTGATTCTGAGAGGCTCCAACCTCCACAGGGATCGAGCTTGACTGCACACAGCACCGCCTTCATAGTGAGCCATCCTGCAGCAGAGTAGCAGAGAAGACACACATAAAGCCATATGGTATCAGAATATCAAGACATATTGATGCGCTGAGCTGCTCTGTTTACACTTTATCTTACCTGCGCTTTTCTTCTCCTTCCTCTGGTGTAGAGATGGCCAGACACTCGTCCATGTGTCCATGGAACAGCCTGAGTACGTGACCTCCAGTCAAATACCCTGAAAGGAGGAAGGAACGCCACAGTGAGTGTGTGTATTGTGAGTATATTTTGGTATACACTACCTCATTTCTAATAGTGCCCACTATCACCCCCCAAAATCATCATATCTTTGTGCTAGTACATGTGTATATATAGGAAATGTGCATTTGAAACATATCCAGGGCAGCATGGCCCAACATATAAAGCAGGTGTGTACCCTCAGCTAGTTCACATCCCGAACTAATTGGGTTCATGTTCCACAGGGTCTGCATGAAGGAGGCATCCACCATCAGATCTCCACTGGCATAGGACAAGTGCTGAGGACAAGAAAAACAGAAGGAATAATTTAGTTTATTAGAGATTATGTCTAATTGCTCCACTGTGTAATAGCAAATTGTGTGAGGAGTCTTACCAGGTATCTCTCAGAGGACACACTGACGAGGATGAGGTCATCACCCACCCTGACCTTTTCACCTTCTGACCTTTGCTTAGAGGCTGGATGAATGGTCCACCAACATGCCTCACCTGCAACAAGAACAAGATCAAAAAACTAGCTAAATATTCCAGTGAAGACTGACACTACCAAATCATATGTTTAGTCAAAATATCTTTAAGAAAATTCAAGTAAAAAGCTTTGTAAAAAAAGAAAAAGGAAAAAATATAAAATATTTGTAAAAACATAAAAATGGTTCTAAAGACCAGTAATCATGTAATTGTAGGCTTAAAGAAGGTTTTACCAGTAGAATCTTCTTGTAAGCCCACGTCAAAGGCCAGCTTGTCTGTGAGTGACCGAGATGTAGTCAAACAGCTCAAGTACTGGGGGGGGGGGGAGTTCAATTGAATTCAAGACATGAACAGAACCTTGTCAAAATTGTGATATTGTGTCTTTAAACCACAGTAACAAATGTTACCATATGCATCGTACTGTATATACACTATTTACATTGTCTTACCATGCCTGAGTGGTGGTGTCTCAGAAGGATGGCATGACCATAAAGCAAGGTACGATGACCCCCACCTTGGGAGGACTGAAGGGGAAGAAGACATATTTAACATACACCTTGATAAGACAGGGCCACTGTCAACACACTAATTTGTTCAAATTTCATAGTTTTATAGTGTACATATAATACACAACATTTTGAGTTCATACTTTTACAAATAATAGAAGCAAACAAAAAGAACTGTCTCCATGTTTGGAGATACTGCTGAAACTAGGACAGTACTAAGCTATGAACCATAACTATCAGGGAAAGTATCACAAGGATCTGACCAATGAAGTGTGACATAATGCAAAACAAACTTCAGTCACCACAGATTACAATCTCACACAAAGGTTAACACAACATTAAACCATCCTACCTTTTCTCAACATCCAGCAAGGATGCAACAAGAAAACACAATTACTGTGGCAGTTCTAGATAGATTACAAAAGATGACAACACAACCATTCAGCTAAGCCAAAAACCCTAAACGTTAATGTAGGGTTAAGTACCCATAAACTACTGGTATGAGTCAGGGGCAGGTATGTCAAGTGGTACAGTAGCCTTGGTCCACTTTAACACTAGGCTCAGTTGGGACAGATGGTGGTGGTAGTGGTGGTGGTGTGTAAGTTTTCCCAAGTGTGTGCATTTGTGTTAGGCCTGTTCAGAACTCTGGGGGTGTCCAGTTTCCCCATCCCTTCCTGACAGAGGTGGGTGGGACCCTCGACATGCCATGCTATTCTCATCTTCCAGCTCACCATTAGAAAAGCTTGGCTCAACCACATCTTCCACAAGGACCTACCCAAACTAGCCATGATTATGTAGCTATCGTAATGCTGGGAATTGAGTCTCTCCTAGCTTAAAGTCCATTAACCTCAGCCAGACAAGGTTTGAGTCATCTGGCTTTTTACAAAGCTGAAATACACAATTCTGTGGTTTTCTGTCCTAATCTGATCTAAATCCCTCTAGTCTAGTATACTTCTATAGCTGCTAGTTATTGTTCTGATAGCATTTGATTCTGTCGCTGCTGAATATTGATGCATTCTCTATGTTTAGGTAGTTATGCACTGGAAAAGGACAAAACACACCATCAAACAACTACGTTTTAGCCTTATTAAAATTATATACTGTATGTAGTGTGGATTTTCATGTCTTTCTAGCAGAGTGAAACATGTTCCGTAAGAAAATAGGGATCATCATCACCAACGACTAACAAATAATAATGTGCTGAAACAAAAGGAATAACACAGAGTGAGGCAGGGTAATATTTATGATAAGGGCATAATGGTAAATGTGCTGGAGATATAGTATTTCTGCATGGAATGCAAATGAATGATGCATTGTGATGCCTTGTTATTTTAGGCTAGTTAAATCAATCATAACACACACAATTTTTATTAAAAAGTACATAACTGCATAAAATACATGAAACAACTAAGTTTCTTAAATTCAAACTTAATTTTTGACGTTTTTGGCAGATACAGAACAGGTCAGCAATAAAAAAAAAAAAACTATGCTGACACTGGACTCGTTCAGTTGAACCCAATTAGTTTCTAAAATTAAAAACAGGTGGACAGAGCAGTCACCACATCAGGGTGAGGGCTAAACGAATGTGAACTGAGACGTTAATGACAGAGCACTATTTCATTCAACAGGAGTGGGCAACAGGACAGGAACGAGGACAGTTGTCAGGTTGGTTGGAACACACGTTACAGGAAACAAGACATGTTAACAGACATACCCATTTGTCCAAATCGACTGCCTGCTTGGCAGGGAGCAAGAAGGGAAGGGAGGGGAGGCGGTGTCAGATAGCAAATTAAAAATTATAATAAAAGAAAAAAAGAATAAGTCCATCTATGGAGCTCACATAGACTCAGGTTCATAATGCACATCATGCTGTATGGTGAACCTTAAAGCTAAACTTGCCATTGTTTAAAAGCCAAATCATATGTAAACAGGCCAAAAGTGGAACCTTATATTAAATCTAAACTAAATGCCAAATCTTTCAATACAAGGAAGAACACCAGATAGGTAATTAATGTTTAAGCCGTGTTTCCGTACTGGTAATAAATACACATAAAACCTAATCTGTAAAGTCTAATCTTTAGTCATATATGACAAACAAATGTCATAATGCCATATGAAAATAAATAATTAAGCATAAAATGCATGTTACTCATAGAATACGAGTTTCATATCTGCACTTAGTAGATTAAAGCTGATTAGAAATAAACACTGTCTTAGGAAAACAAATATCTATATCTGGGTCCAAAACAGAAAGAGGTAACACCTGTTTAGCCAAGAGTCAATGCAGAGAAAAGTGTACACTAGTCTCACATAGAAAGATTTTATAATATCAAACTCATCAGAAATACAGTGTAGACACTGATAATGTTGTAGAAGACGACTGTGGCTGGAAACAGCTGTTTTTAAAGTAATATTTACATAAATGTATAAAGGCCTATGAAAAACATGGTAATTTGTACACACGACTTCTGACAGGTAGTGTACGTCTTCAAATAACTCTGAAACAGTCTTATTTATGGGTTACATCTTGTTAGACAGCAACCTAATCAGCGGGATTTGTTCCACAAAACTGCCAACGTTACAATGAGGACAGGACCTCTGACATGCAGCTGTTGTTGTTGGGAAATAGCTCAGAAGTATTTGCTGTACGTGTTAAACATTATTTCAGCATGTCTTAATGCTACTCAGGATACAACACGTGAGAAGTATGTTTTTTTGAATATTTCCCAAAATGTTGTAGTGTTTCTCTAAATAAAAGGTATAGGGCAATACTAAACTAAAAGACCATTGTGTGGCTAAGCAAGTTCGTCAATTATAGCTGATGAATTTAAATCCTCTGAGGGGTCTACTAGATCTGTCAAGTATAAAATAATAACCCTGCATCCCCTGTTCATATATCCCTGTATTATTCATTTCTGTTTTTGACTCCTACCTCGGTCATCTCCACCGTGTTGGCCAGCATCTCCTGCAGAGCACGGACAGACAAGGACTGCTCCAGAATGAAGGTGCATATGGCCAGGTCCGGGGGCACATTCTGCAAACATTTAAACACAGCACAGAGGTAAAACAAAGTTTATAAAAACCAAGGTTTCAGTCAGTACAGGACAGGAAACGTAAAGAACCAGCCTCTTACCTGAGCATTGGATGTGGTTTCCAGGAAGCAGAGACGGTTCCCAAAGCCCTCGCAGGACAGACATAGCTTTATTTGCTGCTCCTTGAGGACGGAGGCAGTGCACTGCAGAACGACCTGGTCATCCTGCACCCAGTACATAAACAAAGAAACACATTTATTCAATGACCTTTCACTGTTTGGGATATTATTTTATGCTTGTGCTACAAATTTAGGATCATAATAACGCACTTATTACTCTTGGCTCTTTTTTTTCTGCTGGTTGTCTCTGCTCTGGTTTTTCATATTTTAGTATACAACTGACATTTGGTGAAGGAATTACTATCGTACTGATTTTTCATTGACTAAATGTCATGAATAGAGAAAAACATCTCTATTGCACTTTTTTTTAAAAGGAGCAAATATGCAAAGACTTAAAAAACAATACCACAATACAAATCACTTGTACTGCTCCTGACCTCTTTCTTAACTGAAACGTTTCACCTGATAAGTAAGAAATTGTTTCTGTCTAACAAGAAAGAAGGTCCAGTCATGACTGAACTTTCAGCTAATGTATGAACATTAGCAAACTCTTTCTTTAATTATATAATCTATAAAAGTGGAAATTAACTATGCATTAATTTCTTCCAAGGTTGAAGTTGTAAAATAAAACTAACTAAACTAAAAAAACTAAAACACTATGATTTTTAAAATGTGAAGCAGTAATTAATACACAATTTATTAAGAACCATAAACTAGCAACATAACTGATATGGTCCTTTTAGTGGCCAGTGGAGAAGGCCGTGAATAGCTCAGTGCAGTGAGGTGAACCGCAACAGGTACACATCAACTCTATACCACAAGCAGAATGCTAGCAGATAGTAATTCACTTTACTTTACTTTACTTTACTTTACTTGGCAGATTAGTTGCTCTTCGTCAATGCCCGGACCCTCCAGAGACTGGTGTAAATACAACGATAAACACCCCCTCCCCTGTGAAACCCACACCTGACACTAAACATTCTCAGCTGTTCCTTCTACTCTGTCATTATACAAGTGGATCTATCCCTTAACCTGGCTAATTCTCCTCACTACAGTTCTGGACAGATCCCTGACTTTTCTTTTCTCGCATGTAACAACATTAAGAGAGAACCATTTATCATGCACCGGAAATACTGCACCACTGATGTGTCATGACTTACAGAAGGCTGTTTTAGGCTGATACTTTAAAGCAAAGCAGAGGGCAGCACTGGAGCTTGTATACCTAGGTTTATGGCACATAGGAGGAAAATGGAAAGTGATGCAGATCTGTGACCTCATAACATCTACTCGTCTCTTATGCCCACAGGCATCTAGTGTTTCTTTGGCTGAAGAGTGTCCCCTCTTCCTTTGGCTGGGCTATCATCTATCTCTCCTCAGCCTAGAAATGTCTCCTCTGTCCTGTCCTTGTGTTTCCTGCTTTGCACTCCAGAAAGTGGAGCAATTCACCCTCGCTCCTGCACTGCAGACATGAACAACACAATTCAATATACAACTAAAATGTTACTAAAGATTTTACAAACATCTGACTCCCACGGCTATGACAAAAGAGGAATTCAGTTATGGAATATCTTCCCTACCTCCCTCATGTAACAATACCTTTACTCATTTACACAGTGACATGATCTTTGTTTGTCAGGGATGACTAGAGTATAACTCTGCAGACATCAGTGCAGAAACGTTAGTCACAGAAAAAGCTCCAGTGGACTGGGCTGAACTAGAAGGGTAAAATTGGCTAAGCTCGACATGTTTAGCCTGCATTCCCCATTAAGGAGACAGGGCTGAGCTAGTGAGTGTCTAAAAGCAAACTGAAGGAGCCGAGTGACTCAGTGCTCTGAAACAAGATGTGACAAACGTAGACGATATATAAGCATCAGCGTTATACAGCAGTACTACCCAGTGGCTTATATCTATTTCTATATTCACAGTCTCACATGGCCACAGAACTGATTCTGAATATTACAGGGAATTATACAGGTTTTACCCAAGTAAATCTGATAGGAAGCAAGATACAATCTCAAGAAATGACTGGGTACTTGTCAAGATGTCAGGCAGATCAGACAAACAACATAAGCCTCAGCCAGGATTCACCAGTGCTTTGCTGGAGTGTTAGAGTACTCAAATTTATAAGTCCTGTGTCAAGTGCATCAGCAAATACAGAACTGTGTCCTTTCAAGAGTCACACTGTTGTGAGTCACTTCCAATCTGACCACATGAGAAGCTGACTTAGACACCACACAAACCCTTAGGCTTAACTCACCTTTATTAATAGATGTGGCTTTCAGGATTTGAAGGATGTGCACCTGACGATTTATTGTAAGCCAAGTTCAACCCCTGATTATCTGTTAATCTTGCATGACTGTATAATGGAACCAAGACAAGTAGGTGGTACTGATAGCCAGGATATGCTGGTTATCACCCACCTGACCCACTGAACATAGACCTGGGCTGTGGGTAAAGACTTGTGCATTAAACACATTTAACACTCCATCAACATGGTGCGTGTAAAGTTACAGCCAAACCTTGTTTGGGCCTGGCAGCTGAAGCATCTGAGCTATGTTTATGCTAGATTGAGACAATTGGATGTAAACCTTGACAGGCAGTTACACAAACAAACACACACTTGTGTGAGCAAATAGAGGTGTGCAATACAGCAGAGATTTACAGCCACTGATATAGATAGCACTTGAAAGCAGACACCTTTGTGTTTTCTCTGGGGCCGCCTGATGGTGCACATGCAAACAGAGGCTATAGCCAGGGTTCCCCAGACAAGTAGGCATAGTGCCCACCCTACATAGGAAGCAAACCAGCAAACAGATGCAACATGGTGAGAGATATCAGCCCTCTCTGATCCAATCACACTCTCTTAAACTAAGGGCTGTGACAGGATGGGAGGTGTAGTCTGATTCTACAACTGTGAACATAAGTGATACAGTTCTTTGTGTGGACAGAGGATGTGTTAGCTTTATGTGCAGTGACACCATTTATTTATGTAGCAAGCATCAGAGCCTTGGACATATACATATATGTCTACAAAGTGCAAAATAATCAGTTTATCTAGTTTATAATTCATTATAAAAAGTTAATTTTAGTTAACATTTTTTTAACATTAACATTTTTATATCAACAGTGTCACCACCGTATTTCACTTTTATTTCAGTTCCTATGTTTTGATATGGACAACATACAGTCTTACAGTATTCATTACAAAATTTCCAGTAGCATTATCTTTATAATTTTAGTACATTCAGTAATACAAAAGCACCATATCTGTGCCGCTGAAAACGTGGCTAGTAATGAAACCACTCTATGAAATGAATAATATACCCCTTCTGTCTTTATGTCTGCAGACATCTGCATGATTCTGGATCAAAAAGTGTTGATGCAAGCCCCCTCAGGACATTTATTGTATTTCTGCAGACATAAAAAGAGTGAGGGACAGCACAGCGCACAGCATGTGGGTGGTGGACAGGAAAAGTTCAATAAGGCAGTGGGGAGAATGATGATGGGGTTTCCCTTTGAAAAGTAGAAGGCCATACAGGTGCATTATCAGCATCCTCCATCACAGATTGCAGTCTGATGGCCCCTGTGATACTCTCACTCTCACTCAAACAATGTACTCTTGCTCAATTTTCTCCAGTGATTGCTAAAATATCTCAAACAATAACATCTCCCAATCACCCTCCTCTTTCTCTCTTCTTCCAAACACATTGTCATGTATCATCATTCTCAAAGAAGGCTGCAAAAGCTAATCTTACTACATGTTCATGCTGTTGTTATGTGCTATACAAATAAACTTGACTTGACTTGTCCATTTTTCTGACTGTAAGGCATTTCAAGGTTGGGACATTGTCATTAAACTGACAAAATGTTCACACCATGATGTGACACTGTAGATTGACAGTTATGGGCCTGTGCTACACAAGAATATAAAAAGAATAGTCTAATGTGAACTTAAAAGAGGGTGAGTGAGAGTTTAGGTTACATTTAGTACACACAAGACTTACACTCCATCTGTTACTTATCACTTCTAAAATAGACAAACCAGCACCTTAACTCACTACATTGTCAACAGACACAGAATTAGCACGGGATAAGTCACACCTTATCTTGCAGGTAATGACTGCTGCCATTCCAGGAGACTGAGAAAACTGGATTTACTTCTTTCCAGGTATTAGAATATAAAAGTGGTTCAGAGAAACCACTGCCGTGCCTCCTATTTAACATTCAACACTCTAGAAAAAAAACTGCTAAGATGCAACCCAGAGTCCATGAAGATAAACAACGAAACCAAAGTCATAAGGAATCTCTTTTCTTCTTTCGTGGTTGCAAACCCTGTTCAGTGAGTCACATAATATGATGGTAATAAGCAACTTGAAAAAAGCCTTTCTTTACAATGAAAGCTTCACGGGATACATAAAAACCATACAGATATGAGTGATATATGACTTTAAACTAACATGCACAGCCAGTTTAGTTTTAAAAATCTGTTGCAGCAAAACGTAAGTTTCTTTTCATCTGCTTTGGTTTCACAATACAACAGACTCAATTAAATCTTACTCAGGTACCATGCAAATGCCAAACATTTAAACTTCCACCATACTGAAAACAGAGTTTATGAAATTTATTCTGTTTCTAGCTGGATAAGATAAGATATTTGATAAAATCCCCTGCAGACTGTCTTGACTGTGGGACAAAAAAATTAACAATTATTAATTCTATAAATTAATATAAGATTAAACAGACTACAAGCTTGTATAAAAAATCACATGTTAATGCATAATATTGCTGCAGTATTGCACAAGTCATTTCAGACTAGGTGTATCTGTGCATATGTGCCTGTGCTCTGAGTTTTACTGTATGTCTAATTTGGTATGGATGACTGGGTTTTCCAGATACGTTATGAAATACAAAAGCTCTCGGTGGATACAGACAGAAGAGTTATTGTGCTGCATTGAAATTGTTGCCAATAAATCTTTCAACTACACACAGAAGTGAATAGTGTCAGGAATATTTATAGCGTTGTCTTTTCACATTCTGCTTTCCTCATTCTTTATTTTGGTGACTCACTCTCATTTCTATGTCCTCTTTTCGCACACATTTTCTCTCTGTACTCCTTTTATTTCATTGCTGTCCTTTTTCCTCTCCCATCTTCCATTACCTCTGCCTCTCTGCTCTGGGCCTTCCCCCTCCACTCATCTCCTATTTTAGGTGGCTGCACCTGTCACGATCACATTCCCTCCTTCTGCTGACCAGCAGATACTTAGAAGTCTCACTTGGAGAAGGAGCCAATGCAGTCTCTCTTGCTCACATGGAAGGCACTGAGTAAAGGAAAACAAATTTCTACTTCTGATGAGGAAAATGTAAAAAAACAACCTTACACACTACTATTTCACATCGTATTTTCTCAATTAAATGACTGGTGTTGCATTTCTTGGCGTTTAAGATTATTAACGAGATTGGTGTATACAGTAGGTGGAATCACTGAAATGTTTCCCCAAATAACAGATGAAGGTCAAACAGACCAAAACACAGTAACAGAATAAATATTAAAGCGGTTGTTAATACAGTGGAGTACAGTTCACTCACAACTACGCTATGTGGTGTTCTTACATGGTGATAATTCAAAAATCAAATTCAAAGTAAAATTGAAGTTTTCAGTGACACGCGGTGTTTTGACAGCACACACAAACTGCTTTCATTTCCCTCAGGATCAGATAAACAGCTACAAACCTCCAGACATCAAACATTAAACAGGCCCTGCCCTCTGAAAGATGATAAGTCTGGCAGACAGCAGCAATGCACAGGACAACACTGTAATAAATGAATTGTTTTAGCTTGCCTGAATCCAAAATCCATTCTTCTAAAAAACAATATTTGCCTTAAGAGTAAGCAAAGTGCTTTCCCATCCGGCAGACATAAATACAACAAATGCATAATCCAAAAATTTAATATAGGAGAGATTGTGTTATAAGAGGCAAACAACAGCCCACAGTCCAAATGAAATTACAATCACACAGATTGAGAAAATAAACTGAAATATGAAATATCCCACATTACACTGGGCCATACACAAGGAACACCTCCAGTAACTATCCACCAAACTAACATCAACATAAAACAGAAAACTACTGTGCTGCTCACAAAGCACAACAGTTCATCTAATATTGTCACATTTCTCCAGTCAGAGTCTGCAGCAAAGGGCCTCAGACCAAATGACTATGATCCCAAATAGTGTAATAAAACTCAGGACAGGGGAAGACTGGATTCTGGTAGTTCGTACCTTGCTACTGGAATGAACTGTAACACAGTTTGAATTTAGAGACTCTCATTCCTTTCATTCCTAAATTACTGTACACAGACTGGAGTTCTTTACACTGCTGCTGCAATCTTTGTTTTTGCATATATTGGTGAATATATAGATTTTGCTGTTTATTACCTACGTCATAGATTTCATATTGAACTGTTATGGACCTCATGCACATTTAATACACAAGGACAACTGTTAGTACTGTACTATTGTACTTTTAGTTTAAAGTTTAGATTTTATATTCTTTTGTTTTTGTTTGTTTTTTGCTTATTCTGTGTGCCTATTTGTTCTTGTACTGTTAAAGCTGGAGCCACGTCGTCTCATCTCTCTGTGTACCTGTACAGTATATAGCAGAGATAACAATAAAGTTTACTTTGACTTGGACCTTTGAGAAATATATTTCTAGTAAAATTGCCATTCTTTTAACTAGAATTGTATGTGTATGTGTGCATATATGTGATGGTTGTTGAGTAAATTAACTGTATTGCTGTCCTGTATTTATGTAATCTGTATATATTTATAATATTTGGGTTTGGCTATAAAGCTGTGGTAGCTTCTAAGGTTGTTTAAAGAGTCAGAACAGTGGTTATGTATGTTTAGACCATTTACTAAAAATCATATGAAGGCTACTTTACATCAATATTTTACATTCCATACTGAAATTATTCAGTGATTTAAATGTCTTCTTGCCCCTGTTCTACATATACTGCATTCCTTGTAATTCTGTATTTATTTATTAATAGATTCAATTCCATCTATCACATTCACCACTGAGTCCACAGTTTTAGGAGTGCATAAAAATAATAATGTAACAATGACACACATTAATGTAGATTTTACTGTTTATTGTGCTTGTAGTGTGGTAGTATGGTCTCTATACTCCTTTTATGCCATTACCTACACGTAGTTGAAAACCGGTGCTCCCCGAAATAGATGAAAACAGATCTAGTACAAACACACATATGCACGCACAGGAACACAGACAAGCACACACGACTTCCAACAGCTGTGTCACTTTGCAACACTTTGCTTCTGCAGGTTCCCTCTCCCTGTCTCTTTTTTTGTCTCGTGCCTGACAGAGCAGACCAGACCACCTGTTTATTGTGTAAACTGCTGTAACCGAAGCACTCACACTAACAGGTGCTGTCTATAGACATACAGTATGTGTGCCTGTGTGCGTGTGTTATTGTCGTTAACCTGCTGTTGATGTGTTCATCTCTTGATCTAAGCTCTTCTAAAGCCGTGTTACACTCACATCCTCCCCACCTCCCTCACTCCCGTCCATCATTTGCCCTCGTCCCAAAATCTGCTGGTACAGTAGTGATAGCATTGATGCACTGTACATAACACATGTGAGGGTATGTGTCTAGAAGATAAACAGAGGAGAGGACAAAGACTTTGTACAAATAAACAGCAGTACAACCAAACAGAACGTGTACTACAGTGTTGGGCGTCCGTGAATGCAGGTCGTGTTCAGACTGCAGTTCATTTAAATCCACATATGCGATGCTAAATTGCTTTTTGCTAATTAACGAATGTATGTACTGAAAATGAATTCACAACTGACCCAGCTATCAGAACCCAACTCTAGAAAGTACCGCCTAAAAAGCTCAAACCAGCCAGGAACAATTGTTGCAGTATTTCTAGTTCTCGCTCCCTGCAACTGCTGCCTGTACGGTATCTCTGCTGCTCTAAAATAAAGGCGAAAAAAACTGTAACTGGCAAGAACGGATTTAAAAACAGTAGTGTAGTGTAAAACCTCTAAAATCTTCAAATCCTGCTCAGGTTGCCCAGCAACCAATACTGAGCCGGTAAGCATCAAACTGTCCATGTAGATGTCTACAGTAAAATCACCTTTTTAGCCTTTTTAAGCACCAAATCAGTGATGATCGTCATAGCTGAGTTTAGATATTTGACATAAGTCACTATGGACTCTCAGACTCTCTGGGCCACAAATGTCACAACTACATGAACACACATAAACCATGTCTCCCAAGGGATGCTTGCAAGTAGGACACTGACTCCTCTGGTTTTTCCCTCCACAGTGTGAGCACTTAATAGTGGCACAATATAAAAAGAAACTGCTGCTACACACTGGAACTTGAACTCACCCTTTAAATGTACTCTCCTATGTGATTCAAACCTCAGCTGTGGCAATGTGAAATGGTGACACGTCTTACCATCACCACCAAAGAAACTCTGGGTTGAACTTGTGTGTTTGTAGCGTAGTGTAGTTGTAGGCTTCTTCTAAATAGAATAGAAAAGGCTGCTGGCTACTGCAAGCTAAGCCAGTCTCTGACAGCAAATATGGGGGCTGAAGTGCTTGCAGAGTGTTTTTCAAGGAGGAGGCTGAATAGATACCTGCAGTTCAACAGAGGGCATCAACTTTATTTTAGTAGAGAGTGAATTTAAGAAACTGGCTCCTATACAGCAGGTGTTATGGCTAGGTCCCACAAGTGTGCGGCCTGTACAACTATTCAAGTTCCACTGCAGTCACTCAGCATTATATGAGTCACAGGCCTGGGTCATAGTAGAATAATAATAAAACCCAGAATAGAATCGAGTGACACTGCTGAATAATCACTGGAATTGAAGATCTGCATCTGTCACACTGATCGGGATTCAGTACTTAAACAATCAACAATATAAATCTCCTCTACATTTCTTCTTTTTCTACGAAATAAAGACTCCACCCCCCCAACCACCCCCCACCACCCCCGAAATTGGAAATATAATTATTTTTGAAAGAAAAGCTGATTTTATAACGTCAGATTGATCAGAGAGACACCGCAGAAATAACTACTTTAGATGGAAACAGCTGTTTTTAACTGAATATCTACAGGTACAGGTGGTGTACAGAGCAAACATCACTCCTGTGTTCCAAATCCAACAACTGCATTTCACTGCAGCATGATACAAGTCTCAAAAACATCACTAGTAAATTCATATAAAGCAAATTTATCTCAATCAGTAGCTTTCACATGGCCCACACTTCTATCCTTCCTCCTTGATCTTATCACTGTAAGGGCCTTAATATATACATACATATGCGATTTATGCGATGCATTTGTGCGATCAGTGTGGAAACGTGTATTGTCCCGTTCTTCCTTTCTCTTTTTCCACACTTACACACTTGCAGACCTGCAGGCTAATTATGGCACTAGCTTTTCACAAATGAGTTTAGAAATTATTTTTTGGAACACATGTAGCATGTAGAATTTGGCATTGGGACCATTTGGAACTTAAGTATGACACATCTTAAACAAGATCATCTAGATGCAATTTCTAGATGTATCAATGCATGTTAGAACTTTCATAAATGTTAGTGAACCTAAACTACGCGTGATGAAAATGGCATTTGTTTTAACTTTAAAACCTAGATTTACTCATATACTGTGCAAATATTTCATTATATTGTAATAGGGTAATGTGATGGGCTATAGAAGTAAGCTTTTCAATGACTCTGGTAAAAAGGGAGCCCTGGCATACAGGCTCTGAACCACAACGACAGGTTATGAAACTAAAAAGATTATATCAGGTAAATATATGAGCACAGGCTGCTGTCCCAGCTGGTGCAGGTGAGGTAAGAACTCTTCTGTGCTTCAGCGCCACTTTCATCACACCTCCAATACAACCCAGGGAAAATCTCAGCAGAGAGAAACAGCTGACTCACCCACAATGCCTCCCATCATTGGCCTCTAATTAAAAGAGTGATAACACAGACCATTTGGTGGATGCTTTAATCCAAAGAGCCTTACAGTACCACAAGCACTTACATTTCTAGCCTTGTATCCTCCAGTGGGGACTGAACTGCTGACCCCGACAGCGTGTCAAAGATGACCCCACTGAAGTACACAACACATTCATAATTCACATAGAGCTGTATTGTTTGCCTTTTGAAGTGTCTGATCGTATCTGAGCCTCTTGAACTAAAGGACAAACCCACTGTTTTGTCTTTGTGTTTCACCTATATGTTTCTAAAGTGAAGAAAAAAGAAAAAAAAACACAGTTTATAGTTGTGTGATAGAAGTAACAGCTGCGTTGCTCCATAGTGCCGTCTAGTGGTTATTATGCGCTGACTCTGCATTCTTGAGAATAATCATTTCCATGAATGTAATTGGTGTGTGCTCTTTCTGCATGCCATTGTCTGGTCTCTTTTGTACTGGTAACTATTATTTCACAGCTAACTAGAGTCAAATGCCAGTATTAGATAAAAATCACAGCAAAACTCGTGACAAAACAGAGCCTCACTTTAGCAGATGTCCAGTTGCTGTGTAGATATTGTTATCGCTCTTCTCACAAGACAAACCTACTGAGCAGAGATGTCTTGTTTGAGGATGTTTCTGTAACTGATATCAGTAACAGAGGCTGGAAACAACTCTGCATTATTCCTTAATGACTTTCACTGAAATGATATTGTTCACAACATCAATAACATTTTTAAACATCATTAAACATTAATTATAAAAGAATTTCTTCTATGGATGAAGAGCTTGACGTAATGAGTAACAGTGGGACACGTTCAAGTGCATTGAACCTTATTCTGCTATTCAGGGAAACGTTTCCAAATTCTTATTTGATTCAGTTTTCAACCATGTTGTGTTGCTGTAGATGGAAACACTGGCTTTGGCTTTCGTTATGATCTGCCAGGTCTGAATATACTGTTTTCTCAATATTTTTGTCCTTTTGATGCCTAAAAGACAGGAGCTTTTAGATTTAGGTGCATGGAAAACGGGGCCAAATGGATTTGTATTTTTCTAAGACGCTGCATGTTTTGCACGCTCTCTCTTCAGCTTTGGATACACATGTCAGCAACTCAGCTGTTTTAGGCCATTTTCAGGTTCTTCCCCCACTGAGTTTGAGGCTGTGAAGCAGATATCTCTAAACTGTTGGCTTCTCCAAGGATGACATGCAGCCTTTGGCCAGCTGTCCCTTGCAGGTTCTTGGTAGCTTGTTGCTCTGCTTCCTCACCCCACACTGACAGGCTCTACTTTCCTCAGATATAAATAGATAACGATGCTAACAGATGCACCAGCCCCTGTCTATCTATCTGTGCTCACACACACACACACATATGCACACATACAATCTTACCCACCTATTCTTAAGCTCAGAACATTCTGGAAGTAATATAAAGGAGATTAGGTGAGACAATGAGCAGTGCATTCTGAAAAGATCAAAATATGATCACATAATGTAGGTTAACACTTGAGATTACTGCGCTCACAGGAGATTAAAGAAATCAATTACTAAGTTTTAAAGAGAGCAACTAATAAGCGGGTCATGGCACATTCAGGGCGCTGCAAAAATAGTCAACTATATACAGAAGCAGGCCTTGGCTGTGAGAACTGCAAGTACAGATATGACTTAAACGTCCAATGCCAGAACAGCAAAAGTAAAAAAAGTGAAAACACCAGGAGACAAGAGGACACTGAGGGACAATTTGAGTTGATGCTGAAAGATCATGAGCTAGATTCAAGTCAAGAAATGAATCATGTGAAGCATTAACTGCTTCTCCAAGTAAGTGCCAAGTACAAAATAATCGAATTTCCTAATAATATCTCCCCATCTCCCTCTCTGGTCCCAAACCTCCCAGACACCTCTCCAGCAGCCAGTGCAGGTTAACAATGCCCAAAAGGAAAGTAGACTGGACTCACCGTTCGCAGGAACTGAATCTCCTCCTCTCCCTCTCCCCCCTCTGCCATCCTTTGCTGAGGGTTATTCGCAGCTCCTCGAGAGAAAAGAGAAAATCCTTCTGTTTTCTCTCTTCAGGATTTGGAATTTTATCTCCTTTGCTACGTTCCTCCCTCTCTCAGCTTCCTTTCTTTTTGCTGCACCCCTCTCTCTCTATCTCCCTCTCTCTCTCTCTCTCTCTCTCTCTCTCTCAGGGTCTCTCACTCTCAGTGCTAGTGTGTGTGGGTGTGCTGGAGGACACCATGAGTCCTGTGGCTCTCACAGTGTTGTGAGAGAGAGTGACAGGAGGTGAGGCTCTACCCGGCTCCTCTCTTCTCTCGCCTTGCACCCCCACCCCCCACCCCCCTCCGACCAGACGAAGGAGGGGTGATGGTTGGGTGAGGGAGGGGCAGGCACCTTGTTACACATTTACACCACTCCCATCCCACCGTGCCGCCATGTTTGTAGAAGTGGGCCACTCCTTCGCACAGGCTGCCACCATCCAACACACACTCACCCGCACCTCCCTTCCCTCCTTCCACATGTCTGAGGCTATAAAAGGAAAGGGGGGTGAGGACTAGCCTATGGGGAGTGTGCAATAAGAACTCATGCACACACACCTAAAATTCAATCTGTAGCACTCTACAGTCAGCTGATGAGGTTGATGATGCTATATACACCATCAACACATTAATGCACAGAAATATTTAACATAACTCTTCCCTTTTCACTTGAACCTCACTTTAAACCAGTGAGACATAACACAGATACAAGAGTCTCTTATTCTGTCAAGTAACAATCTGACTGAGTGACTCCATTGCTTTGTAACAGGTTAAGACAATAAGTTAAAAAAGCTTTTAATTGATCAAATGTCTAAAAAAAACAGTTTAAAACCCAATGATATCATACAGGAACTTTATACATCAATGTCTGATATAAGACTTAAACGGTAAACTAAATATTATAATTGTTGTTCATGAATTTCCTGTTATATAAAAACAATGAATAATAATTTCATCTCAGTTTACAATTATCACTTAATTCAATCATTGTTTCATCAATCCATAACAGGCAAATCTGTTGGATTAAAGTGAAGCTCAACCTAAAGCTTGGCACATTCAGTGCAGTGGATACTACTGATGATTTCTTACAGTCCAATCAATTACAAGATGAGAGCTTGCAGAGAAACTATGTCAGGCCTTTAACTAGCTCTGTGCACTTTCACATAAAATGTAAGATTTTATGCTTCAGTGTTAAAGTAGCAAAGGTCCTAATTGCGCTATGAACAGTAATTAACTACTTCCCTGTTATTTTTTAACATCCTGACTACTTAACTGTAGCAATATCACTGTCAGCATCGCCCATACATTTCTGTGCTGCCTGTGTAGTCATACACACACACACAAATCTTTCAAGGGGATGAACCTGTCCTGTGTCTTAATTACAGGGCATGAATCCAAAAAGGTCATTAAATTGAGACATTTCACCATGAGAAACTATTCTAGTGATTTCTTTTCCTTTTTTGAAGAGGGTGTGGGTGATTGAACAGTGACTAATGAACAATGAACTCAAAATTAATTTCAATATTAATAGCTAAGTATTCATCAAGCAAAAAAAATATTTACTGGTTTCACTCTCTCAAATCTACAAATATCTACGGCTGCTGTTTATCTACAGTTGTAGATAACAATTGATTTGAATGTGTCACATTAACTTAGCAATTAATATTACCTTAATTAGCCTTAATTAAAACCATTATGTTTCATTTGACTGAATATTAAAAGAGATCCATCCAACCTTCCTGTCAGTCCCCTTGTAGTGTGAATAAAATCATCCTAGGGCTTCTTTAGCTCTGAAAAGATGTATTATATGCCATCTTTGACACAAAATGGCCAATAATGTATGAATAAACAAAACCCCCAAAATACGTTTTGCGGACTAAACAACCCTAATAGCAGGTAAATAAGGTAATCTACTAAATGTACACACAACTCTGGACTGTCTGATGCATTCCTGAAGGAAACATGGGATCTGCATGAGTGTTGGTGGCACACCCCTCCTGGTCACATCAGGCAGGAGAGATGCACCAGACAGAAAAAAAAGCGCATCACTCAGAAACAGTGACCATCCTTTCAGACCGTGTGCACCTACACATATCCTTACCTTCTCAGTCTCCATCTGGCATCCATCAGCATGCTCCCCTTCTCGCCCATCTCCCACTGCAACAGACACCGGCAACGGAATAAGGTATTTTGGGACGCTGCTCGCCGGGATGCAACTCGCTCCAGTAGGTAAAACAGAGAGGAGCAGAGGAGGCGGACGAGGTGATACGCCACCGAAGCAGAGTTGACATGAATTCTGGGAGTATGAGTTCTGATTCAAAAGTGACCTGCTGTTGCTTAATTTCTATTTTTTTGTATTTTTTTGCTATCTCATTGAGTCCAGTCCGCCAACAGTTGGCGTGCAGTGTCGGCGCCGCGCCTGAAGGTGGCGACATCGCACCTAGAAAAGTTTTACTCGGACTCGGAGCGATTTAAATTAGTAACAGATTTAAAACAGTCACCGTAAGAATGGGCCGACTGTCCAATTAAAACACAGTTAAAACAAAATGCAGGACATGTTATGACATCCACACAACACGGTAACGTAACGCTAATGCTAACGTTACGCTAGCGTTACTTAGCTAGCAACTACACTCATTTAACAAAATTATCGCACGACAATCCAAGCCAAATTGCTTACAAGTTATGAAGTTTGCCAATTACACTCTTAACCCCTTCGGTGTGGTCATAATTAATTTTAAACACCCTATGATCTCCGTGAGTTACTGTACTATTTACTTTCCGTTACCGTCAACGTACGTTAACATACGTTTAAAATACTTCCGTTTTCACAGGATATATCAAAATAAAAGCCTTAAACAAAATTAATTCACACGTTAGTCGCAAAACAAAGTTAAAGGGATCCTCACGATTCACAGTTGCAATACAACAGCTAAAAGTAAGAATGGTATTTAATTATTCTAAAAGAAAAATAAGCTATTTTAAGCGCTTTTCTATTTTTTGGCATGTGTCTTGATTGCCACTGTTCCTGTTTTAAAGGACTATTGCTTAAGATTACAGTAATATTACCACATTTCCTAGACAGAGCATTACATCATTTTTTCTTCTTTGTGCCCTGTATATTTTATGCATTCAATCATCTCATTTCTAAGACAAATTCAAATGCATTTTTAGGTGCATTGGACTTGGCGTGGAAAGGACTGCAGGAGCCATGCTCTCTGTGCATCTTTCCCTGCTTTTGAATACCATATCACCCACTCTCTGCCAGCCAGTCAGCTTCCTGCAGCAAAAAACCCACCTCTGCAGACTTGAGGACATTAATGTCCCCTGTTTGGTTGCCTCTTCCTCTTGGTGTGTTAAAACAAGGATGCCTTTGAGTCTCCCTGTCCAGCTGCACGGCCACATTCACAAGCACAAACACTACCTCCTTGTGTAATCACTCGCTACCCTGAGAAATGACAGAGGGAGATAAAAAAAAAAAAAAGAAGAAAAGGGAGAAATCAGGATGGTAGACATGATTTGGGGGACCCTGGAGACACAGGATGGAACATTCTAGTAGGGTGATAGATGCTACACTTCAACAATTATATAAGATATCTAATTAGCTAATCAGGACCTGATTCTCTTTCCAATTTCAGAAGACAGTACAAGACTAGAAAGTGACATTTAGGTGTGGCCTGTTTTTTTTTCTTTCTGTGTTGATACTCTGAAAAGGAACTGCAGATGTCACTTCCTGGAGTACACTGATGGTGCTCAGATGATTGCTCATCACTATCTCTCTCTAACTCTACTCCTCCTTCCTCTATAGGTACTGCATTTGTGTTCACTATTTTCTCATTCTCTCTCTCTCTCTCTCTCTCTCTCTCTCTCTCTCTCTCTCCCCTCCCCCTTGTGAGTACACACACACACACAGAAACTGAAGAGTTCCCCTATCTGTCAGAGCCAGTTCCTCCATTTAAGATGCTGACTTGTTTATGTTGAAGTGACAAGTAAATGACTTTTGTTAGCTCTTGTAGTCTGCTTTGAGGCTTGTCTGAGGGTTTTTTTCTCTAGCACAACTTCTTTGTTGGAGTCTAAGGGTTCAAGTCTGTTTTGTTGCTGATTTGTGGTTGATAGATCTTCAGATGGCAGAGATAGAGTGAGGGAGGTTGACTGGCACCCGGAGTGGTTTAAAAAGCAGAGTTTAGACTTGGATTTTAGTCTAGTCGATGACTGACAGGTGGGCAGCCCTCACCTCCAGCAGCTCACCGTTCTGTGTCCGCTCTCACTGTCCTGAGCACATAAACATATAGAGGACACAGAGGACGAGAAGGAGAAGGAGGAGGAGCAGGGTCAACCATGGAGCTGTAGGGACACGCTCAGATGCCCGTGCGGATCACCAGTGGAGGTGGAGTGCCGCAGTGGACAAGAGCTCTGCAATGAACAAGACCAAGAGGTAATTAAAAAGAAAAGAAGAGGGTGCATCAGAACTGAGAATCTGGTGTAGTCAAATCCACACGCAGCTCAGTGTCTTAGTAAGTGTAAGTCTAAGTATGTGTCAGCAGCAAGTGTTTTGTGTGCAGCAGAGATGTGTGAACCTTGAGGTTATAGCTGAAATGCAGTGTGGTTTGTGCAAAGGCTCTTGACAAGCTGAAGAGAAACAAGGGCATTTAGTTTTATTTTCCGCTTGATGTGAGTGCGTGTGTTTTCTGCCATTTATTGGAGTCAGTGTGCATTGAAGCGAGAGAAATGATTTGTCTCAAAAGGAAAGTTGCAGACACATACTATATCACACATTCACACTCGCACACAGTCACATCTAACATCTTTGACCTGCATACCAGTGAAGACTATCAACTTCTCAAATTATTTGTGTGTACTGCACACAAGCCCTGACATTCAACAGTTGTGCGTGCCTTTTCTGTGCTGCCTGCTCACCTTTCCATGGAAATGTGTACTGTTTTTCTTTTCTGCCCAGCTGATCTCCATTTACATGTCAGTTTAGAAATGCTTTTTGCATTTTATCTTCGATACTGCAAAGAAACTTCACATTTAGAAGAGTGTGCATTCACTTTTGTTTTTTTATTGCTGTAGTTGTGGCCACAGCTCTTATCAGATTGCTTGGAATGAAAGTGTTGTGTGTTGAATGTTAAGGTAGTCAGATGTGTGCTATGTGTGATATTAGCTACCTGAGTTTAAGGTGGACTGATGGAGTGGCCACATTACTGTGCAACCTCATCAGTGTTGAAGTTATCTTAATTCAGTAGTTAGACACATAAAACACATAAAACCAAGACTAGAATTTGTTAAGATGCACAAATGATTAAAAACAAAAGAACTTTGAGGAAAAAGAAAATACATGAAATAAACAATTTTGAACAATACTTAAAAGTTTGTGCCTGTTGATTTTCAGCCAAAAATAAAGAGAAAAAGAACATGCTGATGATGTAAGTGTGCTTGTGTGTGTGCATGTCTTTTATGCCTGTGTGAACAGATTTTACTTCAGTGCGATCATTGTGAGGATATTTTGGTACAGTGAGAACATTCTGGTCAGTGCTGTCAACTTGATTTTAGGGTTAAGGTCAGAATTAGGTTTAGTGTAAGATACGGATGAGCATTGGAGTTAGGCATTCAGTTAGTTAGGCATTCAGTTGTGAAGGGTTGTATGGGGCAAGAGAAGGCATTATGTCACTGAGTGCTGGTACAAATATAAAAGTACAAATGTGTGTTTGTGGGTGTGGGTTGTTGTACTTTGACAACTTAAATTGGTAATTTTGGTTGCACAGGTACAATTTCCCTGTCAAACCGGTCCATGGTTACAGTGCCAAAGAGTTTGTACTTGTTCTTCCTCCTAAATCAACCAAAGAGTTTTTTATATATTTGCTATAAATTTTCTGCTGCTAAATACAGTGTTTGGTACAGTGGCTTCATGTTGTTTTAAACGGATGAATGGCTCATTGCAATGGATGCATCCACTTGATGCAGAGAGAACAAGAACGTAGGTTGTGAGAGGGGAGAGCGAGAGAAAAAGAGCAGCTCACAAACAAGGCCTTCAAAGGACCCTGGCTTCAATTAATCAATTAAGGAAAGAAAGAGAGGAATTTGCATATCCCCCCGCTAGTGTGAGAGCAAGAAGGGGAGCAAGGGGAGGGGGAGCTAGATCTGCAGCCAGGAGTCTTGACACGGATGGAAAAGGGAGTAAGAGGAGATTTTCCAAAGAAAAGGAGGAGAAGCTAATGCCGAAAGACTTGAATAGAGCAGGAATGAAGGAAGAAAAAAATAATGGGTGAAGGATGAGTGTGGGAGGAAAAGTAGGTGTGGAAGGTCTTTCTAAAACAAATTCAGTTCAAACTCAAGTTCATTAATATTTAAAAAAGAGACCGCATAAGGTTTTTCCTTGTTGTTATGCACACAAGGATTACCTTTTTCCTATCAGGTTTCAGCAGCCATGTGTTTCCACTGATGGATTGTGAAACATAGAGAGGGAAATATTATGTTTACTCAAGTTGTGTGTCTGACTCTTAGGGAAAAGTGAATGCAAATGGCCAAACAGTAACACCAACTGTGTTCAGATTTGCATGAGAGTCCACCTCATGCTGACTCTATTTACCAACAGCTCTTGGTCTCTCTCCAGACTCCTTACACCAGAAAGTTTTGTAACATTAACTGCTGTGTGTATGTTACCTGCTCAGCACTCACGGGGGAAATTCCCTGACAGACGTCATGACATCAATAACATTTCCCTATCAGCACTTCTGTTTGTAGTAGCGACCGTGTGTCTTCATATGTGCGACTGCTTTGAGCTGGATCCAAGATGAGACAAAGAAAGAGACGACAAGTTGTAAAGGGCATTGTGATAATAAAAAAAAAAGCATTGATCAGAATCAGAAAATGACCAAATGTGCATTCATTAATTCATTAATTAATTCAATAGTTATGTGTTTTTTATTTTAATCTATTTACATCATTAGGTGACATATTATATTATATACAAATGTAAAAAGTAGATAGTCAGTCATCAAACAAATGCAAAGTGTAATGAGAACATTTGTCGGCTTATCATCTTTGTAAAATACTTAATATGTTTGGTTTGGGCTGCTGGACACATGAAAAACAAAGAAGACATCACCTTCAGCACTGGGCATATCTGATCAGCCATTTTCACAATTTATTGATATTTATTATTTAAACATTCCTTATCATCCACCTCCAGAGTTGGATAGTGGGTTTAAAACCCTCCTTGGTGGAGTATGTTTAATAAGTTGTAGTTTATACTTAATTTACCTTCTGAAGAACAAAAAAGCATTAATTTGACATTACTACGAGCCAGATGAAATATTTAAAAATCATAAGAAATCATCCTTGTTTTCAGTTTGGTAAAAATGCCATTTGATATTATTTAATGGCTTATGACATGGTTTTCTGAGTGAAAGATGCTAGCTAATTTTCTCAATTCAATTCAGTTTCAATTCAGTTTTATTTATATAGCGCCAAATCACAACAAAAGTCATCTTGAGGCACTTTACATTGTAAGGTTTAAG
>JAUMHL010000005.1:3979329-4011913 GCA_032362345.1 Sandelia bainsii
GACATGTTCCAGTCTATGTAATAAAATGTTATGATCTATAGTGTCGAATGCAGCACTAAGATCTAACAAGACGAGTACGGAGAGAAGTCCGTTGTCTGAAGCTATGGGAAGATCATTGGTAACTTTGACCAGTGCTGTTTCTGTACTATGATTTACTCTAAATCATGACTGGAAATCTTCATACAGATTAATCAGCTAACACAAAGGTCAAGTCTGTATTATTTATATGCTTCATGATTACAAAATGTGGATTTTAAACTCTGTACAGCAAAGAGCAAATCAAAGAGTTAACTTTCTTTTACTTTATCTTTAACTTATCTTAAAGCAAAGACATCACAAAATATATGAAAATGAACTTCAACACCTTGATTGTATTCTTGTTTAGCTACGCCCACTTAGGTCTCCATGTCTTACCACTTCCTAACGTAAAATACTTCACAGTGGTGCACGTTGTGTTGTTCGGTGTTAGTATTTGGAGTTCGGTAGCCAGATGGTCTAATGAGGCGAAGACAAGCAGGAGAAGCAGAGGTGCAGTTTTGTTGCCCAGCAGGTTTCCAAACCATCCACCTGGAGCTGGAGCACCTGAAAGCAGAGGCATGGGGTCATCACCGACATCCCCCCCATCAGGGTTTCTGAAACCAAGCATGGCTGGAGGGGAAATGTGTGGTGTGATAGCTGTGACGGCTGGTTGGAAAAGCACATACAAGCAGAAGAGCAGCCTGTGGTATAAGTAGATCAGTGAATGTCACCCTGAGCTCCTGTATGAAATTGGGCATCCATGAGTGTCCATTCATGTGTTGTACATAAAGCAAACCTAACGTTTCTGTGTGACAGGAGTGTGGTGGGATGTGTATGTTGAGTTATGCCTTATATGTGTGCGCATGCTGAGAATGTGAGTGGGCTGGGCGGGTGAAATGAGCCGCACACAATCGCAGGTTAAGAGAAGGGGATGTAGGTCTGGTCATTCAGGGAACTTGTCGCCAGTTCTCTGAACTTACACTGTTTCCTGGTAATGTTATCACATTAGATGCAGTATAGAGACTGACACAGTTCTGCAGCGTTACATGGTACACCCTGTACAGATACACAATGTCAAAATATGGAACACTAAAGTGAAATAATGAAGGTTTTACCACCTTTTTAAAAGAAGTCCAACCACTTACAAACTGGTTTATTACAGATTAGTACTGGAAGGACTGTGGACCAAGCATCTCTCTAAACTCTGTTGCAAAACGGAAGCAAAAACTATCAGTTTAAATGTAAAACACATGAATAGAGTCAGTTACTGGTTATTGTGAAATACAGTGCAACATTGCTAAATTAAGCCCCTGATCAGAAGAGGAAGCATTAATGGTATCATGAAACAAAGAAGTCTCATTTGTCTTTTTAAGGACATTTGAAAAGTCTTTAAAGAAACTCGATGTTAAAATACTCCTTGCGCTGAACTGGCTGAAAGTTCTTTTGCACTTGACTGCAAGCTGTGGCCAAAGGTGTGGTCTACACACTACATCTGACCAAAACTTCTGTCGACACTTTTTTTTAAAAGTCCAGGTTCCTCTTATTTGTACACACAAAAATACAAACGAAATTAAAATCAACATAGTCATATTTCAGCGGTTCCAAACTATTTTGACATAATTAAAATTTAAAGAATTAAAATAAAAGTAATGTCTGCTTTAACCCTTCTCGCACGTTGCATACTTTGTGTCCTTGATCTGTGAGCGTCATGATCTTTCCTTCCTTCTGTAGTACATCAAACTAAGAATAGATATAACCAATTTTTTGTTGCAGATTTTGTTTCCTTTTTTCCTTTTGCAGTATTTCGCTGTCCTTGAGAGCAGTTGCACAGAGTGGCAGCACAATATTGTGAAGTAAAACTTCAAACAAAAACATGAAACATGTTGAGTTTTTAGTGCACATGCTATCATTCTTTTGTTTTGTGTAACAGATCTTTGTTACCCCTATCCCTCACACTGTACAAAACATGACAGTAAATAATACCATTATGTACCTTGTAAGCCACAAACTGTGCTGATGTTTTGTGAACACATGTCAGGTGCTGAGAGGAACTGGTTTTCTGAGGAAATGCCGAAGAATTGCAATGACTTGCAATATTGCTTTATATGTGTGATGTATAGTACTGACCTCATACAGGTGTGACATAGTACTGTACTTTACCAGCCTTACTTTGAGGTCTTTCAGGAGGATTTTTTGAGGATTTTCAGGGGAAACTGTAGCTAAGGTTTTAAGGCATGCATACTACAGAGGAAGTGGCTGAATAAAGAAATCATGTAGCTTATTGACTATTTTAAATAAGAATAGCGTGGTAGCACTTGTGACCAAAGCTAAAAACAAAAATAAAAAATTCTCAGTGAAAAGCTTCTGGAAGCACAGAACAAGTAAAAATACCTAAAGTACACCTATCTGCAACAGGGGCCAATTCTGTCTTCTCCTGATCCACCTGATACAAAATAGTCTGTAACCTATTTCACTACTAATTAATATTTTCTGGACTGTTCTACCATTATCTGTCTGCATGGTGTCCTTGGATGGAGAAACACAGAAAGCTATGCAGTGGTTTACTGTTGTTCTGCCTGTGCATGATGGTTCAGACAGCTGCAGCGCTGTAGCACACAGCTTATCAGATGTGGGGAGCAGCATTTCCTCAGATGCTGACCTGCGCTACCTCACCACACTCTGCTCTACTTATTTCTAAGCAACTAAAACTCTCTCTCTTTCTCTCTCTCATCTGTTTCCCTGTCTATCTTTCTCTCTCAGGAAACCCAGTGACACCCCTAGTGTGCTGAAGAGCAAGAAGCTGGTCCAGCGGAGGAGGAATACATGTCCCAGTCCCCAGGATATCAGCCGGGCCCTGCAGAGCCCCAGCTCTGCACCCAGTGCAAGTGCTGCCAGCCTGGATGAGCTCATACAGCGCTGCCTAAACTGCTTTGGTCAGTCTCTGTGCTTGCATGTGTTTGTCATGTAAGATGCCATGCAAGATTGTCATGTGCCTGTATTCGTTATTACAACCAGGTCAAATAAATGAGGGAGAGTGAGAGGGGAATCCGGGGTGAGAGAAACAGACAGGGATGAGAGAGAGATGGAGACAAAGGGCAGTTTCATACAATTCAGCTTTGTTCTGTTGGGCTGCAGAGACCAACTAGCCATTCCCATGCACTGTTAGAGTAAACTAATCTCTCTCCTCTCTGCATCTCTTTCAGTAATCTCACTCTCTCCATTGGTTAGTTCAGTCCAGTTACAAAAACATGCATATAATGCTTCAGATATTTAGTGGACAGGTTTTTAATTTGACAAGCTTCTGAGGTTCAGCTGGTGACAGTCCTGCTTCACTGCCACAGTCATGGCAAATGGAATTTCTTTTGTGGGATTCAAAGAGTGAGAAGTAAAATCTGAAAAACTCAACTGTCAAAATCATTATCATAAAAATCATATCATTATCATAAAAATCATATATATAAAAATCATCATTTTAGGGGAGCTGAAGCCCCCCTAAAATGTTCCTAAGCCCCCCTAAAATTATAGTAATAATCATAATATTTTATAATTATATATACATATATATATATTTCATACAAGATATCACTGAGCGCAGGTACGCACTTAACAAATAGAAGCAAGAATATGAATAGAAATAAATAATAACAAGTCTAGTTATCATTATTTGATTAAAATGATCGTACTGGTCGTTTAAGCTGCTGTAGGTAGCCGGCGGGCATTAGGACACAGGAGGAAGCTACATGTCGTCGCTTGTTACTCAACAGAGCGAAGCGGTCAGAGAATCACTTCATAGTCTGAAAACTGTGAGTAGGTGTCAACGGATTTGAATTGCTTAACTTTACTTACGTTTCCTTAAGCCAGGCATGTCCAGCCATCGGCTTTAGAAACGAATTATTTATGGCCCGGGACGGACTGGGATAAAATAAATCAGCATCTTGGTCCAGACCCAGGAATGCAGGGCTCTGATACCGGAGCTCCGGGTTCGCATCCCGGCCGAGACAGACAGATACATGAATTCGTCAACTGCATACTAACAAAGAGACATGGGTGGATAAATAGTCTTTTTTATTTGTTCACTCCTGTGAGGCTTACATTAGGTTACAGTGCCATTTAAAATGATAATTGTGACAATGAAAATAAAATTGTTATACATATGTATGTAAATCCCACTGTAAGAAACTCATCACATTATCAAATCTGGCCCTCATTAAAAAAGTTTGGACACTCCTGCCTTAAGTGAAAGAAAAGGTGATGTTGGGTATTTTAACACTAATATAGTCTAAGTTCAGCTGCAGCTGTCCATCTTTCTTCTTGTATTTTGACCGAATATCAGTGCTGCATAATGCTGCTGTTATAATCGGTTATTAAACTACTAGTGAATAAACTAATGATTGCAGCACACCATTATGTTATCTTCTGTCTTCAGATGCATAGAGAAATGTCAATGGTTGGCAGAAATAACTAACTTTATTTGAAAAGACACCAAGCAAGAAGAAATTAGTTATGAAACTATATATCTTTAGATATTATGTATCACATTTAATATTATTAAATGCATTGATGGATATATTTGCTAGCATGTTTTAATGAACACAAGCCCAACATGTAGGCTGTTAAAAAAACTTAAACTCATGAACTCATTTAGAGTTGTTATTAAAAACATAAATAAAGGTAAAAAACACAGTAGACATCATAAAGACTAAGGAGACTAAAGGCAGGGGATCTTCCAGTGAGCCAGATAACAGCAGAATTGCTGTACAAGAGATAATAAAATTAATGAAACCTATTTAGGTTTGGTGAAAAATTTTTAGCGCTCGCTATATGCGCTAATCCCTTCCTACAACCCTGGGGGCTAAGCCCCCCTTGTCTTTCCATCCTAGTGACGTCTCTGGTCAAAACTCAACTCATTGTCCCGGTTAGTCTGGTTTTTCTAGGGATCCTACAGCAAAGTTTATGATTATAACAATAGCTGTTATGGTTACAGGGAGTAACCATAAGCAAGAGATGCTGCTGTGATGTGAAAACCACAAGTGAATAAAACTGTAGATGTTAAAGGAAAACATTTTATTTGTTCATTGTTCATCTGCATAGTGTGATTTACCAGGGTAGTATGGTTGATTCATTATAGGTGCAAGGTACCAACACCAATAGGCCTGTTATTATTTTTACCAACAATCTAAAACGACTCAGTGAGAGACACCAAGCGACATTTAGTTGTATTCTTAATGTCCTATTATGACATAATGCATGACGGAAAATTACATAACAAGTCAATTAGACACATTTGTTTGGATTGTCTGTCTGTATTTGTTTATTTCATCTCAAGGTCACAGTTGGCTGCATCTAGGTAGGCAGAGTAGGTGAAAGGCAGGACACACAGAGCAGGTTGTCATTTTGTCACAAGGTCAACACAGACAGATATACTTAAGGTAATTTAAACATCCAGTCCACTTGAGCTGCGTGCCTGTGGAATGTGAAAGCAAACCAAAGTGCCTTGAGAAAACCAATATGAAAATCTAAAAGCCTCTCATGTAGAACTAACTGACTGAATGAAATTAACTCAAATGAACAGCTTGATCACTGAGCCATGGCGCGGCCCGCTGTTTTTGCTGTTGTCGTTGTTTTTCACCACATTAATCCTCCTTGTGCGAAATGCGCTGCTATGTTTTGGTTGCAGATTTGGACGGGAAGCTTTCCAGCCCTAGAGGGTCCCAGCTTGTCCACATGACTCTGATGATGCATAGTTGGGTCGTGCCGTCTCAGACATTCGCCCAGAAACTTCTCACCCTATATCCTTCACTGTTGCTCAGTCCAGGACTCTGGTTTACTAGTGCACTGCTCCCAATCACGTCCACTTTCAATAATCAGATCAGGAAACAGGCATGGCTTTGTTTTGCACTCCTTGTTGGCAAAGCAGATTTGAAGTTCAGTATATTGCTGTATGCCTGCTGGAGTTTGGTCTAATTTTGTGCCCAATCTGCATAGTGGGTTTAGATCCTTGACTCTTTCTCTTACTTATAAGGATTGTCCCTTGGACAAGAGAGGACTGAGGCGAACACAGATCTGCCACCTTGTCAGGTGAGTAAGGACACCAGGCACATGAGCGTGCGGCAAAACTGGTTATCCTGCAGTATTTGTGAGTAGTAAACATATTTTCCTTCCTGCTTCATGGCAAGGCAGTGGATCGGCCAGTTCCCGGCGGTGTTCGAGGCAGACCCCCTCCTCGAGCAGACCATGGGGGACCTGTGGGCGCTGGTCCGATCAGACGGAGAGGAGAAGCACTCGCAGCTTATTGACACGTCCTGCTTGTAAGTTTTGTTTTGATTTGATTCACCATCATGCCTGGAAGGAATTGTAGTTTGCTTATTTGACCACAACTCAAACACGTTTTTCTATAAATAGAAAAACTGTCTATTTTTGTCCTTTTGCATGGCTTTCTTTTCCTAGAAGCCCTCATGGGAATATATCCCAGGCACCCTCACCCTCCGTGAAAAAGAGGAAGGTGTCTTTGATCTTTGACCACATGGAGCCGGATGAAATGGCTGAACATCTCAGCTACCTGGAATTCAAGAACTTCTGTAACGTTTCAGTAAGTTCAGTAAACATCTCTCACTCACTATTTGCTGTTCAAAATGAATGCTCACAATAGGGATGAAAGTGCATACCATAAATGCAGTATAATAACACAATTAACTGACCAAATATAAATGAAATGCTAAATGTCATAGGACAGTTTAGTGACTTATATCCATACCACAATCCATTTACTTACTTATATCTATAGCTCCTTCATAAAATAAAATACATGTTGAAAGAAAGTGGTGCTATATCTTTTTTTTTTCTAAGAAGTCAGGTAAGACAGCCTTAGCTAATCTATTTAGTCTAGTATGTCTTACTTGTATACCTGATTCAAAACACTGCACCTGCCTGATCACCGCTATCTTATTGGCTAGTTCCTGGACTACCGCAGCTATGTGGTGCGAGGATCGGTGAGGGACAACCCCGCTCTGGAGCGATCAGTCATGATGTGTAATGGGGTCTCCCAGTGGGTCCAGCTGATGATCCTCAGCAGACACACGGCACAGCAGAGAGCTCAAGTATTCACCAAGTTCATTCATGTGGCTCAGGTAAACAAAACATGCTTAAGAGGCTCAGGGTGATTTTTGTGTGGCTGCCAAGAGCTATACTTGTTTGGGTTCTGTTTTTAGAAAAATAACCTTACGTGCTGTTCTGTACCTGCAGTCATTCACTCTGCTGTTTCTTCTGTAGAAACTTCGGGCTCTGCAAAACTTTAACACTCTAATGGCAGTGACTGGAGGTCTCTGTCATAGCTCAATCTCCCGCCTCAAAGACACTTCTAACCTGCTGCCTCCTGACATCACTAAGGTATTTCAAAAATTGCACATAACCATTAGTCAGTCTGGTGAGGACTATCTCACCACAAACCGAATTAAACTGTTCTTTCCCAAAGCAGTCTCCTTCCCTGACTCATATACATCAATTTAACCTGCTACATACACGTGCGACATCAAGTTATTTGATAGAGGTGACATTTTCACTTCCTATTTTTCTTTGACAGACAACGCATATAACTCCCCCCTTGGGATTTCTTTGTCTTAATTATTTTTTAGTTGAGCAAAAAAGCAGCATTGTTTACATCCTAACATAAGTTTACATATAGTTTAATGTTAGTCCACCAACTGTATTTGAACAGTACATGCTGCATATAATATTATTTAGGAAATACATTTACTGCACAGAATGGCAGACAGGAATTGCATCTAAAAATAACTGTCCTCAAACGCAAGAGCTACAAACTCATGTTTGTAGAACTAAGCATGACTTTTTGTGAAGTGCTAATTTCTTTACTTATTATAAATTAATAGCTTTTTATGGTTATACCAGTGTCAATAACTAATAACTTATCTTCTCTTATCTTCTTATCGTCTTATCTTCTCTTACATGACAGGCTCAGTTATCATTACTGTTTTCTGATCCTTATCAACCCACAGGCCCTGAGTGAGATGACGGAGCTGCTCTCCTCACGCAGCAACTACAGCAACTACAGGCGAGTTTACAACGATTGCACTGGCTTCAAGGTGCCCATCCTGGGCGTCCACCTGAAGGATCTGATCTCGCTGAATGAGGCCCTGCCAGACTACATCGAAGAGGACAAGATCAACCTGAGCAAGCTGCAGCACCTGTACAGTAACATCAATGACCTGCTGGCCATTCACAGCTGCACACCACCCTTCGAGGCCAACAAAGATCTTCTGCACCTGCTCACGGTACTAGACAGAATCAAGGAGATGATTTTTAAGAATTCAGATAAACAGATTCCACAAAGAACATCTTAAATTATGCTCTTTTAATGCCTCAGCTCTCTCTAGATTTATACTACACTGAGGATGAGATATATGAACTTTCATACACCAAGGAACCCAAGAATCCCAAGATCCAGGTCAGTAGAGCTACGTGCTCCTCTTTGAACTTGAGCTCTATCTAACGCCATCAGGCTCATGCTTGTTTTAACCTCTTTTCACAAGAGGAGGGATATTTGAGTTCTTTCTGTGGGTGTAACATCTTTTTCAAAACAAAAGCACAGACTCAGTGCTGAAATACATCAAAGTCAGCCACATCAAAGTTCTGTACGTTAGGGAAGCGTGTTATGTGGTGGGTGTGCACTTTTTTTTCCCTTGTTTCTCACATACGCAGTCCTCCGTGTCTCATCACTGCATCTGTCGCCCCACAGCCTGTAGCTCCAGTTAAACCACCAGTAGTTGCAGAGTGGGGTTCAGGGGTCACACCCAGGCTCGACCCCGACACCATATCTAAACACGTCAAACAGATGGTGGATGTGAGTATGTGACTCTGCAGCAAACCCCTGTCTTTCACTTCCTTATTACTTGCCTGGCTAAAGCAGAACTAACCCACTGCTCCTTGACAAGTGCAACTGAACATCTGATTGCTCTGTTGCCCCCTGCAGTCCATTATGAAAAACTACGACCAGAACCAGGATGGCTACATTTCATTGGAGGACTTTGAGAAAATAGCAGCCAACTTCCCCTTCTCCTTCTGCACTCACGAAACTGACAGGTGAGGAAGCTGCAACACACGCACAAAGGCCCCTCACCTTGATGTTGCTGCAAAACAGAGAAAACACGAAACAAGATGAGTAGCTGAATGACTTAGTCACTTTTGTGTCGCACTCTGGAAATTTTTCCTGCGCAGGGAGGGACAAATCAGCCGTGAAGAAATTACTTCTTACTTCATGAGGGGAATGTCTATATGTGCCAAACTGGGCTACAACTTCAATGACGCACATAACTTCCATGAAACCACATACAAACGGCCGACATTCTGTGACATATGTGGAGGCTTTGTGAGTGTCTTTTGTTTATGTTTTTGCTTTTACAGTATGTAGTATAAATGATCAAATTGCATTATGTAACATATCATGTCTCACCTCTTTTAGCTGTGGGGAGTCATTAAACAGGGCTACCACTGTAAAGGTAAGATTACAGTGACAGAAATTAACCTTGAAGATCATAATGACACCCTGATGGTCACCTGTGGGTTGTTATTCCAGCCAGCATTCATTTGTCATTAAAGTTACCTGTGCATTCCTTGATGAAATAGACAAATTTGTACTTTGGAGAAATGCTTCACAAACTCATGGCACAACACAACACACTAGATCTAGGCCAGGGCATCAAGACAAGACTCAGCAATTATCTGCATCTGAAAGACAAAGGTAACTTTTTTGATAATAATAATGATAATGACATACTTTATTGATCCACCTGGGGAGCTGCCAGACAGTACATGTCAGAACTACTACAGGATTTCAGCATCTTGTCCAAGGACACCTCGACAAGTAGCCTGGCGGGACTGGCAATCGAACCGCTCTACCCACTGAGCTACTTGCCGCAATGTCCACAATTTGTCCAGAGAAGACATACTATTTGAATGTGGAGTAATGGAGGTCATCTATCAAACTGGAACAACCCTCTGTCAACAGAGGACCCACTTACAATGCAAGTCTTTCATTACTCCTGAGGCTTATTCATAGCCATTCACACTTTGACTCAGGTGACCCTAAAGATAAATATGAATGCCAAGTGAAACGTTTGCCACTCCAAGCCAGTAGTTAGAACTGATCAAGCCTTTTGAATGAGCAACTGAAGTAAGAGCAAGTCCAGTTGCCACTGAACAGAGCATTAAAGGGAATTTGCTCACAGGAATCCATAGCTTTTTTTTCTTTTTAAGTGAACAATCCTTTAAGTAGTAGAGTTTCTTAAGTCTCAACATTTTCATTTTGTCTCTCAGGCTGTGGGATAAACTGTCACAGACACTGTAGAGATCTGGTGGGATTAGAGTGCTTGAAGAAACACAAAAACACAACTGGGTCCTGCCCTTGCACCCCCGGCTCTGACTCAAGAACCAAGGGAAACAGCTGGAGTATGTAATTTCTCAATCCTATATACAGTACACAAACACAAATAATAAAATAAATAAATAAAATAATAAAATGGCCTTGAACCGAGTACACTAATATCTTATGTTCTGTATTAGGTTCAGAGGATGAGACCTTTGTTTTCCCCCAAAGTAATGACACAGAACACAACAAGAGCACTCCTTTTTGGAAAAATAACACCAGTGACTCAACGCTGTCAGATCGCTCCACTCAGACAGATCCTGGAGTATGGACACCTGAGAAAAAGGACAAGAGGGGAAACAACCACAACTCTCTTGTACATGCATCTCCAGATAGAAAGGTAATGTAAGATATGTGCAAGTCTCTGCTAAATGATCATTGCCTGGCATTTTATCCTATTTTTATTTCTTAAAAGTGTTTAATTAAATATCTCTATGTGTAGCATTTTAGCATCTTTTCAGAATATTTCAATAGCATATGTTTTTTATCTGTAGAAAAATATTCTGCACACTCACATAGTTGATCAGACCTGTAAAATCCAATAAAACTAGACCAACAAGAAATGTGTTCCACCATGTTGCCCAATAGAGAACTGAGAAAAGTATCTCCAGCCGTAACACGAAAAGTACAGAACTCATGGTTTCGCTTTCATTTGGTGAGTTTCTAAGCACAGGGTTGGTGAATGCAATTTAGACTTTGTGATCAAATAATTTAATACATTTGATAAATACAAAAGCAACAATGTCCCTTTTGTTTCACAGTAACCCACAGACCTCACTGTATTTAAGTGTTTAAGGAATATTTTGTGTAAGGGACATGAGGACAGTTTCAAAGCCTTTTTGAGTTTAAGAAGTTGTCCTAACGATAAATTTGTCCCCCAGGTTAACACGCTGCCATCGAGAACCCGAGGTTGCTCCATGCCCGTTTCCTTCTTGCAGGAAAAGATGGAGGAGATGCATCTCTACAAAGACAAGAGCAGAGAGCCAGACTGAGCACTCCATCTTGTTTTTTCCCCCCCTCATGGACAAAACATTCAGATGCCATCATGTTTCTGACTGGTGTGGAACTGATGAGATGAACTGGCCATTCACTTCAGAATGGACTCCTTTATGTTTCAAATATGGTTCTGACATGTCTTTAATGTTATTGTTGTCAGTTGTATTAGTTTGGCCTATAAGTTAGGCTTCAAACATCAATTTTCCTACTGTAATTTATGAAACTTGTTTTTAGAACACGTGCCTTGGATCTCTGGTGCTGTGTGCTTCCACACAACCTACAGAGAGACATAACGGTTTCCTGAACACATATACACATCATAAATGCAGGGTAGAAAAACATAAATGGAGTAAATAAATAAATGCAGGGTAGGAAATTAACACTAAGCTCAACAAAATCCTGGCTAGTTTCAACTTTGGCAACTTTTACAGTAAATGAACATTCATGAATTTGGAAAGTATGAGAACAAACTTGGAATTGCCATTTGTCTGAGTGACATATTTGTTTAATGTGGTTATATTATCTGCAGCCTTTTATGGTAATATATGAAGTGGATTTTTGAGAGATTAACTACCCTAACCATGCCATTTTCATCAGGTTCCTTTCACATCTAAATTTCCAGAAATTGTGCATTAACATTTGTTGCTATCACAATGTAAAACTACATATCTTGTAACAAGACTGTGCACATAGCCCCCTCTAAGCTGGTAAATGGTGAAAGGAGCTTGTGAAGTGTAATCAGCCACCAGAACTAGCAGCAGAAAATGTTTATTTCCTGCCCTGATAACATTTTTGACTAATTTATCCAAAAGTTCATTCAAGGTTCAGCAGGACTGCACTGGAACTACACCTATGCTACAAATTTGGGTATCATTTTTTAGCTAAATGCTTTTTTGTTTTGTCATTTGTCCACAATTTCAATTTTGCTGAAAATGAGAAAAATACACCAACAGTAACAATTCATGCCATATGTGTTGTGTTTGACCTAACTCTGGCTAGAAAAAAAGGACCATATTACAATCGACAGGCGTATACAATTGCATTTATTGTATAAAGACAAAATGACAGCTTGGGTAACTGGTCATAATCAGATTTTCATTTTCAGGTAGAAAAAAAAATGGGTTTGACAGAACAGGATTCAACTACGAAACTCAATGAACAGCAATCACAAGAAAAAAAAAAAAAGCAACAACAACAACTACTCAACAAGAGTGGCAAAATATTCTTCTCAATCAAACTGGATGAACGCTTAAATACTAACGTATCAACATCTATAAAAAAGTTCCATAATGTTTGAATTCTATTGGAGTAAATAAAATGTGCTCACTTGGTAACTGAAAAAAAGAGCAAGACAAAAGAAAGGGTCATGAAGGTAAAAGCATGCGTTTTGTTCTGTAAGCTTCTCAAAACAAGCTCAATTATCCCGGTGTTGTTTTATTTTTTCCTGCCCTGTCACTTTTTTCCACACTGTGCCTCCTAGGAATATACAATTACCTCATCAACCTGTACGAAATGTGGACGGACATCCACATTCAATGCATAATATATACCATTCATTAAATGTTTTGATACCTATGATCTACCACCTCACGGTCACTGCTTCGAGTAAGACTTCATTCAGTTAAAAAAAATAAAAATGAAAAGACATCAAACTGTATACAGTTTAAGTGTATGTTGATTGGGGAGAAATGAAGGCTACTGTGTTAAACCACACAGAAACAGTTATAGTTGGTGACTTAATGTGAGACTGTACAAAAATCGATTTAATGCAGAGGTCAGAGGTGTTTAGGACACAGGTGGATGTAGTACAGACGCAGTGTGAAGCTACTGAGAACCAGAAGATGAGCCTTGGCCACTCTGCCCCGGATAGCTGCCATACTGGCTGTAGTACTGGTTCCACTGGTTCTGGTTCTGGTAGTACTGCTGCCACTGCTGAGCATACTGGAGGGAAGAGAGAGAAAGAAAGCACAGCAGTGAGAGCACGTTTACACTTTTTCCTCTAAACTGCCTCATCGTTTACTCAGCCGAAGTCTATCTTATTAGCAAACATTAAAGACCTCATGCAGACTTAAGGTGGCTACAAAAATTCAGAAAGCTGAAAAGGCACAGTGCTTTTCCACGTACCTGTTGATATTGCTGGTTGTAGCTCTGCTGCTGTTGCGGCTGTTGTTGCGGCTGCTGCGGCTGCTGCTGTTGTGGCTGTTGCTGGTGGTGGCTATATGTCTGTCCAGTGGTAGGTGTCTGGCTGTAGCTCTGGCTGTATCCCGGGTACTGGCTGTAGTTGCTGTAGTAATTCTGGTTGTAGCTGCCCTGGTTGTACCCTTGATTGTAGCTCTGGCTGTAGCCCTGGTGATAAAGTCAAATGCTTGGAGTTATAATTCAGTTTACCATTTAGATTTAGTTTTCTCTCTTTTTTTTAATACACAATAATTATTCTAAATACCTGGTTGTATCCTCCCTTATTGTAAGGCACCGGACGATTGTAGCTTCCTCCTGACTGCTGATTGCGGTTATATCCACCACGTGTATCAGAGCCTCCATCACGGTAGCTGTTGCCCCAGCGGTTCTGGTTATAGCTGCCACGGTTGTAACCTGCCAAATAAACAAAAATTGTGTTATTGTATCTTTTTTTAACAGGTGTGGGGTGTATAACACACTTGTGAAGAGCTGTATGTTGTCACTCAGGCTAAGCTAGCTGAAGGGTCAGTAACCTGCTTGACCGTTCTTTATTTCTACATGTGTTAAATACAAAATATAATACACTTTGTTGTAAAAGTGTAATGCATTACTTTTTCAATATGTAATTAGATCAATTTAAGCATACTTTAGCTTTAATTGATCTAAGAGAAATACAAGTCATGAGGTATGCCAACTGCTCCGATCACCTCCTCTGTATCCACTGCCTCCATCTCCACTGCGGTTCTGGTAGCCACCACGGGACCCATCACGGTTGTCATATCGCTGGAAGTTGCCACCTCCACGTCCACGGTAGCCACCCTGCCTGTTGTCAAAACGTTTCTCAGGGGGCGGGCCAGCCTTGCGGCCCTCCTCATTGTACTGCTTCTGCAGCTTTTCGGCCTCTTCATGCTGCACCTCAACGAACGTCACCGCCTCCAGGAAATCACAAACCTCAGGTAGAGTGAAGTTGGCTTGAAGATCGACCACAGGAGGAGGAGAGAGAAACAGCCCATCCAGCAAGAGACGGATGGAGAGAGAGAGAGAAAGACAGGGGTAGGGGGTTGTAGTGAAGACCAGAGCAGCCACACCACCAGAAGACAAAATGAAAAATAATTACTACCATACAGAAGCAGTGGAAATCATAGAGAAACTAAGAGCAAATGAAAGCAGATGGCAAGATAAAGGGAACAAACGTCACCTCCAGGGAACCATGGAGGAAACATTTGTTTAAGCAGACACAGCAGAGGGAAGACATTTCAGTAGAGGTGGGGAAAGGGACAAAAAGGACATGTAGAAGGTTGGTGAGAAGAGGAAACAGCCCTGCAAACCAAGGACAGCTGATGTAATGCCGTTACAAATTAACTTAAACAACTTGAGCATGTGACTGCTTGTAAGTTTGCCATTTGGAAACATCCTTTTCAGGGAAGCCAATTGTGCAATATTAACTTGACTATTACACGACCTTAACAAGGCCCAAGACTCAGTTTGCAGTGCATCAGAAATAGGCTAAATGGAAAGTGGCAAATAGAGGGCAAATAAGGAAGAATGAAATTCAAGTGGACTGTTTAAAAAATGTCCAGGTCTGATATTTGGCCAAAGCCTATGATGGGGGAAAAGGGGTAGGGGACATCTTCCAACTTTGATTTTAGAGACAACACATAGAAAAAGTAAAAAGTAGATCTTTTGTTTTATTTGTTGTTTCCACAGCATTCCTACCTTTCATTTCTAACACAGCATGATCGGGCACATCCTTCCCCTGCTCATTGGTTTGCTTTAATGTTCGTTCTTTTAAATCCTCGTCCGTGGGACAAATTACAATAGCCTTGCGTTGAAAACCTTCAAAAGGACGCATTTTTCGTCTCCTTGCTGATCCATATACATTTGTCTAGCAATGGTGACAAGAAAGAAGTAGAAGCTTGTTTGTTATTGTTTACTTGTAATGGCTTTCCACTGGAAGGAAGCTGGAACCCTGCAATAATGAAGTGAGAGAGGTTTGGCTTGGATGTCAGTCTACGTTTTTACTCAGGTACTAATGGCCTCTCGTCACTCCACAGACTTACCTCAGTCTGTGCATCCAGGTAGCAAGTGACTGCTGATGAACGTTAATTTTGAATATAGAGGGACCCTACAAATAAATAAACTGACTATACGATGTTTGTTCAGTTCCCTAAGAATATTAATTAACAAGCGTTTCAGATTAACCAATAATTTAAATGGATTTAAATAGTTATGTTGCTTACTTAGCTTGTAAATACAGTCAAAACATTAATAATCAGTAATCACTGGATTCTACACAGATTAACTGCCAATGCATTAAGTAAACAATAGTATAAACGCAGCTTCAATGATGTAACATGGTACTTTAATGTTTTTCAAATGTGTCCTGCTGTAGCTACACATTATCATTACAGGCTTTTTTCTGGCTTATTATGTGGGAAGATTTATTCAAATAGACGATATACCATCAGGTGTACACACTTTACTATTCAATGCCAAAGCTTCACACTGGACACAACTACACTACCTACCAGCTGTATCTCACTCTTCACTCAACAGTAACTAGTTGTTTCTTCACAAACCAAAATATAAATCAGCAATTCTTTTCAGTAGGTGTACTTAAAGTCTGACACGTAACTTATAAGACACACTCTATTCCACGGGTGTCAAACTCAATTTCATTGCAGGCCACATCACCATTATGGTTGATGTCAAAGGGCCACTTGTAATTGTGACTATGCAGTGGCCGACGCTTTGCTCCGGTGCAGTAAACACAATTTATAAATATGACATATGATACTGTGATTTCTAAAGACCTTTACCTGTGGAGAAGATCCATGATTAATTGTCCATGACGCATGGTGGATACGTCAAAAACTCCGCACGCACGTCTGTTAACATGTAATGACCGTGATGAAGCAGTTTAGTGAACAATTAGTACGTTTTAGGTCCAGTTTAACACTGATAGGAGAACATTTCATTTTTCTTTTAGCGCTTGAAGGCACAGTGACAGGTCATGACGGTACAAATTTCCATATTTTATATGTATTGTTGGGGACAGAGATTACGCGCTTGTCCCTCTCCTACCCCCAGCTCTCATCAATCATGATTAGGATACAGAAAGAACTGCTGCATATTTAAACGCATTTAAAGTATTTACAGAAGTGATTATTGAAGCAGCAAGCTCTCAAAAACACAGGGACTTTATGTTAAAATGCAACAATATAGTTTGTTTGTGTGTTCGTATGATACATTGGAATAGGCAGCAGTCCGAAAGTAAAATTTATAATAACAATAAAATAATTTGTAAGCTCTCGCGGGTCACATAAAATGAGGGGGCGGGCCAGATTTGGGCCCACAGGCCTTGAGTTTGACACCTCTGCTCCATTCAAACAAAAACAACACTGAAACAACCACTAACCAGGACATTTTTTTTTTTTTTTAATTTAAATTCTGTTTGTGATGCATGTTGTAGTATTTTTACAAACTTAGTAACTAATGGTATTTCATAGTTTATGAAAACAAAACCTTTGGAGGTCATTTATCCACCTTGATTAGCTTAAATGTAGACTAAAACTCTAAAGAACTGCAGGCATTTATTTGCGTTCCCAACGTGAACTACATTGCAAATCCTGCTGCTATCCTACAAACCACCCACATAACTGATAATTCATTCTTCAGTTATGGAGCAACACAAAATGCCCTCTTTCGACCTGGCCAGTGTTTTAATAGCACAACTAATCTGACGCATTTAACAAAAGATGCTACATCTAAACCATCTTGCTAGTGGGTCCCTCTAAACTTACCTAGACTTACCTCAGCTTCATACGGGCACTAGTCCCTTTCAAGACAACGACAGACAGATATAACCTACCTGCTCATACTCACAGTGTCCACGGAAAAGCCACAGTCCACCACAAGACCCACCTACCTTTTCCACATATGCCGACAACAAGGATCTGAAAATCTGAAAACTGTTAGTCGTTACTTACCTTCAGGGTCAATTTATTAAAAAAACACACTCAAAAGTTCCATGTATCTTACTTAAAAATAGCTTTTAAAAAGCCATCAACTCTGTCTTATTAAATTAGCAACAGAAGGTGTTTTTCTTACTCACCAGTCAGAGCTTACTTGTTTCTCAACATCTTTACATTCTCATGGTTTACTTGTACATTGTTGAAATTCACAAGACAAACAATACTGTATTATGACAAGAATAGCAAGTGCAAATATACTGAGGGATGAAAACATAAAATATACTGTCACTTATGAGAGCCATTAATCATTTTCCTTTACAATACATGACAAGCAAGTGACAAGAGGGTGATCAATGCTTCTTCTACTCTATAATACAAGAGCCACCCTGAAAGATAAATAAATAGTCCATTAGAGAAAGAGTGATCATAGGTCACATTGACTGACTGTGGTGAGTATCAGAGCTGAGTGTGGGTGGGAGGGCAGTACCTGATCCAGGATGTAGTTGCGTCTCTTGCGGGCAGCGATCTCAATCAGCCTGTTCAGACACTGGGTGGCCTGCTGTATCAGAACATCCCAGCGCCCAGCATAGTTTCTCTGACGACGAAGACCCATCACCTGCAGACAAAGACAAAATGACGGGACTGTAAAATCATCTGTGGATGTTTTGTTTTGTTTGGGGGCTGGTGGCCCAAACTAACCTTCATCTTGTCCATGATGGCATTAGTGCCCAGGATGTTGTACTTCTGGTCAGGGTTACTCTCTGCATGCTTAATGGCCCAAGTAGTCTTTCCACAGGCAGGCAAGCCAACCATCATCAAGATCTGAAACAAGTGAGTTAAGAAAAGAGGTTAATCCGGCATAAAATTTTACTTCCAAGTCCAATTCCTACTGTTATTCAGTCAATCAGAAATGTATTTAATCTCTTATATCTCTTAAACGTATTTAAGATATGTGGCAATTAACATTTAGATATTTCTTTCAGTTGATCAGTGTCAAAATCGAATTATATTCCCCCATGATTAATGTTGTGAAAAATAAAACACTTTACATTTAGCCTGTACGTATTTTGTCTCCAGGTCAGTGACAACTTAATTTTTGTTGGCAGATACAGATTTTATACCAGTGATGCCCTACCTCGCATTCAGATTTGCTTGCAGGTGCCTTGGTGCCTCTGATCTTTTCCTCCATGCCAAGATTGTGGATAAAGGTGTATCCTTCTGGCTGAGGGAAATAAGGCTCTCGCTTCTGTCCAAAATTGAACTCAACAGCGCAATTCTTCACCAGCACATGAGGGAACAGTGCACGGCCTGCCAACTCCTCTTTGGTGGTTCGGAAAGCCACATCCAACCACACTCCATTCTTAGAAAAGGCCATCTCCACTTCGTCACCACTGTCAAAGTCCTAAAATTTTGTCAGAACAAAAAAAAAGCACCAGAAGTGTAAACTGCATCGACAAAACATAATAATCACTACCAGAAATATTTGTTTAAACCAGAAAATCTATCTCTATTAAAAAAAATAAAAGTAACTGTTGCCATTACTTACAATGTAGCAGCCAATGACGTCATTTTCACCAAACTTCTCTCCGAAGTCTGCAAACTTGCAGTCACAGGACTTCTTTCCTGTTCCTCCATACCCAAACGAAAAGGGCTCCTCGCCTAAAACATAACAGAATACATAGCGCTGCGTAAGAACACGGTCCCTTTAGAGCACAGATTAAACAATGGTAAACATCGTTTGAATTATTCAGACAGTTGCTGCTCTCACCAAGCTGAGTGCTACAGTGGTTGAGGGACCATCCAATTCTGACCACATGGGGATCAGGTTCAGTAGAGGGCAGATGTTTCACGGGAATTTCTTCGTTGACCTGAAGAACAGGAAACAAATTAGGTCATAAAAAAAATCTAGAGAAGACTTTGATGTTGTAAAATAGGAACATGTCGTCCCACTGGACAATCGCTAACAATGAATATTGAATGTCATTGTGTAAATTTCAACAGGCTGTTGATACTGTGTTCATGTTTCACAGTGTGTGATAATATCTCCTTTGGTGATTCAGTTGTATAACAACTGGCCTACAACAGCTCTCACAATATGGTCGTGCACAGACATTATTTTTAGGGCAAAGACTAATCTTATCATTAAAAGTAAAGCTGTTGTATGTTAATAGTGAAAACAAAAGAGCTGTCCTTGCATCATTTAAAAAGAAATAAATGCAACCTGTCTGCCTTCTTATTAGTGTATGTGAAGCATACATCTGTATGGCTTTAAAATCTAGCTCTTTAAGGAACATGCTTGCTCTGTGTATATTACCTTCATCTCATAACATACACGTCCCTGGGTGACACCATGTGTAGCTCGTGCTCCAGCCCACAGGTAAGCAAAGCCTTCAATGGTCAATGGATAACCACTGTAACGATCTCGGGACACTTTGAAGTGCAGATCACAGTTGTCTGAAAAGAAGCCAAAGCAGATCTTAAAACATATCAGTTTGTAATATCTGGTGTTATAGATGCAGTACTCTAAATGCAAAATTTGCATTGCTATAGTATAAACTCTGCAACTGTACGTAGCAAGCAGATGAACCGTCACTTGAACAAGTTTTATTTGCTTCCCGTGCGTTCGAAGCACTGTTCACAGTGCTTCACCTCACCTGAAGTCTCTAATTTTTTTATATTATATTCTTGGTTTTAAACTATGCTTATCTAATACTTGCATGTCAATTTTAAATACTCGCTCAACAGATGACATTAGTGGAGACATCTAGCAAGACACTTGGAAAGACTTGGCTACATTTATTACAAGTTATCTTTACATGGGCAGAGATCTGTTTTATTCTCTTACATGTATCAATTGTGATGAGACTGTCATCCACGTTCTCTTCCTCATCTTCAGCAGGAGGTTGTGGTGTACGAGATCTGTGCAATATCAACAGAGTATGAAGTTAAGAGCCATTGGAGTCAAGTTTAACTTATTTTGCAACATTTCACAATTTATGATGTGCATACCTCTTGTCTTCACGGTGCTCATAGTAGCCGTAGCCTCGGTTTTCCTCATACGGCCTCTTACGTCCATAGTGTCCACCTCTATCAGCTTCCACTTTGACTTGCTCAGCATGTCCTGCCCCTTCTTGCCTGCACTGCTGTTCTGTCCCGTGATTATCCTGCTGTCTGTCTCCAATAGCCTCGGGCTCATCTTCCATTTTGATCTCGGCTTTTACTTCTAAAATGATATAGCAATAATTGAGCAATCAAAATGTAGTCAAGAATAGTTGTGCAATAAATCAAGTTTTGTGATATTACAATGTCCAGAAATGTTTCTAAAATTCAATTTGCCTTAGGCGTATGCATTATACAATGTATACTGAAAGTGATAATCCACACCTCCACGCACCTTTATGAAAATCATGGCAGGTGTGTAAGTTCTGACAGGCACCTATGACGTAGACACAAACAGTACTTCCTCCCTCACAATTAAGTGGTGGTCATTGGAAAGTTGTGCTATCTAATGTGATGCCCCATTCAAACCCTGCAGACCCTCACAGGTGTTTCAGATATTTTGGTTAAACTGCTGTCCAGACAGGTTTCAGTTATCCTATTTTACAAGGTGCTGTACACTAAAATTAACAGATAAACTCATGCAGTTTATCTAAAATGCAGTAAAATGTGTGCAGGTACACTATTTTTTAAACAAATATAAAGTCTGTTAAATGTCCTTGTAGTACTACAAGTGACAGTACATTGGTTTTGATAAGTCTTACTTGTTTTTATTTTAATGTTATGCTTGGTTTAGTCCAGATTTCTAGGAAGGTGCCTGTCAAGTCTGAGCTTGTTAAACACCATGCCACACAGCATACCCTGCTCTGAGCAGTGACAGTATTGACCAACAGTATGCCACCCCTGAATTTGCGTGACGTGTCTCAGCATTAATGTCTTGCATTCACAAAGTGCATTTGTTGGCATCAACACTTTGTCTATAGGGCATTCATAATTGCAAATAAATATTGCATGTTTGGCCAAAAAAACGATGAAGCACCTTGTTTGTCGTCAACATTCTCCTCTGGCACAGGTTCTGGCTGCGGCTCCGGCTGGGACTCAGGCTCGATCTTTTCCTCAGAGGGCATTTCAGATTTGTTTATATCAATATCTGCTGTGAAGTCAGGCATGCTGTGACCCGAGTCTGAAGCTGGTTGACTTTCGTAAACCTCGCCCTCTCCCTCCTCTTCCTCATAGTAACCACCGGAGTCTCGACCCTCATCTTCCTCTTCAGGAGCATCCCCTTCTTCATTCCCATCGTCGTCTCCATAGTCCTCAGCTGCTTCTGCACATGAGGAGGAAAAACTTAGAACTTTTAGTTCTTGCTCAAACTCATACCGATAAAAATATAAAGTCAGTGCTTTAGTGTGAATCGCTCTTTACTTTCTCGCCTGCATGTGCATTTTCACCACTTTGTAATATATGATCATATGTTTTTAATTCCTTCCAAAATTTGGTCAGAACCCAATGACTTTTCTGTGAACTTTGTTTCTTTCAAGCAGCCATAAAATCAATCAATAAAATCTGATATATGGCTTCAGTGCAGATTAATGTGCGTATAGAATTCACAAGTACCTCAAAAACAGGAATATAATACAGTCTCATTGTTTCCATGAAGTATGAAATTATGTAGAAGTTTAATATCATAAATACAATAATAAACATCAATGTCCATTATGAGAGAAAAATCATTGAGCTTAAGATCAGTCAGCAGGGTTTACCTTGTTGCTCTTGTACATCCTCTTCATCTTTGCTTTCTTCCTGGTAGAACTCCTCCTCCTCCTGCTCACCTTGCTCTGAGGCATCAGCCTGAGCTTCAGCCTCCAGGGCGGCTTTCAGCCTCTCCACCAGGTCTGCCTTCAGGCCTTTGGTGTCCAGGCCGCGGCGCTGGAGCTCCTCTTTTAATTCGTTGACTTTGAGTTTCTTCACGTCCAGGCTCATTGTGTTTCAGATGTTTGTTGTCTTTATTGCTTACTGGCGAAGCAGAGAAGATAAAAAAAAAACGTGCACCTTAAAACACTGCATATAACTTTGAAATCGATAAGTTATCTGTTGCGCGGCAGTGTCTCAGTTAGCTAGTTAGCTAACGTTAGGCTAGCAACGCTGCATAAAAACGGAACCATTATAGCTTACCTCAAACACAGCTATAAAAACATTTTATCGTGGGTTTATAAGTCCTCTTAGATATAGGTTTTCTTGCATAGCATCACTAAAATATCTGTTTTGCCTGTAATTTGCTCCAAGTTAGCGTCACTACGTTGCTAACGCTAGTAACCTCCTAACGGAAGCTAACAAACCAAAAACCGATGCGAGTAGCTGTGAGATCATGCAAGCGTTACCCTATTTCTGCATGCAAACCCCGAAGTCTATGCATTGTTTATTCAGTTTATAATACAGCTGTGATGCGAAATAAGTTTAAAAATATGGTTCAGGCCTACCTCCTCTCTCGCTAATTGCGCGGGTCAGCCGTGGTAGAAGATTGAGGGAGTCGCTGACGCCCTCTGCGGTCAGAAAGTAAACCGAAAATCTCAAACCGGATGTTATGTAGACCTGCTCACACACGTCTTTTTAGTAGATTTTATTACAATTTTACATAAACACCGGGTTGCATGTGGTGCTTCTGGTGATCAACGCGTTAGTTTTTATGGCGAATTTGTGTTTTGAATGTAAGAGGGAAACTGAACTTCCCTTTATTTTTAAAAGTTAGTCGTTGTACATTTGGATTAATCCAAAGCAGGAAGTGATGTAGTATTTACATTGAAGGTATGCTGGGTAGTGTAGTGTTAATCATGACCACCATCCACTGTGCCTAAATTTGTTTATATAGTTTTTAAACGTATATTCTGAAATTACATGTATATATCTATCAAGTGACAAATAGAAGTATGCTCTATATGTTGCACATAGTACATACATGCAGATACAGTGTACATTAAACCTACTGTATGAATATAAAGCTACTAATTAAACTACCTGTTCAATTATCTTTCACCTATCCACACATGTATCCTTTTTCTCACACAATTGTTCATAATTAGTCATGTTTGTGTGCTGTTATCGTTGTCTAGTGTATCTTCCTGAACACTGTTACCGTGCTGTGTGTAAAATTCTTCAATGCACAAACATACTTGGCCAAAAAAATGGTGATTCCATTCTCATTCATGTGTAATGGGACACAAATTGCATTATCAGAGAGCATGTCATTTTTATTTTACACCATCTTTTTGCAGTTGTCATTACATCTGAAATGTATGTGAACCAGTAAACGGATACATAACATGAATACAACATGACTATGAAACTGTATGAGTGGATACTGTCAAAAAAACCATTTATGTGGCTTGATGTGTATGAGTTTGCTCTTTTGTGTTTCCTATGTCTGAGTGGCATGATATAATCTAGAGTCACTCACAATGCCAGCCAATGATCCATCGATATATTTAAGCGAGTAAGAAATGAATGAATGAAACAGAAAGATAAAATAATATTTATCTATATCTATATGTAATAAAATATATTAGCTTTAAAGCCACAATTGCCCTGTAAATCTTTGTATATGATCAACTCTCATAATGAACATGCAAGATCAACCATAGAAAGTTACTATGAATATCATAGCAATCACCCTTTACAACTATTTGCTCATGATCACAATGATCACACCCAAATCAACAGTGCATAGTCCACCCAAAATTATGGGCAGTGTGTGAAATAGGGTCGTTATAGGCTGTACATACCATGACGTGCACTTTTCCCACACATAGACCAAGTAAGAGTGTAATGCCATGTAGCAAACTACAAATTTTAATCACTTTTTGGTAGGAACAGGAAAGTGCATCAGTTGCCTGTTGATCTCTCTCAGCTGAGCATCTAGTGTCTCTGTGGTAAGTGTTAGTTCTGCTAGCTGAGTGTGTAGGCTTGCGATAGTGCCATTCAGCTCCTCCTCTTTGCGGCGGGAATTAGCAGCCTGCCTGCTGTACTCCAGCACCATACATCCTCCACCAATGAGGAAGATGACTGCCTCTCCAAGCAACTCTGCACCCAGCTCTGCAGCTGCATCCTCATTCAGTCGCTTAATGGTGGAACCGCGAAAGCCCATGATCCGCATCTTTGTTCGCATCTCAATCCAGTGGTAAACTGTGAGGAAAAAAAGTAAACAATAAACAAGCACATGACATTTGAGATTTCAATATTATATTTGGTTCTTGCTCACATTTGCACAAAAATGTCAGATAATCTTATCACAACTTGTGTGTTCTAAATATATGTGAGAATTTATTTGTGGTCTGAAGTGTTCACAGAATGCATTGCGAACATAAATGTACCACTAAATGTGCTGTAGAATTGGCAAGACAAAGTTGTAGTGAGCTCATAACACAATAACTAACTCATGGACTGTTTGATTGACAAACATAACATAACATCTGTATCCAAGCCCAAGCCTTAAATAACCATTCCCAGCTGTGAACTGCAATCTGGAAGCAATACAACTGGGATACATTAGCATGCTAATTATTAATATATATCTTTTAATGTGTAAATGTAACTAGTGTAATACTCTTAATATGGATAGTAGTTATTAAGAGCTAAGTAAGTGAGAAGTCCAGTCAAGCAAGTTTGCTGATACAATGCAACACACACACATGAACATGGCATAGGATGAGAGTTGTGTGGTATTTTGAGAGTGTTTTGAACGACTTCACAAAGAGAAAGGTCTAATATGTATAAACAGCAGAGTACAGTGGTTGATCAGCCTTCACCAGTTCAAATCATATTCTTTGAGAATGCTTTTTCTAGCAGTAGAGCAAATGTTTCATACAGACTGTTCAATGACAGACAAGGCCCGCCTTCTTTGAGTTTTCATGGCTGCTATTGGTCGGCCAGAAAATCCCATGAAACTGTTTGGTTAAGCGATCTTGCCCGACGCAATTTCATTGGGCGATGTAACCTTCTCGCTTTATCCATCGTCCGAGTGTCTGACACTGAAAACTAGCGGTCATTAGCAGCCGTTAGCTTGGTTACTCACGCTGTGCCGGCGGCAGACAGATATAATTCTTAAAGAACTCGCTTCTCCGGGCTCCCGCTTTTATCCTGTTCGCTACAGGCTTGCTCATCTGCCTCACTCCGAGGTAGAGGAGCTTGGCGATAGGGAAAGCACCAACAACCATCTTGGCGGAAACGCTTTCACCAGCGTGGGGCGGAGCACGTAGGATACGCGATGACGTTAATGATTGACGAAGTCACGCACAAGTCCGCCCACATGTAGAAATCAAGAGGATGTCAAAGATTCACGTTTTAATGACGTGAACTTTTAGACAATAGATGAAAACTGACGCATCCGTTTTCAATCAGTTAATGCAGAACCATAAGTTCTGAATCTCTGACTTTGAACACAGCAGCAATAAAGTAGAGTGGGGGGAAAAAATTGCTAATTTTTCTAAACTGTCCAAACTGGTAAAGAAATTGATATTTCCCAAACTAGTTCTAACACCCACATAAATTATACATTTTCTTGTTGGTATGTAGTTGTTTATGTCCTACTGCATTATGCCGTTCTATATTCTAGTGCAGTGGTTCTCAAACTTTTTACACTGGGTACCACCTCAAAAAGTATTTGGCTCTCCAAGTACCACCAGAGGTGGGTAGTAACGACTGTGTGTAAAAACAGCCTGAGAGATCCACGGGTGAAGTGTGCACACCCAGCTGTACAGCTGTCTTCTGTGTGTCAGCAGGAGCCAACTTAAATCAATTTAGCGTCGTTACCGACCTGTGTTTTGGGATTTTCTGCTCATATGTGTCTGAATTAAACGTCCCCAATAAAACTGGACATGGTCCTAATTTATGACAGACATCCAGATACCAGATTTTGGCTACAACATTGTGTGCATGAAAACACTGTATAGTCAAATTAGGCTAACACTTGTAATTCGAGATTCCGTGTTGTGACTCTAATGCTGTTAATAATGTTTATGGAGATGTAAAGTGTATAAAGTGTCTGACGGGCAGACGTTGTCCAGTGAGCGGAGACAGTTCACCTGTAAACTATGATGATTTTGTGGCTTTATTTGAGCTGATAGAGAGGAACACACTGGGCTTCAAAGCGGCTGTATGAAACATTTAGTAATCCGTGCTCTCGATTTATTAACCAACGGACTTCAGCGACTAGATTTCAGCGATGTCTGTGAATAAGGCTGTTTCTGTCCATGTGACTGTGCGTAAAAACAGCCTGAGAGATCAGGATGCGATGTTGTGACTCTAATGCTGTTAGTAATGTTTATGGAGATGTAAAGTGTAGAAAAGTCTGATGTTGTCCAGTGAGTGGAGACAGATCACCTGTAAACTATAGTAGTATTATGTCTTTAATGTTATTATTTAATTTTCGTCAAAAATTCTCAGGTGTTCCTGCGTACCACTAGAGGGAACTTCTACCACAAGTGGTACATGTACCATAGTTTGAGAACCACTGATTTAGGCCATTTACTCATCATTTATTATTTAGCATTTTAGTTTGGTGACATTTTCTGGCATGGTTCTTTTCAAAGCTGAACTCGTATTACTGCATGAATTAACATTTTCCCATGGCTTTTAAGTGTAGGCTTTGAGACCTCTGTGATGCAGTTCTCCGCACACTAAATTGGAGGACCCAAAGTGACATTTCTGTGGAGATGATTTTAATGTCAGAAATGCAAGTAAGCAAGTAGGTTGGTTGCATGACTGCTTGGATGTTGTTTTCATGCTCTCACTTTGAAAGAAAATGGTAAAACAGGCCAAAGTCTTTATTGTACATCCGTTCAGTCTTGTGTCTTTGAAAGTTTGACAGGAAAAAAGCACAAAGCTGAAATAAACTCAATTTTGTAGCTTTTTGTTTGATGCCTCAGTGCTGCTCTGCAAGACAATCAATCATTTCCTCTTGGGTTTGATTGGGCTTTAATTTGTTTTTGGTGAAATTTAAAACAATAAAAAAGTTTTGACCACTTCAAGAGGAGAAACAGAGAAATACAGTCATCAGTTCCAGACTTCAGCATGGTTCCTATAGACAAAAGCTGCTGCTGCTGCACTTTGGGCTTAATTAGAGCATTTGGTGAATGTTTTCAGGTTTGGATCCAGTTGGAATAGAATGTTAAACCTCCAAATAGAACTGTGCTTTGAATTAATTTGGTCTCCTGTGTGTCCCTTACACCTCTTGAGCCCTCGCTGTCTCTTCTGTTCCTAATTCTTTTTTCAGTATGGGTAATGAATTACATGAGGCAGTGCATATAGATGATGCTGAATCCACTAATGAAGGCCGTGACCCTCGGGCAGCTCTTCTGTCCTGCTCCACTCCAGGGGTTAATGGGAGTAATTTCTCCTTGATTAATCATACTAACAGTAATTGGCTATTGATAGCTTGCTCAGTGGCTTTCGGCAGTTCCCTTTCTTTCATCACTTTCCTCAGATTGCCTCCAACTTAAGCAGGCTAACTGTCTGCTGTCCTTTTGATTTGCTACTTGCAGTGGCATTATGTCGCTGCACTCACAGCAAATGAAAAGTGAATGCAAAGTGAGTGAACCTCTTGAAGTGGATATTACACTCTGTATAGAGGTTCAAATAGATTTCCCTGAAGGATTCACTGTTAAATACCTGAGAGCATTTATCTGAGTCATTTTGATCACTTTTCTGTCTTCTGCTTGTGTCTGAAGTAATCACAAAAACACCTCAAATCAAGCTATGTGTGATAAAATTTTCTTTGTTTGTAGCTTTAACTTGAATAAAGTGTTGACTGGAAGTTAATGAGTAGAATAGACAAGTTCCTTTAGGGCCTTGAAAGTATAAAGGTTTGGTCCATAAGGAGTAAAGTACAAGTAATTTTCATCAATGTCCCATGTGGCCAGTGTTTCTGTCACTTCCAACATTCCAGTAGCAGTCCCATTAATTTTCCCGCTTGCTATGACTCTCATGACGCATGTGATGTTTTCTCTTTTTACTCAATTAATTTTCTGGCCTTTGACGGCTGGATGATGCAGTGGTAATTGAGACATAAATTTCTCCTGAAGGCTTGGGGCCTTTGGGCGGGGTAGGATCGGCTGTTTAAAAGCAGAGATCAATAAAGATGCTGGGCATTCATTTTAACAAGGAGAATAATGTGTGCATGTTGAGCCAGGGCATTAAGCATGAATAGAAAAGGGTGAAATGAATATGCTAAGCTTAGTCTGGTGATGTTACCTGTGGCACATCCTATGAAAAGTCTTTTGAAATACTGTAGACTGGCACTTTTCACTGTGCAGCAGTTAGATGCTGAAATTCTTGTTAATCTTTTCAGTTAATGTACATAATTATTTTATAGCAAATAACATTTGTCATTATTGTTTCATATGCTGATTATTTTCTTGATTAATCAGTTGCTTATTTGGTCATTAAAATGTCAGAAACCTGCCAAAAAAATCCCTGTCGCTCCTTCACTAAACCCCAAGACATGTTCAGCTTGTTTATCTTGCTTGAGCATATGTTCGAATAGTTTGAAAACCAGCAGAATTTGGTGATTTTATGTCAATTTGTGCTATAAAAATGACCTAAAAGATCTTATGAGTTCAAATAATAACTTCAGTTATCAATATGAGAGACTGACAAAACATTGTCGTTGGAAAAGTGGGCAGCAGATTGAGATACCGTATTGTGAATAATGCAAGAGTAGTATAAACTGCTTTGTAAATAATAAATGTCCTGCCAATAACCATTACTATCCATAAGCAGCAGAAAGGTTTATGGGAGTAGGGATGTCTTGAAAAGTGATCGCTCAGTGATGAGTTCACAGATGCTTCCAATCCAATCTGGTGAAGCTTGAGAGGATCTTCAGGAAGAATGGGATAAACTGCTTAAACCCAGGTTTGCAAAGCTTGTAGAGACAGAAGACTTAAAGCTGTAATTTCTGCCAAAGGGGCTTCTACATATTACTGAGTTAAGGCTCTCAATATTTTTTATAAATGACAAACTTGAGTGTGGATGGCAATGGCAGATTTTTAAGTGTAAAATTAAATCTACACCACAAAGTTAATTAGTCTGAAGTCTGTTGCTAATTGTATATACAGGTACTGCTCACTTTTACACTCTCAGTATTGTCAGAGTGATATCTTAGATTTGTAGTCTTTAGGCTTAAAAATATGTTTTTTGTGGTAGAACCAATTGATCCAAGATAATTTGTCATTTCTAACAGCTTCAGTGGTCTTACTAAGTGTCTTTATTCAGTGTTGAAGGTTTGTGTTCTTCATAAAAAATAAAAGATCTCTGTCTGCAACACATTTGTAACTTTGTCTCTCTTGCCTGTCAAGCTTGTATAAAAGCATTTTCTCTACTTCAGAGTTTTGCATGCTTCCTATTCCCACACTGCATGGCAACAACATCCACAGATTATATTACCAGTTTGTGTTACTGTCAGGATGCCTCGCAAAAGTCTATTTCCGACACTAAGAATGAAAGAAGTACGGGATTTGAAGATTTGGCATTTTAACAAAGTGTTAGGATGTTTCGAAAAGAGCAGAGGTTATAAAAGTCAGTGTAGCTGTGTGGCTACACACATTGAAATCCGGTGACCCTGTAGGACAAGCTTGTGCCCAGCTACATGTTTCAAATGCATAAAATATTTCTTAAAAACAAAACACTTGCCCGACAGTCTAAAAATTAGATTAGCAAATGCATGTAATTGGATTCTACAATGTGTAAAGAACATTATCTGTATAACTGTATAATTTGGCTCCTCTGCAATGGGCTGAACTCAGCAGATGGATGGATGCGGGCTCTTGGCACCTTCTCACCGCCTGTGTCTGTGTGAGCAGTGAACAGGCCTCATTTGCAAGTGCAGAGGAGAACAGAGCTTTCTTTTTAGGGTGACTCCCCTCACTCCTCTTCAACACCAAATCCATTTTGCAGGGTGAAGGCACAGGCACACGATCAATCAAAAAAAAAAAAAGTTCCTGGTCTAAGTGAAGGACAGTGTTCCCGCCAGGGTGAGATTATCAACCTCAGTGCATCTCCTTAGATTGAGCTTGATTGTACCATAAATCCTTAAGGTAATTATAGTTTTATTGAATTTTGATAATACCATGGTGAAGACTTAATTTTAGATGTTTTATTATATTTCTACTATAATCTCTTCTCTATAATCTCCACCATAGCATGATGATACAGTTTAAAACAACTCTGTCTCCTAAAAATAATGTTCCTATGTAACTAAACTGCAACTGTGATCAGTGACTATTTTAGTTTTTGTTGTTCGCCCTGTCAGGGATTCCACATCATTTCCACGACATGGCTCCTTCAGAGCTTCAGACACAGCAGGTCTTAACAGTACATGACATTTTCAAATTTTCCAAAGTCTCCATTAAAATCCCCGGTGCATGAGGCACTGTCATTACATTTCAGACTGAACTTCTGTTAAGACTGTCTGACAAAAGACTACTGAAGGTTTCCTCACCATGCATGGGGCTCAGTATAAAACTGTAGGTCACACAACACTGGGTGTCCTACTAAAGATCTTTTCTGTTGCAGTCACTTAAGGTCATCAGTCTTTTCTACCTCCATTTCTTTCACCATATTCTCCCATATTCTCCCATAAAGGTCACTCCATGTTTGAATGTGAATATAGTCTGAGTCAGTGGGAAGTGGAAAAAGTAAATATTTTTTCTTATCTACTGCTGGAGTGTGTGGTGAATGAGTCTATCCTCTGGCTTGTCTCTTTCCCCAGCAAATGAAGCTCCAGCAGTCTCTTGATGTCCACGAGCGATGGCATTGTTAGTAGATAGCAAGGTTGCACATAGGTCAAATAAACAAAATTAGGCCACCAAACTGTCTCCCTTGGTGAGTAGTGGTACAGGAGTTGGCTCTAACTTTAAGTGGCAGATGCTGCAGGATTGCTCCAGGTGGATCTGTCTGTTTAGGACATTTGAGCGTTTCATCCTTTCCCTGTTCCCCAGAGGGAGATGAAGAATCAGCAGAGTTCTGTTGTCTGTGAAACGGCTCATCTTTTCCTGAAACACAAAACAAAACATCTGTTTTATGCTGTTGCACAGGATGAGTGATATTAGATAGAAATGGGCAATTGTGCACAAGGACCTTGTGAGAAAGCCATAGATTGTGTATGAGTATGGTTGTTAATATGGATGTGTGGGGATGCAATGATGATTATTATCTAAAAAGTATGCTACAGCTCATTAGCATCAGAATGCCTTCTCTTGAATATGGAGTCTTTTGAGTCTGTAGCAGAACACATTGCACATTTCATAATGTTTAAAGCTGTACTATAACTTTCTGTAAGTGTTTTCTTAGAAATATGCTTATGAACTTATCATAATGTAAAAAGGGCACAGTTAGAAATGTATGTGTCCCACACTTATTGAACAGTCTGGCAGCCGTACACAAGTATTTTCTTATTAAGAGCTTTTGAGCAATGCTTGCCCTTCTAACCAGTCAGAGAAATCCAGTTATTTCTACTTAACGGATAAGCAGCTTCTTATTTCGTGTAATTTCATAAGACTAATATCTGAGGGACTGAGTGTAGAGAGGGAGTTCTGGAATGTTGCATATTATAGATTTACATACTGCAAGCTTGATGATGAACAAGAAAAAAGAGGACCTAGGATTTGCAGTGTTGGACTGTCAACTCAGTATCAAAATTCTGTAGTTTCTGTATTTTCTGAATTATGTTTTTAGGACCTGTGCAAAATGTTTTTGTTTAAATCCCTAATAGCTGCCATTAATGTGACACCTATTCCTCCTGGAGTTCAAGAATACATATATATATATATATATATACGTATATATATATATATTATATAGTATATAATATATGTATGTTATATAGTATATAATATATATATATACATGTGTGTATATACATGTATATACACTACTCACAAAAAGTTAGGGATATTCGGCTTTCGGGTGAAATTTCAGGATGAACCTAAAATGCACT
>JAUMHL010000005.1:4012013-4025685 GCA_032362345.1 Sandelia bainsii
CGATGTTGTGACTCTAATGCTGTTAGTAATGTTTATGGAGATGTAAAGTGTAGAAAAGTCTGATGTTGTCCAGTGAGCGGAGACAGATCACCTGTAAACTATAGTAGTATTATGTCTTTAATGTTATTATTTAATTTTTGTCAAAAATTTTCAGGTGTTCCTGCGTACCACTAGCGGGAACCTACGTACCACAAGGGGTACGCGTACCATAATTTGAGAACCACTGTTCTAGACCTAATGTTTTATGAAGTATTATTACTTTATATGTATAACTATTATTATAATTGAGTAAAACAATATTGGTTAATTATGATATTCATATGCTGTGTTTTGAAAACATCTCCAACACAATTCAACATGTATTCAAAAGCCAGCTGCAACTTGCAAATACGAAGCTGACAACTATTTTATTTTATATGTAAATTATACTTCCCAGTAAACGAGAATCACACGCATCAGTTGAATCGAAGTGGCATAATTCACCTGTGCCAGCTGCGGCATGAACACCTGGCTCGGGTTACAGCAGATGATTAAGCCAAAGGGGGCTGGACCGAGCCAAAATAACTCAACTCAGAAGTACGTAGCTATGACTAAATGTCTGGAGCTACTGCCACAGGAGAGAAACACAGACCGAGGAACTCGACTTCAGGAAGATAACATTTCAACACCACTCATCATTCCTCTCTAAAAAAACAGAGGTTCTTGTTCTTGTTCGAGGTAAGGAACTTTTTTAATTCGTCCCGTAACAGACGCTGCGCACCTCTGCGTAGGAAATAATGTGTGAGATGGAGATTCAGGATAAATAACTTTTTTTTTTTAGGCCGTGTGGCGACGCACGATTAGTGTCGATCCTCGACTCTGTTCACAGCTCCAGTTAACAGTCATGAAAACGTAGTATTTTATATCCAGATAGTTCTCGCCATGTTTTTTCTTTTTTCGTTCATTGCGAGGGGTCTTTCCACCAAGCAAGGAGGAGCTTGTTCTCAAGCTAATGAACATCAGATGTTCCAGTCCCTGCCTGGCATGCCTCACAGTCTGCAGCCACAGAGGAAAGCTGAAGCGCAACCGCCAGCTGCTGTACAGAGAGAGACTGGTGTGCAGGCAGGACAGGCTACACAGCCATTTACAACCTATGAAAATCAATGCTAATGAGTTGCTATCTGCTGTGACCTATATTTTATTAATAGTGATTTAATTGTGATCTAAAGTAACAATCTAATCTAATAAAACAGTGATTTATGGTCTTTTATGCTTGTAGATAAATGGTATTACAGCTCTATAGGCTATGTTAAGTGTTGCTGTGGCAAGCAGCAAATCCACCATAACATGTGGTGTATTGTAATTCCAAGTAAGAAACTGAAGTGTGTGAGTTATTATTGGAGCTATTGATGCACAGGTGAACCAAACCTTGCAGGCAGAGCAGGAGTGTAATGGTAATTTCTCCAACCTGTGTGATCTGCACTGGGTCTCAGTCAAAACCAGCTGGGCTGCATTGTGTGATGCACTTGCTGTAACCTGTCACTTAAAAAAAAAAAAAGGTTCATACTGTAACTAGAACACCTGTGATTTGACTTTCTGCTAGCTAATAAAATCCAGGCATGCATACACATGCAGGTAGAGAGACATTTGTCATCTCTCATTTGTCTTCTCCTGCTATGTGCTCTTTGCACCTCAGCATGAGCATGACACACTGCTGACATTAAATGGATTGTGTAACTTGATAGAAATGTCTGTAATGTTGTGTAGCACTGAGACATTCCTGGGTCACATGCTGGGGAGAGCAGCATTGCACTAGAAGCGAAGAGGATAACTGGCAAAGCACTAAAAGCAGAGGCTTAAGTTTACTATACTACACTACAGATGTCAATACAAAATATTATTAACTAAGTTATGATGTGTTGATTCTGCGATGGATTGGCGACCTGTCCGGGGTGTACCCCGCCTCTCGCCCGATGACAGCTGGGATAGGCTTCAGCACCCCCCGTGACCCTTACGAGGACAATTTTTCAAGCACTAACCCCTGTAACCCCCCTGTGGATGATCAGTGTATTTAGTACTTCAGCTCGAGTAAAGAATTATGTCGTATTTCTACTTGTAGCAGTGTATGTTTCTAGAGAATTACTTGCACTTTTACCTGAGTATTGACTTTGTGTGATATCACCTCAGGCAAAAAGCCACTGTGTCAAGCAAGAGTCTGCAGCATCATGAAGCCAACGAGAAAATAAGCCAATTGTACAGTAACTCTAGACTAGTTGATGTCATCTCAGAAATATCTTTTTGGTAAATACAAAGTTTATGTACTCAGTGTCTGCAAAGACTGATTGTTATAAGCATGAGGAGATCAATAGATCTGGATTGTGCAAGACTTTGAAAGTTAATGTCACAAACAGAATGTGCTATGTGTGTGCACGTTTGTGCGTGTGCATGCTCGTTTGTCTATTTGTGCAGGTAGGAGGGCTAAGTACTTCAGCGACTAACTAGGTCAGAGGCGCTGGTGTAAGCATTATAAAAAGCAGAACTTAGGGTGGAGTTGTTGTATCTGATTAAAACAGTTAATGGTTTTAACCTCTCACTTAGCCAGAGGAAAAATGTAAATCCAGCTTATTGCCTAGTGGCAGTTTAGTCATAAGGTTATAAGATTTTTATTCTAGAAGATGTGAGGTGATCTTTGGAAATGAGACACAATGAGGATGAAAACCTCATTGCTTGATTATGTCATCAGATGATCTCTTACCTAGAGCTCTGTGACACTGATTCCTGATGCTCTGCACATGTTTTATACAATGAAATTCCTCCCACCTGCTTTTGCACAATAAGCCTTGGCTCTAAGCTCCTGTCTCTATGCAAAGATGCCAACAGACCGTTTCAAATTATTCCCTTCACATGAGATAACAGTGGGCCAATGTAAACATGTCATTGGATGTTATATTTGGCGGTGGACTCCTACAATCAAAATAAGACTTCACACCTGTGGCATTGTGGGTATTTCAACTTAAGATGTGTAAGAGCGATTAAGAAAGTCTGTGAAGGTTATATTTTTATATTAGGGTTTATTTTTTATTGGTGTTTCACTGCAGCCCTAAAATTAGAGCTATGGAGATCAACACCAGTGGGACATATTCTGGTGTGTGTTGTCTGCATGATGAATTATAGCCTGACTAGGACTCCATGACAAAGAATAATAGAAATCAAGCCACAAGGAAATGTTTAGTTGTACTAAAGAGTTTTGTTTTAGCATAGAGTGTCAGTGTACAGAGACAAAGCCAGAAAGATTTGGAGGAAGGATATCAAGGAGGGCCCGAGAATTGTGAAACAGGAGAGGGAGGAAATGAATGGAGTCCTGAATAAATAACAAAGGAGTTCAACAGAAACCAGAGAATCATAGTGGTGAATTGTTTGTAAAGAACTTAAAAGCAACTGCAAAGAGGGAGGGACTGCTTGTAGTCTTGTAGGGGAACACACCCTGCTATTCTGCAGAACTAATGAGTATTGTCTTCAATTCTTTAATCTCCCTTCTGCTTCCCACAGGATCTCTCTGCTTTTCTGAGCTTCATTAACAAAATTACTAAAGAGGCGTCGCTGAGTCCAGTATGCAGGGTTAGCCGGTAGTTTTAAGTACTACTACAATCTTTCATCTCGGCTTTAACACTTGAGAATGCTAATTGTTGCATGTTAAAATGTTAGAGCCAGCTGACAGCTGCAATCTAAGCACTGGCAAGAAAGTGAATGTGAGGTTTTCCAAGAAACTTCTTCTGAGAAATCAACCAAAATGTAGCAGCAGCAGGTCAGCAATCCTAAAATAGAGGACAACACCACCGAGGCGGCCACAAGCTGTCAGTCAACTTACAATTTGCACATGATTAATGTTTACGCGCTTCAGTGTTTAAAGATAAACACCCCTCCTATGTACTTTTGTATTATATCCTCTACAGCGTGTGGACTTTAAGCTGCAGCAGTTGCCTCACTTGATCTAAGTAGACTTGAAGCTGTACTGTATAACTGCATGAGAGCTGGCTGTTCCAAAAACACTTATTTACTGAGCTTCTCCTGTTGAAACCATTTGTTTTACTAGAACTAACTAACTTATACTGTTTAGTTTACTTAAGTTTATTTGCACAGTAATAAAAAATTCCAAAAAAGAAAGCCAAGGAAGACACATCCAAATCACAAACACAAGCTGTTAAGATAAAATCTTAAACAACATTTATTTCATTTAGCTTCATAACCACCAAGAACAATAAGAAGTGCAGAGAGATAACAAGCAAATCCAGAATCTAAATGACAATACAACACAAAATGGTGAAAGATGATAGAACAATAAGTATAAAGGCATACAGTAAAGGAAATAAGGAAATACCCTCAGTGTAAACCTGTGAATTTACCGTTTATAACACTTTATAAGTTGACTACAACATTTTCAAAAAAGCTTTTAATTATATGCTGTTACACTTGTTTTCTGAAGTGCTTAAGTTTTATTTTTGAATTTACATTTGGCACTTTTGAATAAAGGCATAAGTAAAAATAAAGGTATACCTAACACACTAACACAAAACAACACTGTAAAGTCGTAGAGGAAAAACAGGAACACATCATACAGCATGCAGAAGAGTTAACAGCGAGCGAACGGATGGGGTGAAAGAATTCCAGGACAGGAACTGGAGAGTTCATTGACAGAATGATCGAACTGACCTTTGTGAGTCACTCACTTTTTGTGTGAGCTGCTCTTGACAGAGATAAGCATGCCAAGCTATGTGTGTCATAAATACCTCCCTGGGAGGAGTGGCGTGGAATGTGAGCCTATGACCAGGCCTGACTCAAATGCGACAAGTCCTTGTTTGTCCCTGTTTCACACAGGAAGAAAAACTGACTTCACTTTCTGTCTGTGTAAACATACTTGCATTGTCTCTGCATTTGGGGAATTATAAATGGGAGGCAGCTGTGCTAAACTAATGACTGATATTATCAGGACTTACTGGTACATTTAAGGAAGTTATGAACTCTTTTCCATGCCAATAAATTAAGTAATTATTAGATTTTCAGCAATTCCTTGGCATTAATACATTAGTTAAATAGCTTTTTGCTCCCAGTCTGGACTAACTGACCTGTTGGCATACGCATCTGTCTGGAGTATTAGTATAATCTGTCATCCACTTGACTAACTATGAACTGCTGCACCTGTCTGTCTGAAACTGGCTTCGAAACAGACCAGTCATACACGATGTTAGCTAGAACACCTGGGATCACAAATAATGCGGTGAAGTCAGAAAATAGGACAGACTGGTGCCACCACCTTTCCTAAAATGGGCCTCGAGGGGTTTTTATATGTTTTCACATTAATCATTTCAGACGTGTTTACAAGTGTTTTGTTGAAATATGAGGAAAGCGCGGCTTGTTCAGACGTATGGGGCTGTTCGTGTTATGTGCTCACAGATTGCTGGCTCTGTGTCAGAGTGCCCGAGGAGGTGAGAGAGCTGAGAGCCTACAGCAGGAGAGCAAGGGTAGGGCTAATAACTGGTTAGTGCTTCTTAGAGTTAAAGGAATGAGAGAAACCCAGAGAGCAGAGCCTGTTCACACAAATCCTTGTAATAATAATTTGCATTTATATAGCGCCTTATACAATCTCAAGGCTGCTTTACATACACAAAACTAAAACAAAACAAAACAGAACAAACAACAACAACAAAAATTAATCAGGAAAATAAGTAGAAACGTGATCAGTGAAAAGAAAAGTTTTCAATTCAGATTTGAAAGCTATGAAAGATGGAAAGTCACGCAGCCTCTGAGGAAGAGCGTTCCAGAGTTGTAGTTTATTTTTTATCATTGTGGTAAGATGAAAAATCCTATAAGTTGTTTATGGTACATGCACATGCACAAGATTGTAAACACAGTGGAAGTTGACAGTGATTTTTCCTAAATCTGTGTTGGATTTTCTTTTTCAGGTGCAGAGTGCTGCTACCTCACAGCCATGAGTTCTCAGACGAGCTTTAGCAGCAGCATGCTGTGTGAGTTTCCACAAACCCCCGACCTCTCTTTTTTTGGCTCAGTGTGTATTTGTTCACAGGAGAGTAATATCCTATGCTAATTGTCTGTGGTTCTTTATGTGGTTTGTGTTCAGTCCAGACCATAAACGATGACCTGAATGCATCACTGGCTACAGCAGACGAGTTATCCAGAGAGTTCAACTCCATGTTCAAGGAGGCCTCCTCCAACAACGACACCACAAAATCTGGGTCTCAGGTATGTACATATAGAAGCACTGGTTTTCTCCTTTTAGCTGTTAGTTTTAACAATTTGTTTTCACCCGAACTAATGGCCACTAGCATCTGGGTTTTTCATTATAGAAGGGTTCCCTCATCATTCTTTCTTTCCAGGATTTATATGTTCTTATTTTGGCTAAATGCATATGTGCTGCTTACTGGCCAGTACAATTTAATCGGCTCTCCATGTTGACAAAAATTAAGTGACGAACATGTTGTTAGTATTCTTAAATCATATCCCATGAGTCACATGGTTGTAGCAGGTTTTGTGCTAACGTAATAATGTGATGTGGTGTTCAAGTTTCTCTATCAGCACTGTGTATCTAGTCCTTACAAAATGTAATAGATTTCTAACATTTATTTTTCTGTAGACCAGCACTGTAATCACCAGAGATCGAGAGAGGCCTCAGTCCCCTAAGCTGTCCAGCGCTCCCGTCACTACAAGAGAGTCAAGAGGCAGCAGTAATGACAGCTCCAGCTCTATGCCTGTCTCCCCAAACTCAACTACGTACCGTCACATGGACCCCACCAGCCCAATCTCATCCCCCATGATTCGTAAGGAGGCATCCTCTCCACTGCCTCGATCTGGATCCGACAGCTACTCCTACAGCCAGCAGAGTCCCAGACAGTCGCCTCATACCCCGAGGCGTAATTCCCCCTCTCATTATGACAGGAACCCACAAGGTTCCGTCAGTTACATAGAAAGAAGCCCTTCTCCGGGCCCTTTTGACCACCCATCTCGTTCTTCTTCTTCTCTCCACTCCGCCTCCATTGCTCCACTCCACTCCTCCTCCAAGCTGCTGAGCCCTTATGAGATGGGCCGCAGGTCACCTCGGCCAGACAGAAGCGCGTCTCCTTTGTCTTTCAATCATCCAGTGCCCAGCACACTCCCTCGAAATTTTGGTTTTAGGCAACCTGGTAAGTGGCTGTAATTATCCAGCAATAAGGCAGTAAGCTGATAGTTGTGGGGCAACTAAACTAACAAAATTATGTAATTAAATTGAAAATATATTCCCATTGATTTTGCATTAACATCACATGCAAGATGGGAAATGACTTGAAAGATTGGCACACTATGCAGTATATAAAAGAAATGCAACCTCAACAAACAACCAAGGGATTTCTACTGTAATGTTTACAATGTGACATTATGCTTTATAAAGAAGGGGTAATTTTGCAAACAAAAACAGTTTAATCACAGGGTGGGTATTTCAGTTAAAGATGTCATTTAGGTGTTGTTTTACTCACCCAGTCATGTTCAGCAGTGCTGAACAACTATAATATTCACCGTTGATCTTATCTAATTTTGTTGTGAATCTGGTATTGTATTGCTCCACATGGTATTTAAATATGGGTATTTGAAAGGAACAGATGTGCCCAGCAATGCTTTCAATCACAGTAATATTTCCTACTTCTGTGTTAATGAACCCTAAATAGTCTGTTTTTATTAGAGGTGGGTGGAAGCTGACTTGTGGTGTAACCGTACTTCAAAAGAGACGAGAAGAACATATTACCAATGGGCTTTGGAGAGTATAGTAAAGCTTTAATATCCCCAAGGGGAAACTGCTTACAGACAGCAATTCACAATGTTAAGAATATGATTAAAACACAGACTTAAAGCAACTCAGTACCATACATAAATGCATGCAAAACACCAGCCCACTGCTGTCATCCATACTTATCACCAAAATCATCAAAGATTCAGCAAGAGAAAGAGAAGAGCAGTCAGGGTTCACCAATCCTAACCACCTTCAAAATGACTGGCAGCCTAACAGTGTTTGGTTTCATTGCCACTATGCCAGACTTACAGCACTGAACAAGAAATTCACCACTATAAAAACAAGGGAAGAAAAGACAGCAGAGGTTCTGGGAAAACCTGGGAAAAAAGAAAATCTGTTACTAAAAATTGCCCCCCGCCCCATTCACACACATTTAACGCTGCGATGCTTTGTGTTGCCCTTCCAAGCTAAACAGATGTAATTACTAGTTTAATATCACAATGATCTTGCGTCTCATACTTTCTGTGTTTCTTTTGCTTTTATTTTCTTGCTGTGTCTGACTCAGTCTGCCTCTGTTTCGCCATCAGATGAGGGTGTGCAGTGGCAAAAGACTCCCGGCAAATGGAATGAGACAGATCTGGACGTGTCTTATGAAAGAAAACCTCACCACACCTATGACAGTTGGTTTATTTACAGCTATTTCCTGTTCTATATTTTGTATGTGGAGAGTCAAAATTAGTCTTGGACAAACAATTTAGGTGCTAGATTTAGGTAATAATTGCATTACTTGGACCTAATGAGCGCTGGTTCTCTGCCTGTACTCTATGTGCACAAGAACACAGTGTATTAAACTTAACACTTTCCTGTTGCAGAGACAGAGTGGCTGCGGCTGTCTATGCCAAATAGCAACTGGAGAGAATCCAACCTCGATGGCCCTCCTCCAGCCCCAAGCCCCAAAAAGGTGGGTGGTGTTAAGATTCATTTGAAGAGGTACTGTGACAGATTTGTTTGCTTTTGTGTCGCCCAACCTCTTAATTATGAGTAATCCACTCTTAATTCTAACTACTCGCTCAAGTTCTTGAGAAGTCACAGATATACACCCAGTGGGAGTTACCACATGTCTTGATGATCAAACTCATGGACAGGCATGTGATATGACTCTTAATTTCAGAGGAAACAACTCCCTAGCTTCTTCAACTCAAAAAATCTGTTTCTAAGGCAATTTTGGCAATTATGGGATGGAAAAGTATTAAAATTGTCAATCACTCTTCAGTATTCAGCACACACATATTCAACACAAAGTTACTGGCATGTTGTATTATTATGATCCTGATGGAATCAGTTTGAGGTTGTATATTCTACCATAATTTTCCTGAGTGTAGTTTGCAATTGGTTGCTGATTGCTTATTAAACTATATTTAATGAGACTGAACCACACAATAAATTTGCCAGCTCTGCCCATCTGCAGAATTAACAATCAATCAACAACAATGAGAGACATTCACATTATCACATCTCTCCCCCCCCCCCCCCCCTTTTTTTTTCAGGATCCTCGCTCTCAATCTGTCCAGTTTTCCCAGGGTTCACTTCCCCGTAACGCACGCATATCAGTACCTCCAGATGTTTCACCCCCAGACCTCTCCTCTTATTACCCTCAGCCCATCAGCTCCCGTATTTCTATTCCTCCAACTTCTACTCAGTTACGTCAGCACAGACCAATCCCTCTGTCTGTCATCATGCGTCTCCAAAATCCTTACTGGGGAGCAATATCAACCTTCCCCCCTAGACTCCTGGGAGGAGAAGTGGACAAGGCACCATACCAACCACCTATACCCATCCCAAGGGAATTCGTTCCTCAACCTCTACCCAAGCCTCAGCAACAGCCACCTGAGCTGAGACAGCCAGCCGTCTACAGTGATGGTAAAACACATTTAACCTCTGCACACACACACTCGGGATCTTTGCTCAACTAACTTAACGTTGTGTGCTATCCATCTTTGCAGTGCTGAACCCAGGGGATATAGATGCAGAGTTAGAGCGCTGGGACTATGTTCATCAGATGCCTGTGATTTCGGAGAATCCCAGCATACCAGAGGGTAGTGGAGAGATGGAGTCGCCTGCTCCTCGTCCCCTGAGCCCAACCAGGCTGCAGCCAGTGGTGGCCCCTGAAGCACAGAGCCAGCAGATCCCTGATCTGGAGGAGTTGCTCCTCATCCGGGCAGAAATCCCCCGGGCCCTGAAGAGACGAGGCTCCGTGGACCAGTCACTGCCCCTGAAGAAGGCCTCGCTTTACCAGCCAAACCAGTATAAGAATCTCATTGACAAGCTTTTTCGTCGGAATGAGCGCTGCCAGAAGGGGGAGCAAGATATTGAGACCAGTAGCTCCTCAGACGGAGAGGAAGGTGCTATACCACCCCCTCTACCTGCACCTCAGACATCCACAGTGATTCCCACTGACTTCAGAGTAAGAAACTGGTTTACAGTGATCAATGTGTAGTAATAATAATAATAATACGCCAAAATGTCTCAAACTGTAAAAATAGATCCTCTAAATTGGCTGAAAATACAATAAAGTCATTGAAGAAACGTTGCTGTGCAATCTAATGTTATCACTATACTATGTTAGAAATGTGTTATGCTACACCTCAAATTAAATACTTAATCACCAGTTGATTAAATAATGGGATTTATACAATAAATGTATTATTTAAACATCATAAATCTACTGTAACGGAACATTTTATAACTGCGTCATTACTAGTGTTTTATCAGGCAGAAAATATTATTATAAACCACCTTTTGTTTTGTTTTAGAAAGTTGACATTCTCTGCAGTCAAGGGTTTAACTTTATACAATTAAGCATCCTGTTTGTCCCCTCAGAGCTACAATTCCATTCTGCGGCGGTCCAATCGAGAGCGCAAAGGTTCTGGGAATCGAGCTCGGCTCAGCCCACTGGTCCTGCTACTGGACGGAGCATTGGTTGGAGAACTGGAGACAGTGCAGAGAGCTCTGCAGGAGGTGTGTGTGTGTTAATAAGGGAATTATATATAGTGCCACTAATATTATTGCAATGAAGCTGCAACAACTTCTTTTCTGCTGCTCATGGTGATAGAAGGCTGATAAAATACTAAACCTATACCACCAGTAATAGTTAATCATATTATGTACTATTTTTACATCTCTTGCAAATCACTTCAAACTCTTTTATGTTGTATCAGCAGCCTCCCTAAATAATTTATAGGCTTGAAACTCAAACCAGCATGAAGTGAATGAAGTGCAGTGGCAAACTTGCTGCTTCAGATCTGAGTTTGGACATTAAAATTAGCATTGAAAAAAAAAGTTATATTAACTCTTTCTCAGGGAAGACATGCTGAGCAAGCATTCCCATCTTCAGCAACTGTGCTCCTTCTTTGCCTCGATGTTCCTCAGGACAACACATATTGAGGTGCATTGAGAGTCGATGAAGACTGTACAAAAAATACAGTAGAGACAGAACAACACCTTTGTGCAGCTCACAAATTCTTGATATGTAATATGGTATAATTATATCTGGTAATGGTGTAATTACTATCTGTAATGCAATTAATAAGTTTAAATGATGAATCCACTCTGTGTAAATGCTTTCTGCAGATGATCGACCCTAGCCAAGCAAATGATGAAAGCATCACTGCCCTTCACAATGCAGTCTGTGGGGGCCATTACAATGTAGTGGACTTGCTTGTGCGCAGTGGAGCCAATGTCAGCGCACCAGACAGCCACGGCTGGTAGGTATTTCCTTATTCATTTATACCTGTGTCTACTTTCTCATTAACCTTAGTTTCCTGTTCAGGTTTGTGCAATGTAACACGTAAACCGTGGCATGATGGGTTTTAAGTTTTGCACATGGCACTGTGAAGGTCAGGATATTTTCACAACCCAACATTGTACCCTGGATCTATTTAATTACCCCTGTTTTTTGCCAACAGGACTCCACTGCATTGTGCAGCCTCTTGTAACGACCGCGCTCTGTGTGAGTTTTTAGTGAGGAATGGAGCTGCTGTCATGGCCATCACGGAGAGAGACTGTGCTACCGCCTCCCAGAAGTGTGATCCTTACGCTCCTGGGTTTGAGGAGTGTGAGAGCTTTCTGAGGGGTGAGGCCACTACACTCACACAGACTCACACCCTATGACACTGCACTATTAATTGTTATCAGTAAATCACAACAGAATGAATCATAAGATGACACCATTTGACAGTTACTCGATCTACCACACTACACACCACAACCTCCATATCCGGTTTACTTTCTAAAATCAGGTGTGGAAGAGGCCATGGGGGTGGAGAACAGTGGGGTGCTGTATGCTCTGTGGAGCTACCCAGCTCAGGCACCTGATGAGCTGAGCTTCAAAGAGGGAGACATGGTCACTATTCTGCAGAAACCTGAAGGGTTAGACTGGTGGTGGGCCTCTCTCTGTGGTCGGGAGGGATTTGTTCCAAACAACTACTTTGGGGTAAGACACCAAAGGGTTCCGCAATTTAGCCATCATGTCCTGATGCAGATCTTGGATTTTATGTTTTTTTTATCTTTCTTTCAGCTTTTCCCAAAGATTCGACCAAAGTCTCTCTGCTAAGTGGCCTCTTGGTGATCAAACTGGTCAAACTGGTGCAGTGGACTGTCTCAGAAAGTCTGTTTGTTCCAGCTTTACGCTGTTACTGCAGAGCGCGAGAAAAGGCTCTGCTCTCTGAGTTGAAGTAGAAACACTCAGTATTCATTTTGGTTTTACTGACAAGAATAAATCCTCTTCATTTGTACCTAATCTGCTGCTGATATATTTCTAGTAGCTACAGCTTTGTACTATGTTAAACTTTCTGTCAAGCTACGTCTCTCATATCTCATATGCCTTGCCGTTATTCTCTGCAGTGTTCCGATCAGAAGTTCATATCTGACTCATTGTGTGGTTACTGATGAAACACTGGCTGGTGTTTAGTCCAATCTTCCACAAGGTCAGTGTAGCTGTATGCTGAAGAAACACCCATGATTGCTCAATTTAGAAATGGTTGGCTTCAATCGGAGCAAAATGCGCCTACTCATTACTGGAACAGACTTGTCTGCTGCTACAAAAAAGTAGAATTGTACAGTCTTTGTGAAGGAGAGTGCTCAGGAGTTGATGTGGAACTTCTGTTTGTTTATTATATTTCTAAAAGCCTCTATGTACATATCAAGAATTTTGCAAATAATTCCTCTAACCTTGGTGTTAATCTTCATGGCCACTGGAAACCAACCAGCGACTAACCAAATATGATGTTTGAAGAGTGATGTTTAATGTTTTCCTACCAATGTGGCTGCAGATTTTACATATTATGTTTTAGTCAACCACAGGAAGAATCGCCAGCATTAGGTTGGTTTCTTCTTTAGTGCTTACACACAAGGTTGATCCTTCGTTATATTTGAATGCTGCCTATATAAGTGAATCTTATTTTCAAAAGAACGTGTATTTTTTCTAATGACAATGAAACTGGTTATTTGTGTATGTGTATGTATTCACAGTGGTAGAGTGAGTATCTGATAATGTATTAATGTTCTGTGTAACACCTCTGTTGCTAGGACCTGCTGTCCACTAACTGTAAAACCTTCCAAGAGACTCACTGCGACCAAATGTTTAAAAGTTAGATAAGTAAATCACATATTGTTTATGGAGCATGGAGAGTGCCACAATACAATAAATATAACAAGCATTAAATAAATATTTAAATATGTCATTAAATTCTTAAATACTGAAATAAATTCACACACACACATACATATATATATATATATTCATTTCATTAAAAAAAAACATAATTATTTCACTATTTATTTAATTATTTCAGTATCTATTTAATTAATTCATGGTCTGTGTTGCTGCACATCATGAATTTATTTTATCTGTCAACT
>JAUMHL010000005.1:4035329-4066311 GCA_032362345.1 Sandelia bainsii
TGCTATGTAAAGTGCCTTGAGATGACCTTTGTTATGATTTGGCGCTATACAAATAAAGATGAATTGAATTGAATTAAATTGCCCAAAAGTGTGCATGTGAGTTTAAATGCTATTCCCTCTCTGTGTCAGCCCAGTAATAAACTGCTGACCCATCCCGGGTGTACTCCCTTTCACCCAGTGTGAGTTGGGATTGATTCTAGTTATCTGCGATCCTCTTAAGGATAAGCTAATGAATGGACACTGATAGCATGTGAGTGCATGAAAGACTGATCCAGGTGTCTTTCATCTGAAGTCACTGATATTTGATATTTTGTAAAAATGTTGAATGTACTGAGTGTATTGCAGGTTTAATGTAGTGATCAACCCTCCATCAGATCAGAGGCCGACAACACTACTGTACTGTAAGGTCAGTGAACATAGCATACACTTGTTTCACCCAATGCAGTCTCATTAGTGCCATCATTTCAATCCCCCCACCAAATAAATTGTACTATCTCCTTCCCTGTCCTTTGCACTGCATGCTTCAGCTAATACATAAAAGATAATGGGAAAGGGTTGGGGGGCTTGGAGAGAGTAAGAGAGCGGTGGAAAACTAGGAACTAGGAACAGAAGGAAGAGAGGGCATGAGAGTTAAAGGAGGAAGAACAGAAAGAGATGGAAAATAGTGATGGGGGAGGATGTGCTCAGACTAAGGAGTGCGTATTGATCCCTGCTTCATGATGGACTGAGAGGCCGCTTGTCACTCTAACAGCCAAAGAGAAATGGAGCATCAGATAGGCAGCTTTGTGGCTGTGCTGACCGGCTGGAAATAACCACAAAACAACAACAAAAACAAAAAAACAGTCCAAAGGTTAAACCGTTTCTGGGGGGAGGGGGATTCTAGCTAAGAGCAGTGCACCTCATTAAATACTCAGCGTAAGCCCTCTGGATTTCATTGATTGCTGGTGTCCAGCAATGCCTGAGCTTTATCCGGCCCCCCCTAAAAGAGGCAAAATGAGCAGGAGCCTGAAGCAGGGAAGGTTGTTTTTGCATCTTCGGTCTATTTCTGACAAGAGATCTTAATGTGGGCCGGACGACTAAAGTGGGTCATAGGGTGAAGTGGACATGAAAGGGCTGACACAAAGTGGACTCATCCTCGCTGAGGGTGGGAGGGTGGCATCTTACTGCCTTCACTTTAGAATAGCACATCCACGCACGAAGCCACTGCATAACACCAACCACCCCAACACACACACCGACCCACCTCCATTTCCCTCAGCTTTTGTTCCCCCCACCTCTGTTTTGATTGATGCCTCTGTCCATACATGCAGCAGCGTTAAGGAGATTTTTGTTTCACAGTTGCACCTTGCAGCATACTTGTGAATACTGCATTTGCAGCTTGACCAGCATTGTAGGATCCATCCCAATAAACACACTGGGATGCTACACTTAAACCATTCTGCTGCATCACTAGTCTTAACCTCAATCCTGATTTCAACCCAGAATCAACCCCTGACCCCACTAATCCTCTTAAAGAAGTAAGAAAAGTCAAAATGCTGTCACTTTGTATTGGTGTGTTTTTCTTTCTATCCTTTTGAGTACCACAGCACGGTCATGCACTGACCCCACAGGCTTTAGGACCCAGTATATTAAGGTAGCAGAGCTGAGGAAAGGCAAAATGCAGAGGGACAGAGAGACAGAGTGAGGTGGAGGAGGAGAGAAGCCGTATTTGAAAAGTCAGAGAGAAAAGCTGAGTGGCAGAAGAAAGTTGAGGATGATGATGCACTGCCGCCGCATGAAGGATTAATGAAAGACCTGCTCCTTTCTGTGCGGAGGAGGGGGCGAGCCGAGGAGGATGCAAAAGAGGGATGTGCGGGGGGAAGGGGAGTATCTGACAAAGCAGGCATGTTACTGCTGCCATGCTGCACAGGTGTATCTGCAGACATTCACGCTGGACTAACTGAGCGCTCACGTCTCTCTCTCACACACAACCACATGTGATATACACAACTGTACATACACACCTTCTGCACATGCCCGTGACTAAAACTGGGACGTTGGATTCCCCCCGTTTTTTTTATTTATTTATTTTTGTCGGAGGAGTCATCTCGAGGACAGGACAGAGCAGAACGGGTCCGAGTTTCCAAATTAAAGGTGAGACAATAAGGAAAAATTCAAGGAAAACGAGAGGAAAAGCTTATGTTACTTTGTGTTTTTTGATCGTTTTTATTGAGAGAACAAAAGACAACCGTCCTTTGACATCAATAGCTTATTGATTTACTGTGCATTTAACCAACATATTAAGAAATAATGATTTTTTTTCTGTCATTATTCCCTCACTCGCACACACTTTTGTGAAATATCATTTGCAAATTTTTACCGAGGTCTAGAGGCATTATTACCTGTACAAAAATGCTCTAAGAATACATATAGTCTATTTATAACATGCAGTCCTGTTTTATACCATTAAAAATAATAATTTTAACTTTCATTTTAGATTTGTCATATTTTATCTCATATTTTTATTACTGATCCAGGGAAAATATTTAAGGAAGAATTAATAATAAGGATGTCTCTGCTGTCATATCTATTTCTATGGAGATGGGATTTAATATTACAGTAATATTATAAATAAAAAAGGAAGACCAGGCTGATATGCCTCCTCACTTTTCATTATTAATTAAACAGAAAATTATTTTCCTCATAGCCTTTTTTCTGCACATATTTACAACCTTAATAGAGGAAATGCTGGTTTGTATTCAAACCCCAAAAGCAGCAGAGTAACCCCACACAACAAATCCACACATTATGTATGTTTGTGTAGATGTTTAGAAATGGAAAGCTTTGTGTGCAATTATATAAAACTGTTGTGCGCAACATTCCTAAAACCTCAGACAACCTGACACAGTGACATCCCTTAAAAACATTTTCATCTTTCTCATCTTTCAGCCTTCTGCCAGCACATGATTTGAGAGATCACATTTCTGCCATATTCATGTGTACTTTATGTAATGTGTCAGTGTGAAATATAAAATATGCATTACAGGATAGTATGAGAAAACAACATTTCAAATGTTTCCTAATCATAAGCAAGTTTTTTCTCTGCCCTCAACACAAGTGCTCGGTGTGTTTGTGTGTGAGCGTGTTTAGGGAATTGTCAATTAGAGGCCAATAAAAATGCCCTCCCACTGTGGTGATGGTGAGGCCATGTAATACATCATCACTCATGTGGAAATCTGTGAGAAACTAATTACCTCATTCAGCTCATTGCTGCACATCTACGCTAACGTAACCTTGTTTTAGCAACATGTAAGGACACGGCATTGATTCATATTTGTTGCCTAAAGTCTCTTCGTGACCTTAAACAGAACTAGCAAGTAGAAATCTAAGCTTAACCAAAGTAAACCAATACTTCAATGCTCTGCCATGTGTACACTAGTTTTTTTCTGTCCCCAGACAGAGGGTGAATCCCCACAATGTGTGAGGACAGATTTTTTGTCACCACATCGAGATTAGCACAAACGCGCCTGCACACATGCACACAGATAAACACATGCTGGCACATAGAGGTCATTTCTCTGCAATATGGCTGATGTAAACACAGCCTAGATGACATCTGTGCAGCCTTTGTGTAGTGCTTGATAAGCCTCTCTTTAGCATAGTGGCAGCTTTGCAATCCGTATCGGTGTTCACACACATTTGCACAGGTTGTACCAGTTTCCTAAAATGAAACTGATGGATTTAAACAGTAAAATGCTGTTGTTAGCCACCATCTTTATTAGGGTGAGTTCATGGCATAAATACAATGTACAATCAAATCACAGAGGATAAAGCTAAAAAAATTGGAATTTCAATATTATTTTTTATTATATATTAGATGTTGTCAGCCAGTAAAACATATTTTTTATAATTTTAGCCTTCCCTGATCTATGGGCAGAGCTTGTTTAGTTGAATAGAAATGTAATGTTTAAGAGAAGTGATGGGTTGAAAATGACAACACACATATTTCCTAAATTGATGCATTTGATTTTCCTTTTAAATAAGTACTTTGAATTACATTTTGACACTTGAGGGTTGTTTACAATCTGTCGTACGACCACTACACATCTATATGCGTACGTATATATGTATGTGAACCCGGGTGAATATAGCAAAGTGAGTTACACAAACAACACAATGTTTGGATATGTCGCCAAGTACAGTGTTTCCCATAATGCTCACACATACGGTACACATAACAGTTACACTGAGTACAGCACATGACACATTCTGTAGAAATGCTGGAGCCATATGCAGCACATCGCAGATGGGTAACCTCTCATTCCTCATTCCTCGCTGCACATAAGCATCAGCTGTGCGAGCAGTGTTGTGAGTTTGTGTATGTGTAGTTCTGTATGTGAGCATGTAGGAGGTGAAGAGGGCTTCACTGGGTTTGTTTACCATGTGTGTGCCTGAAAAGGCGAAGACGAAGCGAGGCTCCAAAGCAGCATATGCTTAGTTTTGTGAAGCAAATGAAATAACTGTGTGCATGTGTGTGTGTCTCTGGGGTTAGAGTGGGGCATATCGTGAACTGATTAATGTGTTCACACTGTCATACACACATTCTGCACAGGGGGTTCAAGTAAACACAGCGCTTGGCTTGACTGCGCTCATTTGTTAGAGTAATTCTGTGGAAATGATCCATCCTCTGCTGTGTAATGTGACAGTAACACATCCTTACTGGAAGGCACAGCTACGCTAAAATTATTCCATCCAGTTATTATCAAGTCGAGCAGAGGAACAGTACTGAAATGGCAAATTAGCCTCTGCTTCATTTATCCTGCAGTGAACACTCCACTCTATGGTGTTTCCATAGGAACATGATGTTTCTTTGAGCTTCACGAGATGTGCAACACGCTCTATGTTGCCTCCTGTTTTTTTTGTGTTTTTTTTGCTTTTATCTTGTCTATTCAGTTTCCTTTCTGCTCTTGTCAGTCACTCCACAAAGATCAACAAAGAGAGAGAGTGAGAAAAGGCTTTGGAAATTAAATCAAAAGGTGCATTTAACTGCCACTTGGTTTTTCTGATTTTTGTTTGCCATAGTCTCAGATCTTGCCTGACATTGCTGTCCCTCAAGATGTCTTTTTATTGAAGTCTAAAGCTCCAATTTCCTACAGCCACCATGTCTTTTCTATTAGTGTACTCACTGTATCTGCATGTCCTCAACACGTATCAGCTGAATTATTACAACAATTACTTTGAGCTCTGTGCACAAGTGAGTGTGTGTACACTTAGAGGAAGAAAGCAGGTGTCAGTCAGAAAGTCCACAGCTACAACAGTTCTTTGAATTTGCAGCAGGGGTTTAAACAGTTTTCACTTTGGTTGCACATTTCCATGTCTTAAGAACAACTTTTCTTTTCATGCAGCAAGTAGAAATTGTAAGAAGTTCTACATTTGTGTCCAGTAGCCACAAATGAAAGTATTTTCTGGAATTATGAAAAAGGGAAGGAGTCAGATTAAAAGGAAATGAAGAGGAGGAGAAGTAATGGAGGGAGCCGAGTAGGCGTGTAGTTGTGTATGTGTACGAGCACCAGACTAAAAAAGGAAAGAGAGAGGGATAAGAGACGCTCTTGTAAAACTGTTGGCGGTGATTTGCAGCCGCGTCCTTGCAACCTTCCCTCTACCTGACTGGATGTTTTATGAGTGTTGCAGTATCAGAAAAGGAGGCAGGTTTATAATACAGCTGACAGAAGTCCTTTTATGGTGGATGGGCAGGGGTGCCTGGAGGGAGGGGTGGTGGGGTGTAATAAAGCTGAGTGCATCTCTCCTGGAATGAGGCTGCAGTGATTGGGAGGGGGCAAAAAAAAGAGAGGGAAGGCTGGAGAAGTGATACAAATATTAGCTTGTGAGTGGGCAAGTGCATATGTGCAGTATGCACCATATGTCCAAATGCGAATGTGTTTGTGTTGTGAGGAGGAGGCAGTTTGCTCAGGGCTGCTGCTGATGTCAGTGGTTTGAACAATCACTCAGCTTGTTCAGTATGAGTGGTACTAACCCTCCATAAAGGGGTGGGTGAAGAGGGGGGGAAGCAAAGTATCAGAGCACAGAGCAGAATGCTCCCTCAGCACCATGCCAGCCCAAAGACATTTAATGATTCAGTTTCTTTGTGTGCTGTGCGATGAAGCATGCAACAACGAGTCATTTCATCCATCTAGAGACAATGACGCACTCTGCCATGCAGAATAAATACTTACTGAAGAGATCTTGTGAGGTTTGTTGAAATTATGGATTCTTATTCTAGTGGGAATGAAAACATCCTAAAATCCTTAACACATGATACAAAGATGTCTTTAATCTCTTCTCACTTGTCAGCTCAATAGCATTTCGACACCATTCAGTTACTGTATGTTCTAATTTTAGACAGGCTATTCTTAGTCTGCAGTATATAAAGTCAGTTGAATGTAAGACAGTAACCAGTAGTTAATGTCTTAAGTCACTTACCACATATACGTGTATACAGGAGCAATCAGAGACATATGTCCAGCTGTATGTCTAGTTCCAATATGTGCATTTTCTAAGCAGCTTCTCCTGTGCCGTGTCATTGGGGGCAGATGCTGTATAGACATGCATTAAGTGAAACACAGTGACACCCTAGAAAGGTCTGTTTACGTATGGCTGAATTTAAAAAAATAATCTCTATCCACAATGAAAGGACTGAACAATACAAAAATGGCTAATTCTCTTCTTCGTTGTCCTATTTCAGTCAGAAAACAAAAGAAATGGGGATTAAAATGTTCCTTGATCGAAATGATCCCTAACTGTGACTCGTTTAGAGTTTTTCTCTGTTGATCAATAAGCACTATCCCTGTAAAATAAACTAAAATAAATCTGAACGTGTCTCAGAACTGAACTGTTAACCTGGCGTATACAGTAATATTTCCTTCACTGCTGCATGATTTGAAACATTGATCAAATCAATATGTGAAGTCATCACATAAAAACATAAATACAGCAGCATAAATATAACAACTACAGTTGCGCTGACGTTTCAAATGAATGACCTCAGGGAAAAATAGAAGTGAAGGTTTCCTGCCATAACAGCCTGTGAACATAACCAGTTCTGCTTACGACATAACTTGATGAAGTATTTTCTTGCCACTAAAATATAATGTTGAAGCAAACAAGTGAGAGTGAGAAAATCACCTGCAACACTTGGCCAAAACAGGGAGAAACACACTTTGTGTGCCTGCTTTCACTCTTAAAACATATTTTAAACTTAAGAAATGTATATTTAGCTTCTACTGACAGAGTTACTAAGAATGTAGAAACAATAAAGTGATGTGTGTACAGTGATTTTCCACTATAAAATCGTCTGTCAGTTGAAAACGCTGTAAACTGAACCTTGGCTACTGCTGCAGCACTGAAGAAAATAAGAACAGGTGAACTGTAGCTTTAGTGCATCCTCTGTCCAGTGTCCCTGTCCGCTCTGAGCTGAATCATGTGTATCAATCAAAGATAGTGCTGAGTTAGCAATGTTCTCAAACACCCAGGGACCTGCCTTCATCTGAAAACACTGAGTTGTCCGAGTTGTGTGCCAGGCAACTGCTACACTTCAGCTGCACTGGTAAACCGTTTTATTATTTTGTACTTCGCAGTCTGGCGGCACTATGAATCTTATTTGTAGCATATACAACAAAACAAAAGTTAGAGACACTTTAAAGGTTTGAAATTAATATAGCAGATATAGAAAAAAACTGAAATAGCCTTAATTCTTCATATAAAGAGTCCCAGACATCAGAAATGTGGTGTGTGGTGTCTCACACTTGACACACTTATAGTACTATATCGATATTATTCTCAGATTAATGTCAGAGTAAAGAGCAAATTACATTGACCTCGTTTTCACAGAACAGTTTCTGCTGCTGATACATATTCATCTGAACAAATCTGGAAACAAATCTCCACTACCTCTAAGAGAACTACATCAAAACGCACTCCCCAGCAAGACAATTTTGTTTTGCATGTGCACTTGTGCACCTCAGGAGCTGTGCTGGCTGAAAGGACAGCTGGTTCTTAGGACAGTCACATTGCCTTAAAGGTCAGAGGTGGTTGGTTAAATGGACAAACTTTAGCAGTGCCTACTTTGTGTCTGACATGAGTTTGTGGTAGGCGTTAGTCATATAAGTTATGTGTGAAGAGAAACAACAGTCAACACAGAAATAGGATGCTGTGTGCAGAGAGTTAAAGTTAAGCTGTAGCGTCTGAATATTTTTGTGTGACCTTGTTCTTCTCTTCACAGTTCCCCTCATCCTCATTGGAGAACTGGATAGAGAGCTGCCCAACTTCTCTTCTCTGTCCTAATTGAAACTCTTCTCTAGTGAACAGGCTGCATCAAAATTTTATGTCCTCTTGTAACTTACAGCCATACATCAACACAAGAGAACTTTGATTTCTTCATCATCACTCCCTGCAGTGACAACACAGGAACATTTATGTGGGGAGGCCTGCTGACCTGCAGACGTGCACCATAGGATTCTATTTCTGGAGCCTCGTACATTGTGACACTAACTTGACTGCTGCCTGCTGGAATCTGTGCATATTCAAGCATCAAAACACCCCACTGTGCATCAGTCCAGTCATCTGAAGCGCTACTGCATTGGGCTTGTTTTTGAAAACAGTGTCGGTGCACTTTTCTCAGACTCTAGCAGAGGACCGGCCACAAAGTTCTGACAGCTTGAAAGTCTTTTTAGTTGAGGCAAAGATTGACGTCCAGAGCTTTCACACTAATAACATGACACTGTGCTTAGATTAAGATTTCATACTTTATTGCAAGAGACATTTCTCATGAGTTCCTGGGGGCTGTCACACTGAAATCCCATTGCCAAGTGTTTTCATTAGCCTGTCTGGGGCTAATCAAGGTCCTCCATCATCAGAATTGACATTTCCATATTGTATGAGAGAGAGAAAGTAGCTGCCATTATCATATTCATGAACACTGACAGACTCAATAATGTGAAATGGAATGCATGGTGCAAACCCTGAGCCATCAAGCTCTGAAACAAATAGATTATGACATGTAAGGGAAAGAGGAACTTGAGTCCCTAAACGCAACTTCATCACCACGTCTCATAGCACGCAGAAGAAGGCTACACCTCGGAGCTTTAGTGTTTCGGTGAATTATCACCGAAACACTAAAGTGAACAAAGCAGTTTCCTTTGCCTAAACCCATCAAACACTCTGTGGAGACACTGTACAGACTGATCTGCATTTTACATTTGGTTGTTGATGTGGTGGTCTCTTGTGTGGATGGTATCAAAAGAGAGGCATGGAGGATCTAGATGAGCTGAAGCACCCTCTGGTGGGAGAAAACCCCAATAATAGCTGCACTTCAGGGCCAGGCCTTGGGCCCGGGACTGGACCGGCTCCAGGTAGGCTGTTTAAGGGCATCTTGGTTAAATGTGAGGAGGACAGGGCCTACCCTCCGTTAGCATGGAGAAACTATTGTGGACATCCCCCTGAACTTCAGCAGCAGCAGCAGCTACTGGACCCTTGCACTTTACCGCACACACTGGAGTCATTTTACCCACCAGCTCCCATCTGGGCCCACACAGACTCTCTGCTCAGCAAAGACTACCTGGAGACCACCTTTGTGGACATTCGACCTGGCTCCACACTGGAGAGGAAGATACTGGCGGAGACGCAGGACTTCCACAGTGTGTCCTACAGCATGGATGATGAGGACGACCTGCTTCCTGATTCTGACGTGAGAAATCCCATTGACGTGGTGTTGAGAAAGTTGTTTATGTTTTTGTTTTTTAAGAGTTTATGTTTTTAAATTCCAAATGTTAAATTCAAATGATCATTTTAAACAAAATAATGACATTCACAGGAACACAAATCGTTTCCTTCTTGCAGAAACGCAAAAAGAAAGACCAGTAACACGAACATTGGGCTTCAAAATAACTGATTTATAGGTTAATTGCTTTATCTATTAGGTATCAGAAAATTGTTAAAGTGTTACACTAATTATTTCCTAAGAGAAAGTGACCTGCAGTCCAAACATATAGATGTTTATTTTACAATGATACTACAGGGAAAAACAAGTCTTTACATTAGCGAAGCAGAATTAGAGAATGGTTGGCATTTGATAAACAACTGGAACAATTAACTGATCATTAAAATAGTTGCAGTTTGTGTGGTGCAAGAGTAACCCTCAGTACAGTGGAACCAAATAGGAATTTAAAATAGACAAATGCACAGTGCATTCGGGGTAGACAGCAATCAAGTGCTTTACTATCAAAAATCCAGATTACATAAAGCTCCTCTCATGCTGCAGTGCAGGTAATGGCACTACAGTAGCGATGAAGGATGCCAGTTCTATTTCATAGATCACTAAGCAAAACCGACCCTGGAGTTAAATGTAAATTAGCTTTAAAATGCTTACAGTGCTCGTGATGTTTTGGAAGTCAACATGAGAATGTATATGCTGTAAATATGACAAATAAGTAGCTGCTGGTTGTTTAGGTTATTACGAAAAACTCTCCAGAAAGCTTAAATTAAAAATTCAGTGACCCGCTGTGAACTAAAAGGCTGAAGGCCATTTTGCAATTATTACTTTGATTAAGAAACACAAGCAAGTGCACAAATACACACACACAGTGAGTAGTATCACACACCATTAAATCAAGAGTAGCTGGCTGCTGCAAAGTTCACGCTGAGAGTTTGCTCGACCAGGACAAAATAACAGCACACGAAATAACACTTTTTTTCCCGAGCTCATTCTGAATGCTGGCGGTGATGCAAAGATGAGGGCCTGTGGGAATAAAACCTTGCAGTGACCTCAAAGAGGAGCAACACAACATTGCTTATTCCTTTTTTCACTTCAAATGGTTATTAGACAACTCAAAATGGCCCCTAAAACGCCTTCATCACCAGAGATTATCAACAGTGAATGACGCCTGAGCAGGAAAAGTGAAATCATGATATATTGAGTTACTTTGCATGTGAGTCATTAGGAGCCAAAATAACCCTGTTTACTAATTTTTCAAATACTGTATGTAATAATGTAATGGTTTACATTTCTAAATCTTTAAAAGCAGAGAAAGAAACAGTTGCTGGAGCATGAAGCGTTTGCTTAAATGTTGCAGGAGCATCTTTGGAAAATGCTAAATTATTTCATGCACGGAGTAAAACAAGCAGAGCAATATGACGGGGTTGGTGTAAGAGACAAAGTCAGACTGAATATGCAGCTATTTCAAAAAGATGCGTGAGTCATGAATCGCCTGCGGTCAGCAGAGCTAGTACACATCCAGACTAACCCCATTCAGTCACATTATCTTACAGACACCAGTTTTCCTGTTGTTGTGGAGGACACGAAGAAAAAAAAAAGCATCATGCTTTCTATAAAACAGTATGTTTTTAAAATTAATACTGTACGGTGTGTTTGCCAAACCATGACATAGGTATTTAGCTTTTTTTGCACCTCGCTTATAAATTGCTGTGGATAAAAGCATCTGCCAAATGACTAAATGTAAATGTAATTACATTCCTCACATGCACATAGTATTGGCTTTACCTGCCCAGCTTAGCTTAGCTAAGTTATCTGCCAGTACCTTGATAAAGCTAACACAAACAAAGAGTATTGGAGGTTCTGCATAACTCTATATCTATATATAGTTATACTCTGGAAGGTCTTAAACTTTACACTGTATAGTGGCTTAAGATGACTTTTATTGTGATTTGGTGCTAAATAAAATGTATTGAATTAAATTACTATGCACCACTAAAATCCAGAGCAACTGACTTTGCTGGAATCACAACAGTTCTTGCAGTTTTTCATGAAATCATTAGAATTGGAGAAATAGTCCAAAACAAAAATCTCCATGACCAGATACCACTATAGGTATTTTTTGTCATTTGTATTACCAAATGCTGTAACCTGAACACAGCCTCAGTGCACTGTGTTTGAATCCCAGGACTCATCCATTGATGACTTCAGTGATACAGACAGCGAGAGCAACTTCCCCCTGATGATCCCTCAGGACTACCTGGGTCTGGCCTTTTTCTCCATGCTCTGCTGCTTCTGGCCCCTGGGAATCGCTGCCTTCTACCTTTCACAGAAGGTACACATACATACACATAAATTCCAATTTTTGTCAGACCACTACTTCCCATCATTTTGAAAACAAAAAACATATGAGTGCAAAACTACTAAAAATCTGAAAGTGGGGAACTCCACAGTCTGCAGTGTGACTAGGGTGAAAACAAACTGGGACATGATACATACAATGGCTTTTGTTATGTCTTTTGTTAAAAATTGATCATTTAACTATGTATACTGCAGCACAGGCCTGAATCTCAGCTCATTTTAAGAACCATTCAGATTAAGGCTTAATTAAGATGTTTCAAAATACATAAATCATTGACTACATTTATTACGTGTCATTTTCGATCTCATAAGAGCAGTCGGATGTTCCAATTATAGCACATCGCATATGAAGTTGAGAACAGCTCCAACAAAGAATAATATTCCTTTGCTAACAATGAGAGCAAATGAAAAATGTCTATTTAATTTAATTTAGTAACACCCTTAAAAACCAACACTGATCCATACACCTACCTGCTGATGTAAAAACCAGAATAATGGGACAGATATTGTTAGTAATAATTATACCAATATATTGTATAGGAACAGTGTACTCTTAGTGTTGTACTAGTCACCTCTCATCACCTATCATATACTGTCTATACTATCATATAATCTTTGTCTTATATTATTCAGTTTACGGTAAGCTACAGTAGCAAGGTATCTAACGAGCCACCAAACAGAAATCAAAAATCAATATGTAACATGCTGCCTTAAAAAACAGTGTCAGTGTGATGTAACCTTCTTCTACTTCCCCAGCTGAAATCAGTCTCTACAAGGGCTTGAGGCTTGACTACAGATCCAGATAATACATTTACAGAAATAAAGGCAAGATGAGAATTCTTAATTTGTTAGCAGTCTCTATTAAGAGGATCATGGTTTACAGGTGGAGCAGGTGAAAATGAAAGGGGTAAAACATGAGCCAACATCACCACTTGTGGTGTGAAAAAGCCCCTAACACCTCTATCTCTTGTTGTCAGAGGTCCCTTTTTTTTATGTAGGCATCTTTCCAGCAGCAGTGCAGGGGGAAAAAAATCCCATTAACGCTTTTGCAAGGCTAACTGGCAGCAAGCTGCAAAGGCCTTTTGATCAGATCAATGGCCTTCGTTAAGGTTTAATTAGAGTCATAACAAGAAGGCCCAAGGTGATAGATTTCCAATATTGTTGAGTGCAACCTAAAACAGGGGTCAGAGTCAAGGACTAGTGGGGGAGACGAAGGAAAGAGGAGAAAGTGATGAATGCAGCACGAGCTACATTCATCACTTTCTCTGAGATAGAACATAATATGGGCTTAGCGTATGACTGGAATGAGTGGAAGAGGACAGCAGAGGCCAGTGAGGACATTGACAAATGATGACAAATGCCCTTCGATCCCCCCCCCACCTAATCCTTATCTCACTCTCTGCTCTCTCTCTTCTGTTTCTCAGACCAACAAGGCATCAGCTCAGGGGGATTTTCAAGGAGCCAATGCAGCATCTCGCCAGGCTCTGTGGCTCTCAGTGCTCTCCATTGTGTTTGGGATCATAACGTACATCTGTGCCATCGCTGCGCTGATTTCCTACCTGTCTGGAAAACCACCATAAAAGCATCCAAAAAAAAAAAAAAAGAACTCTCATATGTTTCATGAATATCTACACAAGCCAATATATCACCTGTAAATGTAAAATAATCACAGTCTTTGTCTGTCAACCGTGTTTGGTCATGTTTTAGTTACACCACAGTGGAAAAGCAGAGAACGGACAGTAAAAACACAGCAGGAGAGCTGGTATGTGGATCATAATCACTTCTAATTGGATTAGGACATAATTCATCTCAGAGGACATTCCTTGCACATGAAGAAAAATAATTGAGAATCACTCCAAGTAGAAGATTCAGTCTGTAAGTGTAATTTAATTTGTCACCTGTTATCTACTGTAGTCATCACCAAGCTTACTGATGCATCACTGAAGTAAAAAAAAAAAAAAAAAAAGCAGACAGTGACAACAAATGCAAATGTTATCTCCACACTGTCACAAAACAATAGATGGATAATGCAAGGAAGAGGGAGTATGCAGCTTCATCTGTCGGGGGGGGGGGGGGGGGAGCCAAGTGAAAGGCAGTATACAGAGGAGAAGGAGTCTGCAGATTTATGAGAAGGTCAAACCAAGGATGTGGCAGTGACTAAATCCTGATGGACCTCGCTATGGGAGAGTCTGAGCCAGTGCTGTCGCTTCTACGGTGAAGGCTGGTGATGGTTTTAGAGCCCACGAGTTTTATTTTTCAAACTTATGATGGGCCAGAAGCAGCACTCTTTCAGAGAACCCAGAATGTCTTGCTTAGACCATTGGCTGGAGTGAGGAACCCATGGACACACATACACACACTAGCACATCTACATACAACCCATACAACCTGTTTCACATTGATCGTTATTCATTGTTTACCTCCAGAAAGGACTGATTCTGCTATTTTATGCCAAGTTGAACAAGTATATTTATGTTGAAACTTAAATGAGAAATACATATAGTGCCATAATATAAGAAAATAAATGCAAATGGAGTTCAGGAGTTTTTAAATAAATGTGAGGTTGTGATGTGAAATACTGGCTCTAGATACAGAAAGAAAAAAAAAACTGCCTCTATACAGTGTAAGGAAATGATGAAATGGAAAGGCGGGTGCAGACCTGAAAGGAAAAGTGCCAAAAATATGGAGGAAACTGTGAGAACGATTCTTTCATGAGCTATTCCATTAATAGAAGCAACCAGGCTGCTACTCCACACTCCCTAAATATAGCTTCCACTATTTTCTCTTTCACAAACAAGACTGAAATCCTTCAGGAACACGCTTCTTGCAGTATAACAAACTTAAAAATAAAGTTGTCTGCATGAAGCGTAAGAAACACAGTAACACTTTCAGATGAGCAAGAAATGTGGCACAAAGTAGTCTGACAGGACTAGAAACAACATCTAGCACTCAGTTACGTCGTGCATGAGTCAGTAAAATTTCAATTTTAGTCACATCAGATACCTGTATGGCAAGTTTGTCATGTACTGACTTGCTCAAAGCTTCAATCACTTCACTCATTCGGTCATGGATCAGTGCAAAACCAGCTTTGAAAACAGAAAAAAACCCTCTGGTCATATTGGTTTGAGCTTAAATAGGCCAATAAAACAGTTATCAGGGGAACTCCAAGAAAAGGTTTTAAAAAAACTGCAAGGTAAAAGTTTTCTATTTATACAGTATGTATAGTTTTTATAGTCTAAAACTAAACTACAAATAACTCAAATCAAATACTTTGTTTGTAGACACAGCTGTGATATCTCAGTCTCCAACCCCCGTCACCGTTCATGTGCTGTGATCCAGCTGCACAGAGTCCACAAGCAGCGCCGTACAGTTCTGACAATCCTGAATCACCACGTCTCCACTGGACATTTTGTGTAAAAAAAAAAAAAAAAAGAAAAAAAGAGACCCTTTCAGATACAATTAGTGATTTACATGAGAGCATAATGTGGACTGCCTCGGTTAGATTTGTCTCACTTTGTGTCATTTGTACAGATGACTGGACGCAGTTAAGTGGACAACTCATGAGTCAATAAAAGTCAAAGGTTGTGGGAAATTAGATTTATTAGTACAAGAGATGTTCGGTTCTTTCTCAGTTCACATGCTTGTATTACGTGTAAATATTCAAGTGAAGGAAAATCAATGAATCCAATAAATGCACTTGTGTGACATTAATCTTTTCCCTTGTTATTATGCACCCTGACAACAGTTCAATCTGGTCTTCTCTCAAAATGTCCTCATGTAAACCCTCTGTCACTGACTTCAACTGAACTGAAGCAAAAGCAGCTCAAAGTGGCTGCTAATTTTTTTATTACATCAATATTTGCATGCATTGTTATAAAAAAAAACTAGAAAAAAAAAAGCTGCTTCCCGCCATCAGAGGGATTTGGAATATCGCCGCCTGACAGCGTCTCTGTAGAACTGGAAGATCTTCTCTGAAGCTTTCTGGCTGACTGCTATACACTGCTGCAGCTGCAGAAGAAGAAAAACAACAAAATAAAATATAGGGCAAAATATTAAAGATCTGCAATCTCACTGCAGAAAAAGACAGAAAACATCTATGATAAGATATGAAGAAGAGCATAAGAATTGTGGCACTTTTTGCAGTGTTTCTAAAAAAGAAAAACGTGTTCACTGACCTCATGAACTGAAAATGATCCTTTGGTTGATGACATCATTACCCTGCGTTCTGTACTGTCAATAGCAAAGGTCATCAAAGCCCGACTTTCCTGTGAGAGTGGAAACGGACATGAACAAATCCACAAACTAACGAGGATTTTACGATTTTGGACTGTACTCAAAGCACATAAAGCATAAAACATAAAACCCATTTCACTAGGAAAATATGTGACATTTGCTAGAATGAATCAGGCCACTGGGTGTGTATTCAATATATTTTACAGATTCTCTAATCTACAAGACGTGTCATTAATTTCAGTTTGATTTTTCTTCAGAGCCTTTAAACATCACTTTTTATTTTTGCACAATGAAAGTGGTGATTTTGCTGATATGATGCAATAACATATTTCTATGTGTGAGGTTCTTTTAACAGAGCATCTGGCATATACACAACACACGGGCCCCAGATTTACCTTTTCCTGAGCTGCTGTGGGATCTGTGATGATTTGACCATCTGCGTCAATCGCACAAGTCACTCCACAGAACAGGCAGCTCATAGGCAAGCCTGCGTCCATAAGAGCCATGCAGGCGGCGTTCAAAAAGCAGGACAAGAGCTGAGGAGCAGATAAGGACGTAGACTCACCAAGAAACACCATCAGGACAACATTTCAAGGCCCTAACCTGCAGCTTTTCCATCAACTTTACAGCACAACACCTTTTACTGAAGGATACAGAACCATCATCATGCAGCACCTGTAGAATAAGAGTGAGGGAGGAGCGAGGATGAAGTGACAGGAGCAGGGATGCCTCACAGGTTTCTCGCACACACTGCTCTTGTGAACGCTCCCGTACACCTAGAAATAAATTATGTTGGAAACACGCTTGACTCAGAGAGAAAAAAACAAATGGCTCACTTGTTCCACCTCATGGTGTGTTGAGGTAAGGCAGGTTTTGCACAGTATTAAGTGGAAAAAGTTGGAAGCTCCTAAAGCCTACAGTGTACCTTACATTTCTTCATTTCTCCTAAAGAAACTTGCAAGAAGATCTGTTTGCAAACTGTGTTAATCATGCGTTAATGCAGTGTTGTCTCCTGATTTCAGCACTGCAGTAAATATTGTATCCTGCTTATACTGCACCTAAATATCCAGAATGAACTTAATCTGCCCACACTGGATAAGAGCAACATTCAAGAACTGCATTAGACCCTCAATAAAAAATGTAATAAAGTTGCATAATGAGAAAAGAGTTTTGTCTGTTTGTCCAGAGAAAACTTACTTGGCAGACCCACTTTGGGCTGTATCAACACCTCCACTGTTGCCCGGTCATAGATCTCCTTGCTGACTTTGACCTCAGCTGGTCCGTACACTCCAGCCAGCACACTTGTGTCTCCTTCAAATGAGAATAAAGGAGTCATTCAACAGAAAATACATTATTGATCCCGGAGGGGAAACTGTGTTTTGCTCCGAGCACAACTGAAAAATGGGGGATATCGACAATAACAATTAAATAGGACATAGACCAGGAAGAAAAACACAGATGCTGCGATCATTGAAGTGTCCGCTGAGGACTGAAAAAAACAATAAGACGAGTTACATCAAATCATTGAGAACAGAATGAAATGCGAGTCTGATTAGACAACATCAGTGTACTACAGACAAATGAACCCTGCTCTGCGTCTTCCTAGATCCCTGATAAGAACAGTAAGGGTGAAGGATTGATTTAAGTTTATATTCAGCATTATGCATTAAAGAGTGTCTGCAAGACAATAATTTTATATCAGCACTGCTTTTAGGTTCCAGCGTGGATTTGCCAGTTTTCACCTTATACACACCCAACAAAGGAGCAAACACCTCAAAGCTGTTTGAAAACTCAATGGAATTGACTATTGACTACAGATCCTCAGTGTGCAACAAAAAAACTGGTAAAAGTGGAGCTAAATATAACCACTTTATGCACTGGCACATCGTAAACCCATAATAATCACAATTATTTTTCCGTGACCGTGTCTTCAGCAGCTGTGATGTAACTAAATATGTAAAATACATGTTGGTGAGCAAAAAGTACAATATTTCCAATATTTAGTACAATATTTCCCTATGTGTATAAAAAAAATACACAGGTATACTCCAGTAAAGTAGCTCAAAATTACACTGAAGTACAGTACACGTATATGTACTTCCGTGTGTTGTGTATTGTAGTAAGCACTTATGTTAGAGTCCGTAATATAAATATGTTCAAAACTTAAATTTTAAGGAAAATATTATACTGCACATTTGGTACAGTGTGTAAAAAAGTTGGTTGTTATTGATTCAAGAGCAGCAACTAGTGGTGAACAGATTTGGGTAACGGTAAATGTAAGAGTCACTCTGCACTATTTATATTGATTATACTATTGTTTCTTCTGGATGCCAAATTTAAAATCAATACAGACAAATATGGAGTAAAATGCCCACAATATTACTTTACGATGGGCGTTTAACTAACACCTGCGGCCCGATTTGGGCTCCTGCCTGCCGCTTGATTGTAATGTTACCTTGGATGAAGGACGCTGAACCGTCAGGTCGAGACAGTAAGCTCTGTTCACAGCCAAACTCTCTTAAAGTTACATTTGGAGAACCGCACACTTCCATCGTGCTTCTTCCACGGCGGTCAAGCTGTCGCGGGTTGATGACGCAATCTGTTTTGCCATTTGGGGCTCGTGCTGATGCCGTAAGAAGATAACATCGACATTTTAAAAATTTCAAAATCAATGATTTTACAAAGTATATTTTAGTAATTGACACAAGTATCTATTTTATTCACACTGAAAATTGTTTCTAACCAGGAAAAAAAATGTTACAGTGATGTCTGTCTTTACGTGAGTTTGACGAATGTTAGACACTGCAGTTGACCACAAGAGGGCAGTGGTCGCTCGTAATTTCATTACATTCAGGGTAGCCGTCATTTGAATTTTGTTTTTTCACTTTTATCCACGTTTTTGATGTAAACGATTCAGTACAGAATTGAGAGGTTAGGATTATTAGGACAGAACACTACTCTGCTAGTTTACTTCGTTTCTGATTGTCAGTTAGTCACAGTATTTTGAAAGAGTCCGCCGGAAGTGTTAGTATGCAGTAATTTCTGCAGTGGCGCTGCCTTAACAACATGTAACAAAATGTTTTTGGATTATCTCATATTTTACTTGCTGTTTCATGTTATTATGTCATGGGGTATCAATCTTTTTGTAGTTCAATACCCATGTTTGGCCAGCAGGCGCCACTATTGTCTGCACAAACGTTTTGAAACTTCACTGAGGAGGTTTTCCCAATGTTTATGACATGATGTATTTTTAGCCTGAGTTTAGACTTTCAGGCTCTCGCAGCTCTTCTGCATCAATGAGCCAAAAAAAAAAATCATTAACATAGGTGGTGGCTAAACACATTTAAGTACTGTATTTATGCACAGTTTTGAGGTACTTGCACTTTACTTAAGTATTTCCATTCTGTCTTAATTTTACTTTTACTCCACTACATGTATTTTTACAGCTTTATTTAGTTTTTATAAATATACATTTCTATAATAAATATAGTCAGCTCATAAGTTGTGGTTTAATATTATGTATAAACTGCCCAGCAGTACATAAAGTGGTTAATATGTGCTTCACTTTTACCAGCTGTTGACTTTCTTCCACACCAGGTCTCAGAAGATGTTAGTCCTTATTTATTAATTACTATCAATTTTCTTAACTGTAATTATCAGAGAGTTTGTCGAACAAATGTGGACTACATTGTTGCTTTTGATTTATTAGCAGGATCAAATTCAATACTGTTTACAATACATTGTTTTCTTAATAAGAGTAGGCTACTTGTACTTTTGTACCTTAAGTACATTTAAGAGCATGTACCAAGTACTTCAGCTTCAGTAAAGTATTTGAGGTGGCGCTTCTACCTGTAATGAAGTAGTTTTTATAGGCAAGTACTTGCACTTTTGTTTGAATATTAAGTGAGTGTACTTCTACCCCCTCTGTTTATAGATTATGAATCAATATATAATTCAGTGATATTATAGACAGTACTGTAGCTATATCGTTATGAGACACATGTAGTGGAATAGACCCATCAAGTGTCAGTAGTGTTATGTACAAATTAGACTGTATTGTTAAAGCAGTGTGACCCCTGAAAGGACCATGTTCCTGACAGGTTGTGCTCAGGGCGAATTTCACATCTCTCCTACTTCAGAAACCTGCAGCCAAGATGGCGCAGGCGGCCAGGGCGTGTGGTCAGACGAAGTGGGCGCAAGATCAGCTTTTAGGGCGTGTTGAAGGGTGAGATGAGTTTTTGGATAAATTCAGTGTAAATATGTAACGAATTTGTTAAAATGTGGTTGTAAAGTTGTGGTCATAAGCGTCGGTGTTGGTTAAAAAAGAAAACGTCTGTATTATCCGCTAGCTAACGTTAGCTCAACTTATTAAACCGAAGATAGTGTCACGTTTGCTAAATAACAGGTTGTGTCGCTTGATTCACAGCTTCATTAGCTTACTTATATATCATGAAATCATACAGAATTATAAGAATAAGAAGTTCTTGTAAGTTATAGAAATACTGCGAAATGCAAACCTGTGTTCAGTGATTTGGGCGAACTTGCCCTTTAAAGCCCATTAATGTTACCTGCATGTGGAGTTTATAGTTTTATTTTCTTTGTTTAATCCTGCTGTGTTTGCAGTTTTTATAATGTAATATTAAATATAAGTTAATCTCAGTAAAATTTTAAATAGTTATGTACACACTGTAAATAACTGCTAGCTTAAAGCAGAAATTAACCCTAAAATAACCCCATTGCTAGATATTATGTTTTAACATGGAGAATTACAGAGGTTCAAGTGTACAAGAACAAAAAACAAAATCAAATCAGCAGAAAAAATACAAAACTATATTTCATTATAGTCTGGATGGAAGGCAAGAAGAAAAATAATGTAAAAAAGCCACCAACCAAAAACTAAACTAATCTAAACTACTTAACTAGCTTCACAGTACTTTCTAAGTTGCCTGACGTACATATACTAGGTTAGTGCTTTCTTATTCTTTATTGATCAATCTGTGATTAATCGTCAATCTATCAAATGATAGATGTTACAGTGAAAATGTCCATCAGTTTCTAAGAATCCAAGGTTATGCCTTCAGACATTTTTGCTTGAAAATTTATGAAAATGAATATTATTAAAACAGCATAATACTTTTTCTGTTGAGCGATATATTGATTAATCAGCTAATTGTTGCAGCTTTATCCTCTGAAGTCTAAGTCTAATTCAGTTTCTGTGATACAGACTGTAATTATTTGTAAAATCTTTGTCTGCAGGAGTTCGCATGTCACAGTGCGCAAACGATCCGATGGCTACATGCGTCTGGAGTTATGCAAAGAGTGCAGACTTTACCACTGCCCCTTCTGCCAGCCATCTCTCTACAAGCCAAAGGAAGACTATGCAAGAGTTTGGACACACGTAGAAGTCCACAGAATGAGGGCCTTGCAACATGGAGGTCAGGATATGAGCTGCTACCTGTGCCTGAAATAGTGTAGCTACAAGAGACAAATTATCCAGTCTGTAAAAAAAGATGCTCTGTGACTGACATTGTATTCATTTTCATTATTTTTGTTTTTTCCTTGCAGAGTTTAATATTTACGCATGTCATTTACAGTGTAGAGGAGAAAGACATTTCCACTGTCCATACTGTGCAAAGACAATTATAACTCGGAAACAGTTTGAAAGTCATATGAACAAATGTGTGGAGGCGCAAAGTTCATCAGCAGCAGCCGCAAGGGGCCAATCTGCTGCTCCGCCCGTCGCTCCTGCTCAGCCCGCCCCCACAGTTGGCCAGTGTACCATCCTTCTGCTCAACCTCACTCCCGCTGTTCAGCAAGCAGGCACCACTGCACAGAGTCCTGCTTCACCTGACACCGCTGTTAAACTAAACTCCACTGGAGACCAGCATCCGGCTCCTTGTGGCCCTGCTGTTAAACCAAACTCCACGGCAGACCAGCATCCTGCTCCACCTGTCAATCCCACTCTACCTGACCACCCTGCTGAACCCACAACCACAGCTTGCCAAGCTGCAGCTCCAACTACCCCATCCGTTCAGCCTGCCATTTCTGCAGCCCATCCCTCTGCTTTAACAGACAGCGCCCTCGAGCCAGCAGGTCAAATATTCAGGACAACACGGAGAAAAATTAAATGCCCAACGTGCAACTTGTACTTAAATAAAAAAAATCTAAAAAAACATAACCTCAGGAAACACTTAATCTCTGAGAAGGACATAACAGCCAAAGACCACCTCAGAAGTCAGTGCATTGACTCACACAATGGCGTCTATGCTGTAGCAAAGTCTTATAAGACCACAGCCATACCAATTCACGTCATTAAAAAGAGATCAGGGAGTACACACAAAATGGTGTGTGAAGAAGACCGTTGTGGGGTTATTGCAGATTTTCAAAGGAGGAGTAGTTTGCCTAATAGCCAGTGTCCTCACCTGCGGTCTGTGGATTTTTGTTTCACTCGTGCAGGTAAGGAAGATCTGAAACCTGATGTGCTGGAGGAACTGGTTGCCAATAAGTGGATTGGAAAGGACATGGCGGCCAAGTGCCTTACCCACCGTGACCAGGCGATTGAGAACAGGGCCCCGCTTGTTTCTCTCGTGGATCTCGGTGGAAGTCATTGCCTGTATTTGTCTGTGTTTGAGCCAAAAATGTCACAGTTCAGCAAGTTAGGAAGATTATTTGTCACATTCAGTGTAAACAAAAGGTTGTGGCACTGTGATTGTTCTCAAGGGAGAATTTCCTGCCTGCACAAATGCATAGCCAAATGGTTTCTCTTCCAAACCAACAAACAGTTATTTTCCTCACATGCCAAACGAGATGCAGCACAAGGCCATTCTGAGTCGATGGAGGATTTGCCCGGAGAAACCTCCCCAGAATATTCAACTGGAATTGCATCAGATGATGAGGGGCTACAACGGATGGCAAAGTATATTCATAAGCAAATAAAACTTCCCTTTGCGCTTCCAGAAAACATCGCCCAGTTTGACTCTGAAGTACAGTGTTCACAGTATTTGGTTCCAGCTGAAACTGTCTGCCAAGAGTGTGCAGGTCACACTTCTTTAACAGAGCCCGTTGTGATCACCAACAGAGCAAGAGTCATTACTTTAACAGGAGTGATAGAAGGTTTGACGGCAGACATATCATACACACATTAAACTGTATATTTTAGCTAGTTTCGACAGTCCCTTAAGGAAATCTTTTAATGTCTTCCAGATAATTCCACATTTTTCAAAAAGTGTACAGATTGTGACATGCTCTACCGATACCAGGAGTGGAGCGACGGTCTTCACAATTACAACAACCACATACTCTTGAGTTTGCCACTTTGCTTGTTTCTGCGAAACTCAATCCAGGTGCTCTTGGACTTCATTAAAGAATTCAAATTGCTGCCTGGTTTTGGGATTTAAATTTTACATTTTAAATGTTCACTTCTGTTTTTAGAAGCACACTGTGGACAGTGAAGAGGTGGAGGTGTTGGAAAGGACAGTAGGTGTCAGGTCTCCGTGTGGCATGGAAGTCGTTCAGGCATACCTCCACTTTGAGGCTCTTACAAGTCACGACTGTCTGCCTGCAGTCATGATGAATCTTTATCAGAAAGGATTCTTCACCATGGCAGGTGAGTATTTTAAACAATAATATTAAACAATTTCCCTCTGGGATTAATAAAGTTTTTTTAATCTTGAATCGATAATCTTGAATGTCTTCATATCTGTGGGGGCACATATAGTTGGAATTAAATATTAAAAATAAATATTTCTTCAAATAAAGGTTACATTTTGATCCTCTGATATAATCTAGTAAAGTAATATTTTCTCTTTTAACTGCATAATTGTTGTATTTATGAATAGTACAATTTGTGTTTGGTGTCACATAGTCTTGAAATCAATTTTCTAGGGATTGAGATTAAGGACCTACCGGAATCATTTAATGAAGAAGTAAATGCAGAGGAATTCTGGGATGGCGTGTGCTTGGAGTTAATAAAAAGCAGCCTGGTTTCTAGTAAGTGTAATTTGGAGAATCCACAAGCTTTAATTTTGTCTTAGTGATCATCTTGATTATATGAGTTCATTGTATGTGGGTTTAGACCTGAATCTGATTGATATTCTTAAGTTTGAATAAAAAAGTAGATCATAACTCTGGATTTTAGCTCCCGTAAATGATTTGAAGGGGCTTTAGGAGGCAAAAAAGCTCAAAATGACCATATTTTTCTGGTGTACTCTGCTTCTGTACTAAACATAAATTTTGAGAACAGTACTTTTTTCATCATGAAATTTGTTGTACCTTTCCTAAATATAAGGAAATGCACCTGCACCTGTGTGTTTAACAGAGGGATACTTTTGAAAGGGCTATAACTATACTGTCATTTTGAACAATAAGATTCATGCACATGGGCCGTGTTACTTCTTTTCTGTCTTTTCTTCATGTAGAAAGTCCTACCCATGTTGCTGCCATAGGCAAATATGTTAAAAAAGCTGCAGTGTCTGCTGTCACAACCTCTCTCACCCCAACTGAAACGAAGAAACTGAGCCAGCAAAGAACAGAGGAGTGTCACAGGGCTGTGACCAGATATCTTGTGAAAGGATTACATCCATTGTCCATGGTGGAGTCTCCATGGTTTAAGTAGGTTATAAACCTGAACTTTGGATGCACAAATGTGATTATTTACATCCACCGATAACCTGCATTATCTTCTCTGTTTCTTATTCAGAGATTTGGCTCAAACGCTGAACCCAGAGTACCAGCTGCCTTCCAGAGATCAGCTTATAAACACACTGGTGCCTTTGTGGTACTCTGAGGAGAAGAAACACATAGTCAAAGAGCTCCTTCAAGTGTCTAAAGCTGCTGTAGCATGTGATTGGTGGACAAACGTAGCACACAACAATTTCCTGACAGTTACACTACACTTCAAAATGAAAGGCCAGATTCAGCAGAAAGTGCTTAGTACAAAACAAATTTATGACACCCAGACAGACACAGTAGTAGCCGAGCACATTGGTGGTATACTGGTGGAATTTGGTGTCAGAGACAAAGTTGTTGCGGTGACACTGGGTAATGCATTTGGTATGGACATTGCCATCAAGAAACTGCAGTTTAGGAAGCTGAGGTGTTTTGCTCAGACACTTAACGTAGCTGCACAGAAGGTGTACACCAGCAACGCTGTCATCAGATGGGTGTCAAAAATAAGAGCTGTTGTTACATGGATCAAAAGGTCTTCAGCAGCTGAGAAGGTTCTTCAGGAGAAACAGCAGCTTTTGAGTGAGTACATGATGTCTTACTGGCTTTCTTTTTTGCTGTTCGGATGGAGTGAGAGAATATACTGTGTGAGCTTGAACATCAGAATTGTGTCTTTCTTTCAGATCTCCCACAACACTCTTTAATTCTTGATGTCCAGACACGTTGGGACTCACTGTATCTCATGGTGGAGAGGTTCCTAGAACAGTTTACTGCCATACAGGCCACGACCACAGATCCACATATCAAACTGTCTGCTGAGAAGAAAAGGTAATAAAAGTTCAAAGTTAAATTAGAATGTATTATTGTTAATCGTGTAGGAATGTGTTAATTGTTTTGCTTAATTTTTATCTGAAGGCTGGAATCACTCTCAGATGATGATCGCCAAAAGGCAGCAGAGTTCATCAGGACCATGAAACCTCTTTACACATCTTCGCTCTGTGTCTCAGCTGATAAGAGTCCAACATGTAGTCAGATCTTTCCCATTCTGAAAAAACTGGAGGTCCACTTTCAAACCCAGGATGAGGACCCTCTGCTCGCAGCCACACTCAAAGAGAAAGTCTGGGCTGACCTGTCTACTTGTTACAAGGTATGTTCTAGACTTCCCACTTGTCACGTCTCATCCGTTGATTTCCTGGTTCAATCCTCAAGCGTCATTCTCTTGGTGCCCTCTTGAGCCTAACATTGTGCAAAGCTGACAACTTCAGGACATCATATTTGCCGATATACCACTCAAACAGTTTCAGCTTCATTTTAGCCCCATAATCTCTTATATAATTCACATCTAGTGCCTCGTATGAATCGCACTATAACACCTTGCAAATCTTGTGTCCACCCCATTTACCAATTGTTTTATAGCTACAGCAGGAATAAATGCATGGTGTTGCTACTCTATTAGTATTTTCTCAGAGCCACGTGTGAACCTCTCCCACTAGAAAGAATGTAGTAACACCAGCTGATTCATTTTAATTAGCCTTAACAGGGTGTTTTTAACACCTCACCAGCTGCATCTCACGGGAAAACTCTCATGGTGATTCTCATGTGATATGGGATGGTCCACTAGTGACTCACTTTTGGGATGAGCTGTTTCAGCTCTTTATCCACATCTGTGCCCATGACCACAGCTGTTTTTTTAAACATTAATTGTCACTATGAGGTGTCTCCGAGTGTCGGTCGAAGATACTGTTAGCCTGTGCTAAGACGTTTGTAACTTCTGGATGGGAGCTTCCTCACTTCCTTCTCTATTTAGCATTTTTCTTACTTGGGCATTATTTACCCACAATGCCCCACTGCTCGGGTGAAAAGTGCCACTGAACACAGCCTTTTGTGACCTCGTAGTGTTGTGTAACTTACTTCTGCCGACTAAGTGATGTTTTTATGTTGATGTTTTAGAACACGCCCTCCCTCTTTTGCTGTGTTTTTACTTTCTTTATATATTTTATTATCACTTTCTCAGTTATGATTATATTCATATCCCCTTATTTCAATTCATAAGAACTTTAATTAAAAAAAACTTTTCTAAAGAAGAGCACATTTAAAAAGAGAAATCAAATAATTGTACTTGGTGTGGTAATTACTTGTAAAGGCAGGTTCGGCATAATTCAATCTTTGTTTGAATTGTGCTACCAGTGATTATGGAATTAATCAATTTAATCAGTTTAGTCTAAAATATAATAGAAAGTAGTGAAAAATACCCACATCTGATAACATCAAGTCACAATTTGATGTCATCAGATCAGTATCATGAAGTAGAATGAGACATTACAGCTATTACCACAAACAGTAAGACAAAGAAAAGCAGAAAAAGAGCCATTTTTGTCATTCTTTGCTTGGAAATTAGCAAGTTCCAGTTATTTATCCAGGTAGATTTGGACTGAAGCATCTTTACTAAGAGGGGAATTAAAATATAATTGTTTGCCTGCTATATATTTAACACATGTACAAAGGAGGCCTTGTCAAAACTGCAGCAGAGACAGGGGTAATAAAACAAAGGCAATATCTTCTGGGCAACCCTATTGAATTGCATTTGTATGAAATAAATAAATGATAAAACAATTACAAGATACAATAGGTCTCATTGCTTCCATTATTATTTTGCTCACCCATATCATATTATCAGTATCAATATAAAATTCATTTCCGACTGAGAATGAAATCCGGTATTCAAAACCAGTGTGACACAGGTGTGGCATAACCAGATCTTGTCGCATCATGTGGCATTTGGTGTGGTGAAGTAACTAAGGCACTAATGACCAGTGATTAACTATATTTTTTGGAAAGCTGAGTTCTATTTCACTGGCCACTCCCAGGCCTGTTTACTGCTCCAGACCTGTTGAATCAAGAAATCACTTAAATAGAAGCTGTCTGACAAATTAAAGCACGCTATAAAAGACCTCAAAAAGTCCAAAGGTTCACTTTCTGTTCAGTTCAGCTTCTTACTGACTGTTTATACCTTCCTTTGTCTTGTTTTCATTCCGCACAACTTATACATTTTGCCGTGACAGCCAGCGTGTGTGTGCTTCATTTTAGGATGGCGATACTTGGCAGTTCCTGCAGGAGTCGAGCGCTATGGACCCAAGGTTCAAAAACAGAATAGACTCTGATGAGATTTGGGATCGAGTGAAGAATGCTGCGCTTAAGGCTGCAGCTGCGACTGTGCAGGTACAGCATTCACTTGTCATTTCCAGTGTGTGCTGCAAATATTTTATCCCTGACATATCTGCACTCATTTATTATTCAGTATAGATTCAAAGTCTTATTACTTAGCCATACCAGGCACTGTCAGTTGAAGTAGTACTTTTCTTTGCTTGTGAAAGCACATCTGCAGATAATGAGGAGTCATACTGGAGTTTTGTTAGTTTTTGGACTCATGTTTGTCAACTATGTCTGATTATTATATTCTTTAGATGTCAAATCAGGAGGGGAAACGTCAACTTTTACAGCAGGACCACGATGCCGATTATATATCTGAGCATAATGACAAAGAGCCAGATTACTCGGATGAGGTAATGGCATCCACGGTGCACAAACCTTCCTTGAATTTACAGTACTTTGTCTTGTCAAACACTTTCTTGCTACATTTTCATTTACCAGACTCCACTAGCCAAAAAGCCAAGATTAACTGCCCTTGAGGAGCTCTTTGAAGAGGAGGACAGAGGCCTGAAGAGTAGTGCAGAAGCAGAAAAGAGTCTGTGCATCTCTAAAAGAGTCCAACAAGAAATAGAGCTGTACAGAAAACTGCCAGCAGTACCCACATCAGAGGACGCACTGGCCTGGTGGTGGAAGAGACGGGAGTCGCTGCCTCTCCTCTCTGAACTCTCCAACTCATACCTGTGCATCCAAGCGTCGTCTACTCCTCATGAGAGAGTGTTTTCCACAGCGGGGGACACAGTCAGCCATGAAAGGTCACACATTTTGCCAGAACAGGCTCATATTCAGATTTTTCTGCAGAAAAACAGTTAAAAATGTGACAGTACATGCAGTGCAATTTTGATATTTACTATGTACGTGTTCATGTACATTACTGTGCTACTTTAAATTGATACACAGAATCAATCGAGTTAAAACATATTTTCCTATAACACAAATAAAGATGTACATTTTGTTATAGAACCTAAATTTATGTTTGTCATCTGAAAAGTGCAATACAAGAAAATGTTCTGTTAAGTGTAGTAAAATCAGTAATTCCACTTATAAGTACATTTTTGGTGAAGCAGGAACTGCAAAGTGGAGTACATAAGGAGTTCTTACTTATGTTTCAGCTAAGCTAACAATTGCTGTTTTATTACAAAATTCTAGTAACCTTTTCAAATATTGTTAACAAGTACTGTAGTTGTGGCATTGGTACTAAAATCAACTAATTTCTACTAATACCCAACTCGCTGACAGTTTTCACAAACTAATGTGGCTTCACACACTGAACTAAACACATTCATCTTCAGCAGTGAAGGAAATACTGTAAAAATCTGCTTCTGAATTTAACTCTAAAGACAAACCAGCGATCACATTGTTATTTCTTTAATAGTATTGCTTGGTGTTATTCCCACTCCCTGTAAATTCAGTTTAAAGGAGGAGTTAAGAAAATTAAGATAATGCAAAATTAAGATAATGCAAGGGAACCCACTTTGTGACAATGTGGAAAAGCTTATGAAGTGCACAGTAACTATACCGGAAGTGGTCAGGTTTGTCTTCTAAGTAAACACAAGTAGAGTCTATGTAGCCAACCAAGTAGTTTTATATGTATATGTTTATATTTATAAGGTGCTTCATTATACCTTTTGATGTGTGTGTGGGGATAAACATAACTCACCTCCCACTGTAAGTATGTTGTAGATTAAGAAAAAGTTTATTTATAATGCACTAATGTTAGTGCTTATGGAATTTTATCTTGAAAGGTTTGACCGGATGTGAAGCACTGGTGCTGCCTGTACCCGCAGAGTGTGCGTGTGGATGGGAATATCAGTGCTGCAAGCGAAAAAGCGATCAAAAGCTTGTTGTTAACTAGTCCTGCTGCACAGTTGTAAGATATTCACTGTAGCGTTTACGATTTATGACAAGCTAGCTAACTAGCTAGTTGTGCGGTTAAATCATACGGCTGTGAACTGTCCAGATGGCGGCTGTCAGAAGTATGAACAAAATGTATGGATTGTGTTTTCATGCTGTTCGTCAGACAGCAGGGCTGAAGATATCGAGGCTGCTTCAACACAGGACCTTCAGAGTCAGTGTAAGTTCACCAACAATGATTTATTATGCTGATAGATAGCTTGTGGTAGCTTAATCACACGAAAGGTCGCTTTAGCCGTTGGAAGAGGTCTGAGTTTGGCCTGGTGCTTAACGTCACCATATGTCATTATACCTTGAGTATAATGTCATATTTTGTGTCGATTCACGTTACCATCAAAGAGATTATTTTAAATTTGTGTTAAACATGATTACATAGGGGAGATATATTGAAGATTCACAATAACGCGTTGCTGGATTTAGTCAGTTATCGCGATAGGTTGTGAGCTAGCTAGCTTAGCTTAGCAAACAACCTTGCAGAAACTGAAGTTACGGTGATTAACAAGCTGTGTACAGATTCTCCAGCGCAGCCGTATGTCGTGAAACTAAAGTTGCCGCACATAAATGTTTGAACGTGTTGTCTGCAGCGTGTACTGGTCTATGTTATGTTTATTGCCGTGACTCCGGGTAGCCAGGTACCTGTCTAAAGTTCTACCTAGCTTCATTCCTATTGGACAAAGACAGGGGCGTGAGGAGTTCCGCCGCTTGAAACAAATAGGCTCGTTTGAGATGAACTGCGCCTGGGAAAGAGACGAGAGCAGGCGGCCGCAGCAGGGGGCGTGGCTCAAGCTCCCGTTTGTACTGTGTGTCGCAAATCCTCACATCCTATGAGGTCGGATGCAGATTAAATAAAATTGTATT
>JAUMHL010000005.1:4078503-4133607 GCA_032362345.1 Sandelia bainsii
TGCTATGTAAAGTGCCTTGAGATGATCTTTGTTATGATTTGGCGCTATACAAATAAAGATGAATTGAATTGAATTAGGTGATTTATGCTTAATATGTAAATACATTTCAATTTCCAAACACTCCCCAATCAAAAATGTAATTGGCTAAATTTGAAGGTGGGCGTGGTGCATGCAGGAAACATCTCTCTCCATGACACATCCCCTGAGCCCCCGTGGAGATGCACTCTAGTGGCCTGTAAGGTGCACAACACCCAGTGCCTACTAGAAAATTTTAATATTTTTATAGGTTTGCTCCCTGTATAGGTCAAAGAGAAAAAGAAAACAAATCAAACTTCCCAGCACCATGTGAAGGTGCAGACCAGATGATTCTGGGACAAACTGGGCTCTGTACACGGTATTGGTCTGTCTTTGCTGGAAGAGGGATCCCTCCTCTATTGATCTTCCTGACATTTCTTCCTTTTTTTCCCCGTCCTTAAAGCTTTTTTTCTTTATCCAATATGAGAGTCTAAGGACAGAGCGTGGAGCAGACACATCTGACTTGAAGACATTAAATGATGCTGATTTGTGTTGTGAAGCACCTTGAATTGCCACTGTGTATGAAAAGTGTTAATAAAAGAGACTTGACAGGGAACATCACTGATGTACAAATCTTTTAAGATCACCTGTGTATGGACAAAGTTATCAGGATACATTAGCACAGTGTTCAGATCAGTAAAGCTCATTTTTCTTCAATGTATTGCATCTCGTGCGGGCTGTAAAAATGCAGTTTTTCAGCCTGGTAAGGTTTCAGAGAAAAAGGAAAAAAAAACCTATACAAGGTAAAACTGCTGCTCTAGTTTTCTCATCCATACCACACCATGCAAATGTTCACAAAGGCGATGAGCTTCTTTCACCTTCTTTAGTGGAATAAAACGGGATATGACAAAATCAATTAGAAAATTACTTCATAAAGCTTCTAAAAGCATGAATTGTTTTCATCAAATCTAGCTGTTCACGTCCTGAGAACCTCGCAGTTTAAGGCAGAGGAGGTATTTGCTGTACTGTAACCTCAGAAACTCTTAGCCTCTCTGCTTGGAGAAGAGTTCTGCAGCTGAGGTGAATTGCTGTTTAACTAAATGTGCCCTGTTATGACCTTCAGTATCTTCGAGCACCCAAAACTACCGAATACCAATGAAAGTGCTTTAGACGATATTGGCAATTTGGTCTGGTTAGATTATTCTAAAGCACATTGGTAGGTTAAAGTATTAGTAAGTTTTCATCCTCTCATCCATTTGATAACAATGAAAATTAAAAAAAATTAAAAAGACTTATTATAGTTGCTGGTATGACTTTTCTGTATTGCAGCCCAATTATGAATATTTTAACTATTATTGGGCTAACACCTGTATCATAACACTATACAACTCACATACTGTGTGCAGTGTGCACTCAGGAAATTAGTGTTGCCTACAGTATAAACACAATTTTTTGGAGTATTGTTTTAGGCAGATTAAAAAGACAAGAGAAAAATACTGCAGATGGTTGGAAGGGAATGCAGTGTCTGTCATCTAAAGGATAAAGGCCAAAATAAGTAAGAACGCTGGAAGAATGGAAGTGAGAGGCTCATGGATAAATGAAGGATGCAAATCGCTTGTTGAGGGCTTGAGGAAGAGCAGCGAGGGGAGTCAGCGAAGGTCGCTCTCATCGTCCTGTATGGTTTTCTTGATGCGGAGAAGCATGGTGGTGAGCCACTGGTCCAACCGGGAAATGGTGTCGTATTCCTTCACCTGAGACAGAAGAAGCAAATATTACACAAGCACCGACTGGGCTGTATGGTGTGGAATATTTGTCTGTTTTTTATTACCCAATATAATATTTTTGAACTAGATCATCTAATCCTGCAGGTTTCTGTGTTCCTCTACCGGTATCCCACAAAGCTCTTAGTAAGAACTTTAATGCCTTTATTTTGCTGCAAGAAAACGGTCCACTCACCGAATCAGTATAGGCATCAATATTCTGTTCTTCATAGGCATCTAGAAGTTTCTGGTTAGATAAAAAAAAACATTAACAGTCATACTGTCCACAGACAAAAATACATCCTGAAGACTTAAAAAAAGACAAATGTGTGATGTGCCACAAGTGAGATGCACAAGAGACCATAACACACAATGTGCATCTCTTACAATGTGAATTGATACTTCTACAGTTTTTTAACATCAGCAAAACTTTCTTAGTCTCTTCAGAACTGCTGTGGACAGGCCTTAATGGCACTAAGATGACTAGTGCTCACACTGTGGCTCAATGTTATTTTGAATTTTGCATGAGACTAATTACAATCCAACAGAGACCTGAACAGCCAGCAGCAGTCGGCCAGATGGAAACTCTATCTCAGTAGTCTTTGAGTTAAACTGTTCTCCATCAGCTTCACCTTTCCATAATTACAGGATTATTCAGTGTTTTATTAAAGCATTTTAGATTCAGAATAATAGCAAAGTTTACCTTTAACAGCTTGCATTCTCTCGAGTCTGAAAAGGCCGGAAACATTTCTTCATACTTCTGTACAGCAAGCTGTATGACGAGAGGATAGATATTAGAGTAGCGGCTCATGTTACAATTACGTTACATGGACACAGGTTGTGTGTTACAGCTTACTTTTGCATTCAGCATGTCTACACAGAAGTGACAGAGCGCTGCTTTGAAGAAGTGGTCCTTGGCACTGTATTTCAGGAGCGTACTGTCCATTGCATGGGTTCCAACCTTAAAAATCAACAAGTCGTGAAGCCTCTGAAGTGACTGACAACACGTTATGATGAAGGCTGCTGGTGAGCTTTATCGTACCTGTTCATAGATCTCAATCGCTTTTGGGTACTGCTCCAGCTGAGCAGCGTAGGTTGCTACTTTCAGAAGGCACTTGTTTGCTGAACTGAAAAGGAAAATTAAGAAGCTTCTCAGTCCACACAAATTCACAAAAATAATGGGTCATAAAGCAACATGTAACATAGCTTCACAATTCTAAAACAAAGATATACCGACCTATAAAACATCACATTCAACAGAGAAATAATTCTCATTTAAAATAGTCACCTGGTTGATTCTTCCCCTTTGTAATAATCTGCTGCCTGTTCATAATGAGCAATGGCCTGGAATGGAAATGGGTCACAATTGGACACAAGGCGCAAACAGAGATTGAGCAGATATGAACAGTTAAATCAGAAGCAAGAATCTTCATTAATATTTAACATAAACATTAAACCGACAATCAAACCTTGTCGATGTCCACCAGCTCTGTCTCATATATTTCAGCAATGGTGATGTGATGTTTTGCTGCGATGGTGAAGCGTCCCTAAATAAAGAAAATAATTATAAATACAGATTACTTGCATAATAAAAACTTAATTTTTAAATTTAATATAAAAGGAAGCATCTATGAACTCACCATATCAGTGTATATCTCAATAGCTCGGTTTAGGCAGTTTATTGCCTCTGTTGAAAAAAATAAAATAAATATATCTTTAGGGGCCACATGCAATTACTCATTAATTTCATATAAAAGAATAAACTCTGGTTGTGAGACATGCAATGTTCAAGTGTCAATTTCACAATGTTCCTGTATCAAAAAGAGTTCAACTTTGTGCTTGATATTATTATATTTACACTTTTCTTCAGAGCAAAATATCAATTTGTCCACATCCCTATCTGCTAACTGCACTGTCGGATGAGCTGTGAATTATGCTGTTATGCTAAGGTTTTTCATCTGGAACATTTTAATGACACTGCCTTTTGTGTGGTGTACATGGTTCACTGCAGCTTGTGAAAGGAGCATTACAAGCGAGTTTCAGCAGTTATATATCGCAGGGTTGTGATGAGGAATGATTACCTTGTGGATCTGCTTTTTTGAAGGCATTTCCAGCATCTATGAAGTTAGACGCTGCATCGTGTTTGCTCTGCATCTGCAGGTGAAGGTGAGCAGCTTGGGAGAATGCATTTCCTGCAGCTGAAAAGAAAATGTCGCATGTAAGAGGTTGGAAAGTCTTTACAAAAAAAAAAAAAAAAAAAATAATTACAACATGTAATAATTATTCTTACCACACCAATTTTTGGCCATTTTGTACATGTTGGCTGCCCTCACATACATATCACAGGCCTCTTCCAGCTTGGAGGAACCCCTGTGTGACAGCACACATTTAGGTAAACAAGGAGTTTTTATTTACTTTATTACAATTGTTTGAGTTTACACTCTTTGGTTAGACTCATATGTGTGGATGATAGTGAGAAATATCAAGTGCTACAATAGTTTTGAGTTTAAACTGGACATTGACGATAAAAAAGCTGAAGAGAGGCATCCACTGGTCACTTTACTCTACTACAACAGTCAAAGAAATTCAGAAAGCTGAAATCTTTTGTTAAATTTTGTTTTATATGTGTAAAGAATTTTTTCACATGTGAAACACAATTCATTAAACTAAAGTTAAAGTTTATTATAGTGTGCATCAATGATATATTGGCCATATTGTGATATGTTGTGAATATATTGATATTAGGAAAATATTAATACAGTGACAGAAACCTAATAATCTAGAAACAAAACTTATAGTTTTGTTCAAAGTTATAATAAAAAAAATCTCATTATTAAATCCTTTCTATCGTATACAAATGTTTCTGATATGTGATTTGCACCTATCAACTTATTGAACCTGCAGAACTTCCCCAGTGGATGGCGCTATATCAAACACACGCCATCAAATGTTCAATGTGGTTCACTGGAAATGTTACACTATTTATCGTTTATTTCAGCCTCGCCAGCACCTGTCACACTAAAGACATCATCAAACAAACACAGCAGCAATTGGCACTGTGTAGTTGAATCGAGTTTACTGCTGCATACAACCATATTTAAGTTATTGTAACGTATATGTTGAGCAGTGATCCGGGGGGAGATAACGCAGCATATGAAGCTAAACTGCAGCGTTGGCCACACTTGCATAACATTTACCACAGCGATATAACTTTTGAAAAAAAAAATTACCTCGCTGTTTCAGCGGTGAAAACTATTTTGTTTTCAGATTTGGGAGACTGTGACAGCTACCCACCTTCCGCTTAGTTGGCCATTAGCTTAACACAATTAGCAAACAGTAACGTTAGCTAACTAACACACTCACCCAAACAGCGACCCGAAAAACGACTGTGACGACTTTACTTTCTTGTCGGCATCCGCCATTAAAGCCATCGCTTCCTTTTCTTTGCCGCTATTGTCCATTTTCGTGCCGCTGCTCTGATTCTGAGGGTCAACGAAGAAAAATGCGAAAGTCAATAAACTTGCTAACCGATGCTAACAGCTGCGGGGCCGCCTTGTCACATCACCAGCCGCAAAGTAACATCACCTCTGTCATGTGACACGGGAGCAGGGGGAAGCACGGCTGCTGCGTTCAAGGACTCTTCGTAAAGTCTAATTACAGTCGTCTCAAAGCTTAAATATCAACTGCAATTGGCGTTAATTGGAAAAAATCATAACAAAAAAAGAACTTGAGCATGTATTTTAGTGATGTTGGTGACGGTACAAGAAATCAAATGTTCTTGAAAGTGACTGCTAAAAACTACATTTATGTTTAAGTTGTTGCACTTATTTTTTACTTTATTTAGATCTGTGGTTTTAAACTTTTTGTTTTGATTTTAAATTTGTACTTTTAAAACTTTTGCACAGTCATAAAAAAAGAAGCGGCTCAGGGTACATTTCACTGCGTGTTGTACTTGTATAACTATGCATGTGACAAATAAAGAATAAAGAATCTTGAATTCACTGACAATGATGATATAACAGCCAGATATTACTTATGCTTTGGCCTAAATTACGATTGTTCTAAATACTAGTAAAATTCTGTCAAACAACAAGTACTCAGTTATAGGCCCATCATTTGTATCTCTTTGGTACCATATACGAATAATATTTCTAAAAATATACACATAAGCATCTCATGATTAAATAATGGTCAGTACAGAATAAAAGGCTGATGATGCTGGTATAGCTTGACCCTTTTACTTGGCCATCTTATTTATGAGAAAATGCATAAATGCAACATAGAACTGCAAAAAGATTCCCCTGGCTTTGTGTGAACTTTAATGAAAATTGGAGAAGACTTTCTCTTTGTAGCACATTCTGTATAATACTCAAGTTGTCCTATTAGGCTTACATATCATAACTCATTATTCATATAGGTTAGCAGGATTTTATCAAAGGTTAACGTTATTTACATTATGAACAAAGACTTAACGGGAAGTCATGAAGAAAGAGCAAAGGAATAGGTTTTAGTATTTAACGAAACAGCATGATATCTAAGGTTTCAGCTGTTGTTCAGCTATGTAAGGAAGGTGAAAGAAAGGAGAAAGAAATGTTGTTTACATCTGTAATTGTAAATGCTACAAGTTTGTATGCAACATGTGTTGCATCTATGCAGACATGAAAACCACTTGCTTGTTTATGAAACAGGGTAAGAACATGCATTCACTTTCCTCTCCAACATTTTCCCTTCAGTGTGTTCAGGAATGCATACAGTAGGGCCTAAACTTAAAGATACACTTTTTTTTGACAATCCCCTGTTATGACCATCATTTACTGCTCTGAAAGGGAGCTTAAATCATGTAAGCCTTAACATTTTAGATGACTGTAATATTAGAGGTAAGGTATGAAAGTTACTGTTATTCTCTCAGGTGCTGCTCAGTGAAGCGTTCCTAAAATTCAACCCTAGCATCCACATACTTTGGTCTTGGACAGACTGTCAGACTGACATCAGACTGTTCAAGAAGCTCCATATAAATCTACTGATTTTTAATGTTATTTTTTTTGTAGTGGTGGTGATAGGGGGTGCAGTTGTTTCAGATCACGATTTTAGTATAAACCATGGTTTATATCTGGAGACACAGCATGTTAGTTATTGGATGACTTTGCCATTAGCCTGACAGTCATTACGAGAAGTGCCCGATTTTCCAGTGACCAAAACTTCTTCTAACGGGAAGTTTTGAGATTTCACAGAACCACACAGCCTTGCAATTGTGCAAGCCATTCTGTACAACACGTTCCCGATAGCTACTCAAAAACTCAAGCCTGTGCTCAAACGTCCTCTCTGCTAATAAATATCGAGACTTTTCTTATGATTAGGGGCACTCCAAATAAGTTGATGGTCATGTGCGTTTCCAAGTATTAATGTAAGGTTTAAAGGTGCTAAGCAACTAGTAGAAATTAAATAATTGTATAGTAGCAGCACTGACATAAGATTTTGTTCCAAACGAGATCTGCTTGTTTGATCGCACAAGGACACGTGCAGTTCTTTCTTTTAACTCGGACTCCGTCGATCCATGCACTGACGTATGGACCTCCATTATTAAAACAAAACTCTACTAAGGGAAAAAAAACTTTTTTAACACATCAACCGAAAACCCCAACCTCAGGGAAAGTTAGTGTCCATAAGTCACATCGACGATCGAGGTGGAGATTTCAATCAGGCAAAACGGAAGTCGCCTGTTTCCTGCCTGTAGCTGGGTCCTGTACAGCAGCCCGTGCGAGGCTGTCCTGGAGACCCCGCGCTGCCTGCACCTCTATCGTCTCGGGTGAGTTTGTTACAATGTAGCAATTTATCTATTAATCCGAATAACTGTAACAAAGCTGCGATATTCGCGCACTGCAGACAACCCGCAAACTGCACGGCTACCGCAATCGAAACGCCACACTGCTGCACGACCCGGCGAACATAGTCATTTTCCACCGAATTCCCAAGCATACCCCCCTCATCCAAGAGTATTCCAACATTAACTCATATTTTGCTTGCAAGCACAGATAGATAGCTCGCTACGCAATTGCGTTTGCTCTCCTATGCAAACAATACTGCCTTGTCGTGGTTGGATCGACGTGCCGTTGTACAATATTAGTGTTAAAATCGTGTCACTCGGTGGTTTGTTTTGAATGTCAAAGGCTCGAGCTAGCTGTGCGTCTGAATATTGTTGATAGCTGGTTGGCTTAGCAGGCTAGCTAGCTAGGCTAACGAAATGCAGCCCAGATGCATCACAATTCTTGAAGAAGAGGTGAAATGGGTTTTTGAAATCAAACGGCGTATTAAATTGGAGTCTTAAATGTGTGGTGTACCTGTTAAGTGGTGTGTGTTTTAGACGAATTGGCGTAATTTGCATGACGAGCTCTTTGAAAACATCAGCTAGCATGTAGCAAGCCGCTTGCAGTGTCTCCATTCATATCCTGCGCACTGGCTCTGCTCTCGCCGAGTAATGGCTACGACCCGCTGCCTTTTTAGAGCGGTAACTGGGGATACGCTCCTTTCGTAACCTCGGTAATATGTCTGCGTGGAATATTTGGTGACCTGTTGTGTTTTGTGTTATTTAACTGTTAATGCACAGTTGTTGAGACCCGTGGTAAATTAGCGAGAACCCGCACTCGAAATCTCTCCAGGCTGTGTGAAAACCGCGCGTTTTCAGTTTGTTGTGTATTTCCATCCGCTGTTTCTCTGCGTGTAGCAGAAATATCTACTGCTTGATCTCCTAATTATGTCCTAATTATGTCCTAACAGTAGAATGTTTATGCGCATACATATATATATATATATATATATATATATGTATATGTGACAGCACAACATTGAGGCAAACTGATGATAGATATTAGTTAGATTTTAGTCTTTATTACCTTAATTTATTTACAGAATCGTATCTTAATCATAACTATTGAATAGGTCAGTCTAACGAGCTTTCGTAGTTTTCCTTTTCTTTGCACTCATTCTTACAAAACCCACTGCAATAGCTGGCGTAATGTTCTGAGTAATTACTCTTAATTTGAATATGCACAGAGACTGTGACATGTATACTGGCAAAAACTACTACAAACGTTTATATTTTGTTTATAGTTTAATTTTGTTAGGGCATTTATTTAAAAAAATATATGTAACAGCAGTAAAAACACCTTTGTTTAAAGCTGATAGAAGGACTTAATTTGCAGTAACTCAACCATGCATTCAGTATTATCTAATTATAACTTCAAACTCAATTAAAAGTTCTATTTCAAAAGTCTGAAAGTAAGACATGTTTTTTGTTTTAGATCTTGCACAGTGTGTAGTTCAGCATCAACACAGGGACAGAAAGGGGTGTGTTTGTTGCAAGGGACGTGCTGAAAATGATTCTGTGCAAGGCGTTGCTGAAAGACTCAAACAAATACAATTTTACTATAAAATGATTGATAATGATCATTAACCGCATTACGTAACTCCTCCATCACACTGAGACAGAGCAGCATTTGAAAATGGTCTTTGTAGTTTTCACTATTACATGTGACTAACTCTCGTCAAACCAATCAAATTTCACTGTACACACTATGTGGTCTTATGAGAACAATATTATAGAATCTTAACTGTGTAATAATGGTTGCAAATGTTTATTTTGGGTGTGTTGTTTTTTAAGAAAACTAATGAAACAAGTAATCGCTGAACTGCCTTTTTCATCTTTAACAGTTGTCATGGATGATGAAGACGGCAGGTGCCTTCTAGATGTAATTTGGTAAGTCACTGGCTGGAAAAGCGCAACTATATTTTGGAATTATAGCAGATGTTTTTGGTTGTCTCTTTTGTTTTCTGCTGTTATGAATCAAATTGTTGTCTCTTCCAGTGACCCAGAAGCTCTGAATGACTTTCTTCATGGATCTGAGACCCATGTGAGTATGAGAGAGGTCAAGTGAAAGAAGTCACATCTGTCAGGCTTGTGATTTCTTATAGCAAAGATTGTTGTGTTTCAAGTGTGCATATTTTATTTGGAGTTTGCACGACTTCCTACTTAAGTCATTTTAAGATTACATGATGATGCATCGTGTTACTCACGCCCCTCACTGCCTTCATTTAGTTATTGCTTCTTTTTTTTTTACTCTTTTCTCTGCTTAATGATTGTCTTTACTTTCTGATTGCACTGCGTATGGTTTCAGTCTGGCTTCCCTTTTTTATTAGGCTAATTCACAAAATGAGAAATGCTAATACTAACACTTCCCATCTCCTATCATTTTGCCCCACTGACACTTATCTTTTTCACTGGTTCTTTACAATCTGGGTTCTCTGGACTATGTTCTGTCCTTTCCTTGCTCTCCTCCTTTGTTTGATGGTCTGTATGTTTCTCTGTCCTGGTGGCTTTTGCCTGCTGGTTTGGGTGCCTTTGGTTTTTGTCTGTCCTATCCTGGGTGGATGTGTCTGTAGTTGGACACAGACGACCTTTTGGATGGTTCGAGTGACCCCTCCAGCTCGTTCTTCTCTACCACTGGGGTGAGTAAAATCCCCCAATCCTCCTCCTTCTGTTTTCTCTCCATCTATGTATCATGCATGTCCAAATACCTTCCCTTCCAACTAACAACACATACACTGTACAAGCTTTAAATTGTTGTGATGTGACAAGGTGTTTCTGTGGGGTTTTCATGTCTGCCAATATTTGTTATGTGTTTTTTTTTTTTTTTTTCTTTTCCTTTAAGGGCCATGTTTCAGAGGTCCAGCCTGCAGTCCAGCTGTCGGCCAATGAGCCGGCAGGCCTGCCCAGAGTCAGTGTTGACCTGGACTTCTTGGAGGATGATGACATTTTGGGAGGATCCCCAGGTGGTGAAGGTGGGAGCAATGGCATTGGGACAAATCATGAGCCTTGTGACATCCTACAGCAAAGCTTGGCTGAAGCCAACATCACAGAACAAAGCCTACAGGAGGCAGAGGCTGAGCTGGACCTGGGCTCCTTTGGAATTCCAGCCCTCACGCAGGTGGTACAGACACTGCCTGATGCCAGCCTCTCTGGAGGTGGTGGCACTGCTGTTGGTGTAGGCATAGGTGTTGGTGTTGGGGGAGCAGCAGCAATTTTTTCTGGGTCAGCTCCAAGCACCACTGCTACTCCTCCCAGCACCACAGCTGAAATGCTGGGGTCAGTGCTTGCCCAGCAGGGCCTACAGCTCCAACCCCAGGTCATGAACAAGGCCATTAGTGTCCAACCATATATGCAGCCTGTGGGCCTGGGAAATGTGACGCTTCAACCCATTTCAAGTCTCCAAGCTCTTCCTAATGGGAGTCAGTCTGGACATCTGGGCATCGGACAGATTCAGGTTGTGGGCCAGCCCACAGTCATGACTATCAATCAGTCTGGGCAGCCAATCCTAGCTAAAGCAGTGGGTGGTTACCAGCTGCATCAGTCTGGGCAAGAAGTATCAGGTGCTGGTTCTCAGGCAGGGCTTGGAGGCTCAGGAGGTGGACTTTTGATTCAAGGTAACAAAGCCACTTTGGGATCTCCGGCTTTAAATGGACCGGCTGTTTGTGTCAGCAGCACAAATAGTAGTAGTGGTGGTACAATGACTGCTCCTGCTGGGCTTGTGGGCTTTGGCAGCACCACTCTAAGTTCAGGAATTGGACCCCAGACGCAAACTCAAGGCCAAATCATGCAGAACGTGATCATCCAGCGCACACCAACACCCATTCAGCCTAAACCCCCTCAGGGGGGAGCCATCCAACCAAAACTCTTCAAACAGCAACAGCAGCAGCAGCAGTCACAGACAGGACCTCAGACCCTGCAAAATGATACCCACAAGGCTCTAGGGCTGCAGCAACTTCCAGTTTCTGCTGCTCAGAATGTAGCCTTCCTCACAGGAAAGCCGGGCTCCAACGTCGTCCTGAGTACTCAAGCCACAACACAAGCCCCTCAGTTCCAACAAACCCTATTCAAGCCACAAGCAGCACAACCATCTGGCAAGCCCCTCAGTGTACACTTGCTAAATCAACCAGGCAGCATTGTTATTCCCTCTCAGACAGTTCTTCAAGGTCAGAACCACCAGTTTCTCCTGCCACAGCTCCAGGCAGGTGGGCAGATCCTAACCCAGCACCCTGGAGGTCACATCATAACCAGCCAGGGTCCTGGTGGACAGATCATTGCAAACCAGATTTTAACTGCAAACCAGAACATCAACTTGGGCCAGGTGTTGACTTCACAGGGCCACCCTGGAACTGCCCACATCCTCTCTGGGCCCATTCAGCTCCAGTCTGGACAGATGGGCACACCCACCCTCTTTCAGATGCCTGTCTCATTGGCTCAGAGTCAAAGCCAGACACAGACTCACACTGTCTCAGGTCATGCCCAGACAGTCATACAAGGCATGCCAATCCAGAATTCCCTGACAATGCTGAGTCAGGTGGAGGGGCTGAGCCCCGCAGTCAGCCTTCAGCCAACCCTGCAACCTCAGCCAGGTGGAGTGCCCAGCAGCAGCAGCACAGGAGCAGCAACCATGGCTCAAGGCCAGTCTGGAGAGTGTGTTACAGTGTTGGGTAGCTCAACAGACCAGGCTGCTCATCCCGCTCAGCAGCATGTGCCACAATCCTCTATCCTCGCCATGCAGCCAGCTTCCTCTGTCTCCGTAGCTACCACAGTACCCTCCTCTTCTCCGTCCATGTCTGTGTCCACATCTTCCTCTGTAACAGCAGTGGGGCTGGTCCCCCCTCAGGCTCAGCACAGTCCAGGGAGGTTACTGCTCACCAGCCAGGGCTCTAGCATGATCCTGAGCCAGGAGTCTCTGCAGATGTTGCTGCAACAGGTCAGTGTTCCACTCTTTGCTCATTTGCTTTAATTGTGTGCAGTTAACATGCATAAATAACATGCACGGAGTGATTTCTTGGTCTGACCTTTTTGGTTTACTATTTTACTCCCCCTTCCCTTCACTCCCCTTCCTCATTCCCTTCCTCATCCTGAAATGGTAAATGTATTCCTATCAGGAACAGCACCATCAAACAGAGAATGAGTCAACCCCCTCTGTGGGCGTACCAGCGTCTGTAATCGTCAGCAGCAACAGCGTCACTGCTTCGGCCCCTGCTGTCCTTGACAGCCAGTTAACTGACTCTTGGGTGGGTCAGAGCCACAGCCCTTCCCCTGGCCCCTCCCACATGGCAGCAGTGGTAAAGCAGGTAGAAATGCCCCTTTATGTTAAGCCCCACCCACTTGTTGCTACTGCTGCCGCCACATTAGGGTATCTTATCTTGCCCCATCACTGATCTGTCCTTCTCTTCTGTATCATTCATTGCTTCCATGGCTCTCATTGTTTGCAAAGTGCAAAAATTACCCATTTTGGTTACAGCTTCTGTGTGTTTCTAACGTTGCTTCATTACATGTAAAGGCATGATCATTTCTGTTCTCCATATGTATTGTATGTCAGTATCTGTGCTATTTTAGTAGCTGTATGCGTTGCTATCGAATTAGCAACTGGTAATCAAATGCAGTTGTTTAAACTAAAACTATTGTAAACTAATTTTGTTTGGTGTTTCATCCATTCTGTGTGATTGTAACCAATGACAAAAACCATGCTCATGCTTGATAGACTGGGTCGCCAATTGCAATGCATCCTGTTTACTAACACTGCTCAGTCAAATTCAGTCAACCCGCCTTCATCTGCTGCATTACTGATCAATAACTGATCAGTCAACACCTTTTAACCCTGCATTCCTCATTTAGCCTTGTAAAGTATGTGCTTACCTTGATACTACCCCTTGTAACCCCTAGCCTGACCAGTGTAATGATTCCCGAATCAAAATTTCACGCTCCCCTGACTCCCATCCCTGAAGTCTTTAGATCACCTTCTACCTTACCATCACAGGCCCTCAGATTTTGACTTCTTGCTTTTGTCAACAGTTTTTCTTTTTGGCTTACCAAGTGATCATTGCTCCTTTTTTATGCATAATTGTCCTCAAATGCTAGAAAAATACTGCTTTTACTCCAGCAATTGTTATATTTTAAAGTCTAACTCCTTGCTTTTGTAGTGTTTGGTATTGTTATTGTTTGTGTAATCTTGTATTGGGGTTGGGCGATAGATACATATTTTAAAATCAATTTAGAGTGCAATTATGTCGTGATCATATGATCATTTGTTACAGTTTGATGGTTGTGTCACTACTGTGTAACACTGTTACAGTGTAACTGAGGTAACTACTGAGGTATTGAGGAAAATGTACCTCAGTAGTTATGTTGAATGCAGTGCACAACAGTGGAACATAGTAAACATAGTTTTAAACATTTTACATATAATTATGCATATATCTGGTGTATCATCATCATAATACTTACTGATGACAAAAAGCTGTTCTTTTTAAGACTGTGATACAGCTATATTGCCCAGCCCTATTTTTTATCTAGCATTAAATCTTGAACCAAGTACTACAATCACATTTCTTATATACGTGTGTACATGCATAACTTTTATTGTGTGCGATTTTCTTTTGTGCTTCATTTCTTGTTGTGTTAAACTGTTTTGTGCATTCTTGAAATGGATACACATGTGAATATATTATGATTCAATTTCCTTAGGTACCCTCCAGTGGACATCAGCAACCCCTGAAGATACAGGGCATGTCCCCCTCACCAGCCTTGACCACCTTGGCCACAGCACCCCCAGTGGCAGACAGCCCCCAGCCTTCCCAGTCTCCTCTCACTCTGAGCCAGCAGATTCAGTCACCACACAATCAACAGCAGTCACGTCCTCCCTCTCAGCCTCAGCCACAGTCTCAAACTCCCTCCCGCTCCTGCACACCCTCCTCCCACCCATCGCTTTTTATTGTCCATAACCAAATTGCAGAATCCCCCCAACCAGTTCCACAAGGCCAGACACAGCTCCAGCAGGCACACATTCAAGTTCAACTTCAGCCACAGACAGTCTCTCAGCCTGCCCCCTATCAACAAGATATGCCTCCTATGTCACAGTCACCCAAGCCTCCTCCTGCACCACCTGCACAGCACCAGTTCACTGCACCTGCTGTCAACACTTCTGCTACTGCTGTAGTAAAAGCCCAGGTTCCAATCCAGGGCCTGACAGCAGAGCAGCAGCACCACCTGCAATTAGTAGTAGCACAAATCCAGACCCTGTCAAGCATCACCCAGCCCTCACCTCAACAGAAACTGCTGCTGGAAAAGCTTCACCAGGTATTGTTCCAGTTCACCTTAAAATTCTCTTAATGGAAGTTTGCATGCAGTGAGAAGTCTTACCAGTAAAATCATATATTTTGACTTGTCCTGCTACTTTTACACCCTCCTGTGGTGGAGAAGTTTCTCAATCTCTGTAATCTACCTATAAGTGTGTGCTTTAAAAGTATGAGCTGGTTTTGGCATACTTTATGTGTTACAGCTTGTACTTTTGTAGAACATAATATTTGACCCACCATATGAAAGTCTGCATCAAATGCGTTATATTCAGCTTGTCACTGGCAGTCAGTTTATCAGAACAAATAAGGTGTTTGAATAGGCTCAGTGCAACCAAACTGGTTCATCTACAATTTATTGAGTGCAAAAAAAGTAAGCTAATTATCCTAATGTGTTTTCAGGTCCAGCAGACCATCCTGCACCAGGCCAAGCAGCCCAGTCAGGCTCAAGCCACCAGTCAGTTCAGCTCCCAGCAAGACATGCCTGTGGATAAAGTGGTGATTGCATCATCATCCAGCACTGGTACACCCACTCAGCTTCCCTCTGTGTTGCAACCTACATCTGTGCTTGTGAAAAGTCCTGCTACAGGTAAGACACAGTGTGCCACTACTGATACAAAATGACGGCAGACACCTTAGAGTAGTTTCCTTTGTAATTACTTGTTTTCTCTTTTAGCATCAAGTGACTTACAGGTATTCTCAGGAGCCCAAGGGCCAGCTGGAGCAATTGTGAATCAGACTGTCACTCCTGTCAGCCTTACCCAGCCTGCACAGGTAGATTACACCTTAACTATTCCCAGGACATTCACGTTGGTTATTGTTGTGTCCACCTTTTAATACTGAGCTTCAAAGTGCAGTTTGTAGACGTCTTTGTATTTTTCTCCACAGGTCCAGCCAAAGCCAGGAGTGATCAGCTCAGTTGGAGGGATGACTCTGGGAAAAGCTACGATGCAGATACAGGTGTTAGGACCTAGTCTGACTCAAATGCCTGCTCCACAGCCCCCAGCTCCAGTACAAACTCAGGTAAATGAGCGTCACTGCATTTTAGTGAGGCTCTCTGCCTCTACAATTGCTTCTAATATTTAAATATCAGCCTTTTAATCTCTGATTTTCATCTGTTTGCTTACATCATAGACAGCAACAATGAAGATGCCTTTCAGTGCAGAGCCCAGCAAAGAAGCAAGGTGTGTGGCAGACACTTTAGTGGCTTATTATGACTGTCTCATAATGACATTTTTGTTAACAGTGTATGTTTCTACACACACCTCTGCAGGATGTTAGAACAGCTGAGAAAACAGCAGGGTTCAGTGCTTCACCCAAACTACAGTGCTCCTTTCAACTCTTTTGAGGACACACTGCAGAGACTGCTGCCTTACCATCTCTACCAGGGAACTGCCAACTCTTCTCAAGACTATCAAAAAGGTAACAAACGCTAAAGCCGCTAGTGCAGACAATACACAGTTTAGAACCTTTTTCCCACATGCAGCATCTGGTTTTCTCTGCACAGTGGATGATGAATTTGAGAGGGTCTCCTGTCAGCTGCTCAAAAGGACCCAGGCCATGCTGGACAAATATCGCTACCTTCTTTTTGCAGAGTCCAAAGTAAGTTTATAAACCATTTGTCTCATTATAGGCTGTCTTGTCACCCCCTTTGTCCTGAATTGATTTTGAACTGATGGATTTTTGACATTTGAACTTGAGCAGAGACTTGGCCCCTCGGCAGAGATGGTGATGATTGACCGGATGTTCATTCAGGAGGAAAAGATTGCATTGAATCAGGACAGAATTTTGGCCAAGGAGAGACCAGGTACCCTACATCTTGCAGTGGCTACAGATCTGTTGTCTTGATCTACATTGTCTGCTGTGTACATGTATGCAAATGATTTAATTCTGTTTAATTGCAGAGGAGTTTGTGGCAAACGTGCGCAAGTTGGAGAGTATAGTTTCATCCCAAGAGAAATCATCTTCTGCTGAGCCCAGTGCAGTGATTGGAGGTGTAGCTGCTGTTGCCCCAGCTCCAGCACTTACTGTTCCCTCTCCAGCCCCTCTTTCACATATTGCCCCCAACCCTGCTCCTGCTCCAGCACCGGCTCCTGTTCCAGCACCGGCTCCTGCTCCTGCTCCTGCTCCTGCTCCAGCTCCAACTCCAACTCCTACTGCAGCTCCTGTTCCAGCTCCTCCCCCTGCCACCCCTTCTATCAACCCTTTCCCCCCTACCAAACTGGTAATAAAGCAGGGTGGAGGTGGAGCCTCTGTGTCCTGGTCCAGCAGCTGTCCTCCACCTCCAGTTGGAAAGCTAGCGGCTGAACCTACAAGCCAGAGCTCCTCATTCAGTCGTGCTCCAGCAGCATCTTCTTCTTACTCTTCTTCGTCCTTCAACTCTCAAGCAACCGATGATGACGATGCTCTCCCACAGAGAACCAGCAAACCACCTATCAAGACCTATGAGGCTCGAAGGAGAATTGGCTTGAAGCTGAAGATCAAGCAGGATCAAACGGGGTTCAGCAAGGTGGTCCACAACACTGCCTTAGACCCAGTGCACACACCTCAACCTCAGCAGAGCAGCCAGTCCATAGCCCAGCCTCCGATTCTGCCTCAGTCAGAAGCTGCTGTACAACATCCAAAGTCCCACTCTTTATCAACTCCTCCTGCTACTGTCATCAGAACTCAGTCCCCCGTATGCACTGCTTCTTCTGCCTCATCAGTCACTATAGCTCCATCTTCCTCTACCTCTTCCTCTCATACTTGGTTGTCATCCACCCCCTCATCCTCCACTCAAATGAATGGGACGTTGGATCACCATGACATGGGTGGGGTCAAACATAATCCTGCCTCCACTGCCACTCCCTCACAGACAACCTGCCGCCTCCCCCTTCGAAAAACCTACCGGGAAAACATCAGTCCCCGGGTCAGACCTGGTGTCCCAGGAGGAGGAGGAGATGAGAGTTTGTCTTACCCCCGCCCCACTCCGTCTCCCCCCAGGCACGAGGCTTCGTCTCCTCCCTCAGAGCGGACTGTGATAGCCAGTGTGAAGGTGGAGAAAAAGGGCAGGGAAGACTCACACCTTCGTACAGAATCAAGCCACGAAACAGGCCGTTTAGGGAGTGCAATGCAGGGGCTGGATGAAATGGATGAGGTGTTTAATCGTGGTATCAAGACCACACAACACCATCATCTCCCACAGCTCCTAGACAGAGAGGGAGCAAAGGAGAGAGGGGAGGAACACACAGACCGAGAGACAGATGTAGGTCCATACAAAAGGGCGAGTGGTAAAAATAGACATAGGACAGGTGGGTCATTCAGAATGGACCAACATGCCCCCGGGCCTCCCTCTCCAGAGTCCTTCACACGAGACTCTTTGCTTCCTGCCAAACGCTGCAAGTCAGACTCCCCCGACATGGATAACGCTAGTTTCTCCAGTGGCAGCCCTCCAGACGACTCTCTGAACGAGCACCTGCAGTGCGCCATCGACAGCATCCTAAACTTGCAGCAGGAGCCCTCTGCCCGCGGACACAACATTAAAGGGGGCAACAGCAGGACTCACCAACACCAAAGCCAGCGCCCAGGGGGCTCGGCAGCCTCATCCCACAGACCCTCAGTCCCACTGCCCTCCTCTGATTCCTCATCCTCATCCTTGGCCCAGCACCCTCAGGTCGGTGGCCGTGGCCACAATGGCAGCCTGGTGCCCCAGACTCAAAACAGATAACAGCCCCTCAGCCCCAGGCCAGACTGACAGGGGGGGAAGTAAGAGACAGACTTGGAGGTGGGCGAAGAGGGGCACTGTGAAAACAGTATCACTGTACTACTCTGCCAAGCTGTGTTGGCTATGTTTGTCTTTTTGAATTGTCCAGACATTTCTTTGTCATTTACAGCCTGAGGTAGACCCATGGTGAAAAAGGTGAGTGTGTGGTCGAAAGTAAAACTGTCTCTGTGAATTTCCGACTTGAAGGTGCCTGGCATTTTGTCAGCCAAGCTTAAGTAACAAGAAGAAATTGTCAAACGTTGCTTTTCCTAATTCTTCCTTCCATATTCACTGTTGGTCTTTTCTTTTTGTCACTCAGTATTTATACATTCCTTTAACGTGGCCTGAGCACCAATCTCTATCCACAACGGTTCATCTCCTGGTTTAAGTAATGTCCCAATGAGAATCGGGCAGCTCATTTCAGCATTTCAGAAGACGATAACCCATTTGGCTATGCACACCTGGGGAATCGAAAGAGAATTTAACCTGGTTCATAATGTAAAATGCCGTAATAAATATGGTGTCTTCCTTTTAACAACATTTTATTCTCATCACAAAGACAAGGTTGTCCTGCAGATGATGCAAACAGCACATGCTGAAGTCATGCAGTTCATCTCTTTATCAAGAATGCCTTTTTTTATACATTAAAGAAACTCTGAGGCTCAGTCATACAACTCGAAAGGTAACTGCTGTTTGTCTTTAATTGCCAAAATCAAATAGCCCTGTTCTCCATTATGCCTGCATATTTCATATAGACATAACATGCATTTAATGTAAAAGATGTTGAGAAAATAATTTGAAAAGTTACTCTTCTTTTGACTGCTCTTGGATACTGTCAAGATGTAAATTAATATGTTGTAAAGAAGGAAGTTCATGTCAGATGATTTTCCAGGTTCTTGTTTTTAGACCACACCTCCTTGCATACCTGCCCCACTGTCGCTTCTGATGCCAGGTTAGGACTTTATGCATTTCAGGCAGCAGGGGGCAGGCCAGTTTTAACTGTTGAATTTCTGTGTTCTAAGTCTGCTTCACCTTTCTGCATCTGTAGCCCTGTCTCCCATGTGTGTGTGTGTGTGTTTTTTTGTTTTGTTTTTTTTGTTGTTTTTTTATGGACAATTCAAACACAAACACAGCACAAGCATTGAAATGGGAAAAAAGGAACAATAATAATGTACAAAAAGACAGTAAGAGAATTTGAAGTATAGTATTACAGATTAATTTTGTACTGTATTTATTGTGTATAATGACACTTTTTAAAAAGAAATGTACATTTAGTAAAACTGTAAATTAAACCTTTCTTCTTTTATGAAACATTGCAGGTCGTTTAGTCATTTGTCCAGCAGTTTCAACAGCATTTGCTGATCAGGGTACATTCCTCTGGATGACTACTGATGAGTAAGAAGTACTGTGTAATAGTCAGAAAGGAATGGTGGTAATGGTTGTGGCCATGGGCTGGGTTCTCCATCAGATAACCAGCAGGTGGAGCATGCAAGTGGAAAAGTAGAGCTGGTCGGTGCACTTCATTGCCTGGAAGATTCAGAGTTTGGGAGGAGCAAGAGAGTTTTGACTGATGAAAGGAAAAACTGTCACATCTGTACACGTTTGAGATGTTGCAGTAGGTCACGTTTTAAATTTTAAGAAAGTGGGGGTGTACCCCATGCTGTACCCTAGCAACGATTACTGGCGTGCAGCATGAGGTTGTGTTGTTCAAAATATGCAAAAAGATACTGTGAGGTAATGCTATTATAAAAAAGAAAAATATGACTCCACCCAAATATCCCAACCTCCTCCAGGTCTACACCCTCTGGGCACAGCTCAGTGTTAGTGCTGACCACAGTGTTGCCAGGCATCCCTGGAGGAGGAGGTGCATTAAACTAGAAGACGTGAACAAGGGGAGTGAAAAGCTAGCCTTAGTGTTCTGTGCCTGTTTGAGTGTTTGCCTTGTGTCCTTTCAGCAAGCAGAGTGAGGATCTTTGCCAGATCTGGAGCTCAGCTGAAATACATTGAACGGTCTTCTGTAATCTAGCTACGCTGACGCTCCAAGGCTCCTATTTGCTGTCAGACATACACCCATACATGTAGCAGCAGCTCCTCCAAGAGACTGACTGTTTTTGTCTCAAGTCAAAATATTTTCCACGCTCCAGAAGGGAAAGGCGAGAGAGAGAGAGAGAGAGAGAGTTCAAGGTGCTTGAAGAAGTCTGTTCTTTCTCCATAATAACTAGGTAAATATAAACTTTAAATATGGTCATGATAATCTGTTATATGTACATTTTTGCTCCTATATAGCCAGATTGTGATTGCAGTAAAGGAAAACAAGCTTTGATGTTATTTAATATGTGCAAAGAGTAGCTTAGCTGAAGAATTAATGTACAAGGAAACTTCTGTTAATTCTGAATAGTCTTTTTGAACAGATTTCTATCTCTACATTTGAATAGTAAAGCATGACTTCCCTGATACTGGTTGCTCATGCAGATTCAAATGTTCTTGTCCAAAACTGTGTTGCAATTGTGGTTCACAAACCCACAAGGCATTTTCCACCATCCTTTAACTTCAAAAATTGATCCCAGAACTCTAACCAAACTTAATTCTCAGTGGAAGCCTGTAAATCAACTTTTACTCATCCAGATTGTCTGGCACAGGACCTTTGTACGTAATGGCGGTCAGATCACATTTAATGTGTCTCCTGTAGATCTCCAGGGTTCGCCATTTTGACAAGAAGCCTTTCCACATTGGTCTTGTGACATGTTAGGACTGTGTTGCCTATTCTCCTCTGGGCAATTTTTTTTATCCCAGTCCAAATGAGATTTGAAAGATAGAATCGCTCCACAGATGAGTTAACTTGTGCTGACACGTGTCTTGCCTTTGTGACTTTGTGTCAGTCTGCTTCTAATAATGAGTTGTGCCCTCTTTTTCCTAATCCAGTGTTTCTTTTAATGTAAACAGCAGTAAAATAAAGGATTGTTACTTGAGAGTTACATTTTCATGTGTAGACCACTCACTAAGAAGTCTTTCCCTTACATAAACAGTTGAGCCATGCATGTATTTCATGTTCCACTGAGAGAAACCTCATGTCTTACTCACTTTACTGTAAAGAGACGTCTCTGTGCAAATCCCAATGCAGGGCTGGGTCTGAAAATTTTCCAGTGTGCACACTAACTTTTTCCAGGCATGCACTGACGGTGTCTGGCAGACTCCTAGTGGGGTGAAGCTTACTCCAGATTCCACATCCTTATACTAGGTTGTGGCAGACTTCGATTATCAGATGCAAGAACACCAAGATTTCTTTTTTTATTATTTTTACCTGGATTAATCTATCTTGTCTCCTTTTTTGTCCACTTTTCAGGGTTTATAAGTTCAGTGTGGCAACTGTTTTCATAAGGGAAAACCGAGAATTCAAACAAAACATCAGCCCTTTCGTTCCTCTCGGTGTGCGCAGAGGAGTTTTGAAGGACAAGTGAGCAGCATTCATATAAATATAGGAAACACCTGAAGGTTTTCCAAGGTTCAAGGAAATACAGATCTAAACAACATACTCAACTCTGACACTGATTTTTGTAACAGATTCCCTATCTTGTTAGTCAATCAACATGTCACGCTGGGGGCGAAAAAATGTGAAGAAGGCACCCGAGGTGGTCCGCACTGTGACAGAAGGGCTCAAGTCCCTGTATCGAAAGAAGCTGCTCCCTCTGGAGCAGTACTATGGTTTCCATGACTTCCACTCACTAAGCCTGGAGGATGCAGATTTTGACAACAAGCCTATGGTGCTGGTGGTGGGACAGTACTCCACGGGAAAGACAACGTTCATCAAGTATGACTTTGTTCTCTGTTAAATGTGTAATTTTTACATTTATTTAAATACCAGTAGTGAAAAAATCAGACGTTATGTGTGTGACTGACAGGTATCTACTGGAGCAGGATATTCCTGGGAGCAGAGTGGGACCTGAACCCACCACTGACTGCTTCACTGCCATAATGCATGGAGAAGTGGAGGGAGTCATCCCTGGGAATGCCCTTATTGTAGACCCCAACAAGCCTTTCCGCAAACTCAACCCATTTGGAAATACCTTCCTGAACAGGTGAGAGTAGGGATTTTATTGTCAAAGATGGTGCCAGATATTTATCTGCATGAAATAGATGGACAGTGAGAAAACCCAAGGAGGGAAAACAGGAAGGAGCGATAACAGAAAGTTTTAGCTCTTTGGAATTTCAAGTCCTTGTGCCAAATTTCAGAGCAGGGAGGCACTTGCCTTATTTGTGGAAAAACGGAGAAAGGGAGCAATATCACCCGGGAGGTCGATGAAAGCTAATGTACTCAGACAGGATCTGCAATGTACGCAAGTTCAAAGACGAGGTCAGAGGGCTCCACAGCCCCTCTGGGCAAAGACAAATAAATGAAGTCACACATTTGCTGAGGCTTAGACAACCTGAGAAATCTGAACAATGAAGTTTACTGTCCGAGCTGCCAGATTTTCCTGTATGTTTTTCTGCTGTTGTAAACCAAGAAAGTGCTGTTAGCTACTAGAAACATGGACATGTAAGCCAGAAGTGACAGGAACATGCAGTGCTCCCATTAGTGGGGCTCCAGTGTGAAGTTCTGATGTCAGTTTTCCAGTAGACTCTCTCTCCCTCTGCAGGGTGTGTTTGTGAATGTATTTGTGCCTTTTCTTTTTGCTTTGACTTCCTGTACTGGGAGCCAGTGGGCTCGTTAAGCTTATAAACTACAGGAAGTGGTGTTGTTGTTCTAAGCCACACATCATTAGCAGGCCTTATTGTTTGATTCTGGCAGTAGTGGTCATTTTCCTTCAGGAAGCCAAGAGCAAGAGAGTCCTGCGTGCACACAATGGCCTGCAGAGGGAGGGGCGGGAGGTGTGGAGCGGACAGCTTCCAATCTGCTTCTTAGATCACGTTGGCTTCTTTGATAAGAGCTAACCATTTTTCACACAATTTAGATTCTTTTTATCTACACTGAAAGTGTTTCAAACAAACACTCTTTGAACTTTTCTCCTGTTTCCCGATGAAAATACCAGGTTCCAGTGCGCTCAAATGCCCAACCAGGTCCTGGAGAGTATCAGCATTATTGACACACCAGGGATCCTGTCTGGGGCCAAGCAGAGAGTGAGCCGAGGTGAGGGAAGTAGCAAAGGTGAGGAGAGGGCACGAGGGCCAGCAGAGACACACATTCCTTGAAGTCATCTCACCAACAAACCTCTTTGGCACTCCTGGCTTAACTCATGGAACCACTTTGCTCTGTCAGAATAACACTTGGCAGCAGGGCAACAAAACATCTCAGCAGTACACTGAGGATCCATAAATTCATAATCTTGAGCAGAGAGAGTGCAGACAAAATTTCTGTCAGCACGTCTGGAGGAATGTACTATTGAGAAATAACTACCATCGTCATCTCACAGTCAATTTTTAATTTTCTGTTCATCCACACTTCAAGTAACCCATTGTCCAAATCAATCTGCATGAGCAACTAACAAGCTGAAGGTTTTTCATCCACATCATAAAAAAAAAACATATTTCCTCACTTACCAGATATTTTTTGGTTTTATCTACTGAGGTTTTGAAAGACCTGCTTATGCATTTTCTTCCTCCGCCCACTAGTGAAGTGGAGGTGAATGGAATGTCTGTGGTTCTCAAAGTAATTCAAAATAGGTAAATACATTTTAAAAGTCAGCATCGGCAGGAAACAGTTCCCCTTGATCATTCAAACTCATTCTTCGATATGAAGTATTTCCGATGCAAGTGAGTGAGTTTGTGTGTTTTCTACAGAGAAACTGGGACATTGTTTTTGACTTGTTTAGATACAGATTTTTAGAGCTGTAAGCACTACTAACAATAGTCAGTTTAAATTAAATGATAAGAGATGGCTATCTAAAAACCTAGAGAGATAAAAAAACAACACTACATGTGGCTACAGGGGATACGTCAGAAAATTTGTTGTTTTTTTGTAATTTAGTTGAACTGACTCCCTCAAAAATGTGCGGGTGCAGGTTAGTGTTTTACATGTTAGAAGTCAAAGAACTGTTTTTACAATGTAGTATCATGCATAAAGTGAAGCTTTGGTGTCTGAATGCACAGCTGTGAGTTTTACACGTGCAGATAAGAGGTGTGAAGGGTTTGTGTCTGTGCTGAGCTTCTATCCTCTCCTGGTTTTGTTTCTGTTTAGCGTATACTGCACATTTAGGTTAGTGAATATGTAAGTTATTAAACCCTTTTCTATTCAAACAGGCTATGACTTTCCAGCTGTGCTGCGCTGGTTTGCTGAACGTGTGGATCTCATCATCCTGCTGTTTGACGCCCATAAACTGGAGATATCGGATGAGTTTTCAGAGGCCATCGGTGCCCTGAAGGGCAACGAAGACAAGCTGCGTGTGGTGCTCAACAAGGCAGATATGGTGGGCACCCAGCAGCTAATGCGAGTGTATGGTGCACTTATGTGGTCCCTGGGGAAAGTGTTTGGCACCCCAGAGGTTCTGCGCGTCTACATTGGCTCCTTCTGGTCAGAGCCGCTGCTGGTTACAGACAACCGTAAATTGTTTGAGCTGGAGGAAGAGGATCTGTTTGCCGACATCCAAAACCTTCCTCGCAATGCAGCTTTACGCAAGCTCAACGACTTGGTCAAGAGGGCACGTCTGGTTAGGGTAGGTGACTCTGTGTGCATACAGTATGTGTTCGGCATATCAGCACATGTTCATTAGGTTCTTCACAAGTTGATATTACTGCACTCTAATCATTCTACATTTACATTTAGTCATTTGGCAGTTGCTTTTATTCAAAGTGACTTACAAATGAGTCACAAAGCAGAAGACACTGAAAGAAAAGTGCCATGAGATTTTAGTGTTGAAGTCTGGAAGAAACCTATGCTTTGCTTTCTTGATATGCCTAATCCCAGGTCCATGCCCACATCATCAGCTATCTGAAGCAGGAGATGCCATCTGTCTTCAGGAAGGACAATAAAAAGAAGAATCTCATCTACCAGCTTCCAGTTATTTTCTCTAAGATCCAGCTGCAGTACAACATTTCTCCTGGAGACTTCCCAGATTGTGCTAAGATGCAGGTTAGTTTGACTTTATTATTCTTCCACTGCTGAGGACATCTGAGGCGACTTTTTAAATAATTAATTCAACATACTAAAATGTTAAATCCTCACTTCGTTTTTTTACAGGAGCAACTGATGGTTCATGATTTCACCAAGTTCAAAACGCTGAAGCCTAACCTGATGGCAGCCTTGGATGAGCTGCTCTCTTCTGACATTGCCAAACTGATGCCCCTCCTGCGACAGGAGGAGCTGGAAGCGGGCGAGCAACTAGGCGTGCAGGGTGGAGCCTTCCTGGGAACCCGTGCCGGACCGTTCACCGAGGGCGACCCCTTCACTGAGGAGAACGGAGAGAGATGCGAAGAGGAGGAGGACTGGGTGGTAAACAAAGACAAAGCCAAATATGATGAAATCTTCTATAACCTTGCTCCCAGTGAGGGAAAACTGAGCGGCACTAAGGCTAAGGACTGGATGGTGAGCTCCCGTCTGCCCAACTCAGTGCTGGGTCGTATCTGGAAGCTGTCAGATGTGGACCACGACGGCATGCTGGATGATGAAGAATTTGCCTTAGCCAGCCATCTGATTGAGGTCAAGCTGGAGGGCCACGGTCTGCCCCCTGAGCTCCCCACGCGTCTGATCCCACCCTCTAAACGCAGGCAGAAAGGTTCTGATGCATAGAAATGTCGCAACGTCCCTGAAGCTGAGAGACACTCTTCTATAGTTGCTGTCACACTTGCTACTGTTTGTATTTGGTCTTGTTTTTCCAGACACACGTCAAAATGTTGTAATGTGCTCAACTTTTCCTCTGAGACTGAATTTGTTCTTACACCATGGAGCATACTGTATTAATGCCTAAGTCAAACCTTTGCTGCAAAAGATCATGTATTAAGTCACATGGCTCTGGTTGCTTTCTCCATTTGGCTCCTCAAAGTTTGCGTTTTAAAGTCTGTTTGCTGAACAGAAATAAATAATGTCTGGTGCCCTCTAAGCGTGCAGTATTTAGCATATATTTGTACTGAGTACTGAGCAAAACTTTTCTTTATTAAAACTTTTAAATTTAACATTCCTTCAGTGACTAAACTGGAGTGGCACAGTATTATCTTTTATTATCTTGGTGATAACTTGTAAGTTTATGCCATTTTCAGATTTGGTCTTTCGACTACAATTTTATCTTGTAGACTTGCTTAAATGATTAGTTTATCGCATGTAGTACCTCCAAATGGCAGCACAGATCTAATAACCTGAATGCATTTCACTCTGAAGCTTTACACACCACAATTTTGTGCATACTTTATATATTATTTTTTTAACTGTTGCTGCTGTAGCTGTTGTTTTGTACATGCAGGAGCAAAGCCTTGGTTGCAGAAAAGAACAGTACATGCTGAGATGAACTTTTCAACCAGACTGAATGATTGATATATTACTGACTACTGTACACAGCTCTGACAGCTGTTCTTATATGATCTATTATTGTAACCAAATAAAATGATCTGACTGTGTCTTGTCTGTTTTGTCACCACTTTGTAAGTAAAATGAGGCGCTTGAAAGAGTTGGTAAACACTGCATTATTATAAAATTAAATGTCAAAATAAGTACATAATACAATCTAATATTTGAGTGCATTCGTCTGGCACTCTTTTAACATTTTCTTTTCTATCAAGCTCACTTGGTCTCTTAGTGACAAACTAGATAAACAGTGACTCACACTCTCCCCCTGCCAAGTCCCCATACCACCATTTTCCGAGGCTCTCTCCTCTCTCATTCCCACCACCAGAAGCATTTTCTCTGCCTTTGTTTCTCTCTGGCGCACAGTTAAATACAGTTTATTCCCCCTCATCACTGCTTAGTACTATATTCACACTCTCATTTATTCTGCGTTCAAGTCTGAGACATGAACGCAAATATGTGCTCCCATGTAGTAGCAGAGTGTTTCACATGAGGCTTTCAAGACTCGCAAAAAGTGGTGGTGTCCCCGCCTCCCTGTTCCACTCCTCCATGGAGAGAGACAGAAATGAGAAACAGAGGCAATCCAGCCCTTTCCTCACTACTCTCTGGCTTACAGTGACTCACATGTGAAGAATGCGGTGGGCTGGCCCAAGAGTTATTAATATCTTCTTTCCTGGGGTCCGCTAAGTTTCCCCAGGCTCGTGCACAGGATCTAGACACTGTACCTTTTTGAAAGACTTTAACAACATCCCCCTATTTGGAGTGCTCTGTGCTAGACCTGCAGCATACCACACCCTCTTGTGTGTATTTGTGTGTGTGAGAGAGAGGGAATGAAAGATGGAGGTAGTATTGAAAAAGTCCAGTAAGGTCACAAAATTAACTGAGAAAAGCTGAAACGCACTTATGCTGGCTTCTTGTGCATTTCCAAATCATTGCTCGCAATGAATGTAGAATAGATCCTCACTGCAGTTTCAACAATGCCCCCGTTACATAATTAGGCTGCGCTGAGTCATAATCAATCTCAAACATTTGTGTTGCCCAAATCAACACACACAGTGCTGCCAATGCAGTGAAGTGAAAGAAGCCGAAAGGCCCAGGCTAGAGTGGAGGACCCCCACCACCATCAGACATCCCCAACAATGAAGCTTACTCAACAAAACCGGGGTCTCCATATACGTCACTCACTGTTTACGTGGGGAATTCCTCACAGCAAACCTGGACTAGAAGGAAAAACTGAGGTCAGCTCTGGAGAGGGGGGACATCTGGTGGTGACTGGACTCCTGGCAACCTTACCCTGATCCAGCTGTAGATGGCAGAGTGGAGGCATGTAGCCATGTGCATTAAAGGGCAGGTTCTCAAGTCAGTTCATATCTACATTTACTGGCCAGTTTCTTAGGTACACCTATTCAATCTAATACAGCAGCTCTGCCATGTACTCTACATTTACAAGGTTAGAACACATTTACTTAAATGAGGTACGACTCCATCATCCACTATGACCTCAGTAATAAGAAAAATGAGATCCTTGTAAAAGTCCTGAAGCAGGTCAAAATCAGATGACATTATTTTAACCAAAGCAGCATTTCTGTTTCCTCAAAACTAACTATTTGTATTAAAATTGTAACTTCAGGTAATTCAATTATATTAAACATAGCTTGTACCTGTACTTTTATATTAAGACTAGTAAAATGTGAACCTATCCATTAACCTTCATTTCTCAGTGTTTGGTATTTTCAATATGCTTTTTAAGTTAATATGTTTCTTTAAATTCACTTGCAATTTTACTTTTCAAATACCTTGTGCCGCTGGCTGATGTCACTGGTAACAAATAGGTCTGACAACTTTAAAGTTTATTTTGCATCAAAAATTGACAAAACATATTGAAAATAGCTTGCTTAGTTTAGCTCAAAATATTTCCCACATTTCTTTCTCACACATAGCATATTCCTCTCTGACTAAGCCACAGACTCAAACCTTAACATTCAGAAACACTGATGTAAAAATATGCTGGTTAAGACACAAAAGCAAAGCAAAAAGCTGCATCCCTAAGAGACAAACAACAGTCCTTATCAAATGTGAAGTCATGTCAGTGTATATCAAATATGTTTCCCACATGGCAAAATAACTTGAACTAAAGTTCTCATCAAAAGTTACAAAAAGAAAAAGATGATTTGAAATATTTTGGTACATGTTTTTGTAATTTCAGCTGTGCTTAGAAATTGAAATAGTTTTTGATGTCTTTGATCTCCTTCATCATGTCACCAATTTGCTGCCCCTGTTCTCTAAGGACATCCTGAACAACCTTCTTCTGGTGGGCGTTGAGTGAGACTGCTGTCCTGGCTCCAGGAAGATCCTTGTCCACTTGTGTCTTCTGGTACTCCATCTTCATGTTCACCTGTTTGATACAGTTGTCCAGGTGCTTCAGCTGTTCGCCGATAGTCTGCAGCTCCTTTTTCATATCCTTTTCACTGTTCGACAGTATGGGCAACTGGCTTTGCAGGCTGCCCAGCACCTTTTTAACTCTGGTCATAATGGTTTCCTGGCGATACTTTGCATCTTCATACTTATCAGCTAACCTCTCTGCTGCCTCTCTCAGACTCTTCCTCTCCTCCCTGCACAGAGCCATATCCCCCAGCTGCTTGTTCTTCTGGCCTGTCAGGAGTTTCACCCTTCTCTGCATCTCTTCACGGGCCATATCCTGCTTGAGAATGTACTCCTCGCGGAAGACCTGTGTTGCTCTGCTGAGGAGCTGAAGACACTCCGGAAGGGGTGGTGATGTGTCCTTGTCCCCTGCCTTAAGTACAAGTGGATTGGTTGAACTACGTGCCAGGATGTTGCGGATGTGCTGCACAAAGGAGTTGTTGGCCAGCCCGCGCAGAGGGGAGCTTGCAGAGCCAGGGCCTGGATAGGAACAGAGCAGGGGAGGGGAGGGAGGACGAATGGAGCTCAACAGGGGCAACAGGATGCACTCATAGGTGTTGGTGATGCAGATCATGGTAGCACCCAAGGAAAGATTAGACACAATCAAAAAGCCACGAATTGGAGCTGACTGACTGGTTAGGAGTGGCCTGGTGCATAGAATGTGCTCTACAATACAGCGCTTCTCAGCAGCTAGCTCCTGGAGACCATCCTTATCTTCCTCATCTGACTGGAGGAAATTTTGCAGCTTGTTGAGCCAGATTAGCCCCACACTATGCACTCCTGCTTCATGGGTGCAATGATACCTTTGCTGGCACAGGGGGTCTCTGTGCAGTCTGATTGGGCAGGTGAAATCAAACTCTTGAGGCTCCTCATCTTCTCCTGTAGCTACTTTGAGAGTAAGCTCCAGCTCAACACACTCAAATACATAGAGAGCAGGCACCGACTCTGTGCCTCGGATCCACTTCTCCACTGCCCTGGTCTCTTCCTCTTCTTCAGACTCCAGTACCACACAGTGATAGAGTGTGCCCGTTTCTGTGGCTATGACGAGAATATTGGGCACACATGGCAGGCAGAGAATGGCACAAGCATCATAACCATAGTTGTCCTCTGCTGCAGGATACATAGGGAGGGGTCCAGCAGGTTTAGTTAGACTCACGCCGTTTGTCTGGGTCGTGTAGCTCACATAGGTCTCTCCATTTTCGTAGAGGATGTACAGAGGGTACACCTGCTGTGCTTTGGAGCACTGTGCTGCCAACTGCCGAGGGGGGGACGAGATCGACCCGAAGTCAAATGCCACTGCTATCTCCCCTAGAGACGCTGCGTAAGAACGGGCCGGGGGATGGACGCTGCTGTCATCTTCCAGCTGCGACAGTGGCAGGAGTTTGGCCGGGGCCTGTGGCGACTTCAAGCTGTAAAACCTGATTGTGTTGTCCGATGTGAGCAGCACTAGGTGGGGCTCGTCGGTCTCGCTGGGGTACCAAGTCGCCTGCCGCAGATTCACCGACGGCGAGCTGGTGAAGAAGCGCTCCGCCACCGGGATGGTCTTGCAGTTTATTTCGCTCCGTCCGCCCTCGAACTCAGACCTCTTGCCCCACCGCTGAGGAAGCTCCAGCACAGAGATGCCTCGCTGCCCGATGAGTGCGATGTGGTGGTGGGTTGGACTTAGCAACACCTGGCATACTTCGAAGAGAGGAGGGTTGATACACAGCAACGTCTGGTAGTTCCCGCTACTGCGACTCTCATCCGAGTTTAGCTGTCGCAAGTTGGTCGTGTAAAACACGCGGTCTGTGTTGTCCCACACGAAAAAATCCCCACCCAAACAAAAAATGAGGTTTTTAGCGACCTCTCTTTCATTCCTGTTTGATGCAGAATCCAACTTCTCTCGTATTTGTTTGAAAATGGTATGATTTGATAAGTCATTCAGCCACCGTTCTGCGCCGAATGTCGCCATCTTGATCCACCGTCCGTGTCAGAGGAAAATAGTCCATGGCAACCCGGGTGTTTTACGACAGTCATTTAACGTATTCCGGTGACCGGTGTCGTATATTTTGCAGAATCACTATGGCGTTGAAAGAGACTGCGGGGTTGTACGAGACGCTGAAAGCAGAGTGGAACAAGAAAAACCCAAATCTAAATAAATGTGGAGAACTTCTGATCAAACTTAAGGTAGAGTAGCCCGCTTGACTTAGATTAATTCGTTTGTTTTTGATTTTTATGAGTCGAAACAGCAATATTGCTTATAAACGTTAGCACTGTTAGCGTATGTAGCCAATGTTGCTAATTTAGGCTAGCCACGCTAACATTGTGTGTAGAGTTTTACTTGGTTACATTTGTACTCCTAGTCAAATTCTTTTCGAAATGTTAACCATGGATTCGCATTTGCCTACATGACTACAAGTCAGTGTTTGAGTGATACTTTAATAGCCTCAATATTATTATTTTTTTACGTTAGTCAAAACATGTCACTGCTGTCAGTGTTCGCTAACGAAACGGTAAATTACCTCCAGCTAATCCACTGTGCATGTTAAAAGTGTAACTGACATCCAGAATAAACACTTGACATGAAGTTTATTGAGACGAATGCCTCCTTGTTTTTGTGACGCTCATGTAACAACGATAATTGCCCAAGTTACTGCTCTTTTAAAACCGATTTAGATGAATGGCTAAATGGGAGTTCTATTGTTATGAGAGATTTGTGTCATCTTTGATTATGGTAAAAACATGCACGAGACAGTGTGTGTGATATGTTGTAGAAAATGACAACAAACTTACCTTTACAGGTTTCATTATTGGAGCTGAACTTTTTACCCACCAGCGGGTCCGCACTCACCAAGCAGCAGCTCATTTTGGCCCGTGAGTATACGACAACATTCATATGAGTTATAGATTACTGTTTGGCAAAGTGTTAAGATATTTAACAAGAAGATAAACCCTAACAGAGATGTATGTGTGTGTGTGTTTCAGGTGATGTCCTTGAAATTGGAGCCTTGTGGAGTATCCTCAAGAAGGACATCCCATCCTTTGAGAGATACATGGCCCAGCTAAAATGTTACTACTTTGATTACAAGTACTGCCACCTCTTCTTTCTTAATGTGTAGCAAGAGTTTGTTACATACTGCTTGTTTTTTTTAACATTGCTCTTTCTTTACTTTTGTCATTAAGGGATGAACTTACTGAGGCAGCCTACATGCACCAGTTGCTCGGACTGAACCTACTCTTTTTGCTGTCTCAGAACCGTGTGTCTGAGTTTCACACAGAACTTGAGAGACTGAGTGCACGAGACATTCAGACCAACGTGTACATCAAACACCCAGTGTCCTTAGAGCAGGTGAATATCCGTAGTCAAAGCATACATTTAGGGTTTGTTATTCTACTTTGGTTGGAAGTCAAGAGTTAAACGTTTATATTGTTGCATCTCATTAGTAATTTGTACTTAAACTTGTTCCCCTAAATTGATAAGTTGGATCCTAAAATTACTTACCTGTATATTAACTTTGTTTTTCTTTGTCTCTTCATATTTCATTTCTAATGCAGTTAATGTGCAGATATCTCTGTGTAACCCAGTGTAATGCAGCTTTATTCTGATTTTGTTCGGAGATACTGATGTACTAAATGTGAGATGTATTCAGATAATTAATTAAATGTGCAAATGTCCAATTAACTGGCACAAATTCTTAAAAAATCCCCCCACTTACCCACTGTGAAATCCACTTACTTATACACAATATTAGCTTTGTTAACAATAACATACATGCAAATACTACCTTAATGTTTTATGTCTTCTTTTTGCCTTTTCAGTACTTGATGGAGGGAAGCTACAACAAGGTATTTCTTGCTAAAGGCAACATCCCTGCAGAGAGCTACACCTTTTTTATAGATATTCTGCTTGACACAATTCGGTAAGGATCAGTATCGCAACTCTGCCTGTTATAGTGTCTGTGAAGATTCTCAGTCATTTAGGTCATGGTTATCCCAAAAAAGGTTATTCAGTGGCAACTGGACTTGTTTAGTTACTGAATAACCTTTTAAGGGATGTGCCTGTTATAATTTTGTTACTTGTTTCATTGATGCAGTTCTTTCAACAGTATGTGCTTTACAACAAATACAATAGTTTGTTTTCCCTGTAAAAGTTTTACCAAGGCCTTGGGAAATACTAATGTGTAATTTGTTTGGCATAGTTAACACAATAAATAAAAGTACAATGCCTAACAATTTAAACTCATCCTACCTCTTCTTTCCTATGGTAAGTGGTAAAGTGTCTTGATATAAAAAATGCTGGACACTACAAAGGAAATTACTCCACCTGAGCTCATCAGGAAGGATCATGCTTAATTGTTTGTATTCTGTTGTTTAATGTGGATTTAGGTGTAATCATCAGGAGGTTAAGAGACTAGGTGAAGATATTATGTTGTAAAATAACTTGAACTAAAACTGTGACCTTTTCAATTACAGTGATGAGATTGCAGGTTGCATAGAGAAAGCATATGAGCAGATCCAGTTCAGTGAAGCCACCCGTGTGCTTTTCTTCAGTTCCCCCAAAAAGATGACAGAGTATGCCAAGAAGGTATGACTATTTGCATTTCGGAATTTGACTTTTGTCTTGAGTAGCATCCAGACATTAAAGGAGATGAAAACATTTGATTTTGGCTGGAATGACAGGTTACTTATTTTTTAAACTCCAGCAGTTGATTAACAAGTTGTGAATTTAATTTCAAAAAGCAAAATGTAATTTCTTACCAGAGCCTACACAGAATAAAACTACCATATAAACAAAGTGAAATGCTTTTTTCCATTTCAGAGAGGATGGAGTTTGAGCCCAGATGGCTATTACTCTTTCACCAGTCAGCAGCAGCGGACAGAAGAGGTGACCATCCCCTCTACAGAGCTGGCACAACAGGTCATCGAATATGCACGACAGCTGGAAATGATTGTGTAATCCGCCCCCAAGAACACACTCAACCATGTACAGACGCACTGAGAGACACACACGCCGCTGATCCAGTATACATCTACTCAGCACAGATGCAGTTTCCACTGAGCGTTGTGATGGAGCGGTTGATTTGTTGTCCATATGTCAAAAATCAATCAGCATATACTTTTCCTGTATTTCTACTCATCTACAGATCTTCCTGTTTGGCAGTTTGCTGATATTTTGAAAGGTGGGGAACAAAATTAAAAGTATAACAGATGACCACTCTATTAAACGGCTGTTCCATCTATACTTTTATTTAAAACATTCAAGGGTTTAAATGTCTGTTCAACATTAAAATTTAGCTTTTTATGGGTCATTCCCAACTGGTGACCAAAAAGAACTTTAAGTAAAGCTACTACATTTAATTCCCTTGGCCCTCAGCTCTTTTACAACTACAACAAAGTTCATTAAGACACTCTGTGACTTTGTTTTTCAGTGTCTCACAGAACTGTGATCACAACTTAACTTTTTTCCCCCCCATATTCAAGTAAACTCTTTTTACTCTTTATACAAAGTTCATTTTCTCCTTAGTAGCGCTCACAGAACTGTATTGCCCTTGCCTTGTATCCTAGCAACTGACAGAATTGCCATTGAAGTTTGAGTGTTTTCTAAATTGTACTGCCTCTTCCTCCCTAGATGGTTTGTAATCCAGTTGATCTTACAATGCAAATCTTTGTCTGCAATAAATGATTCAGAGAATAAATTTTCTGAATGTCTGTTTCTTTATACTAAAACTTTAACATTCTGAGGAAGCAAACCATTTACATGAACACATTTTGAAATTCATGAACAAAAATATTTTGAATATGTTTTCTCATTCTTGACAATCTTCATCGTTACTCTGCATCTGTCTCAGTGCTAAGCAAACTGTGAGTCTTGCCGTAGTGACCCAGGGAGTTTCACACTTTGGGGATTCATCATACCTGTGGAAGTGAAGGGCAAAGATATGATTTACTGGTTTAATAAATTAAATAAAACTGAAAGTCTTATCTTCAGACTTAAGATTCTAGTAATTGTCTAGAATTGTAAAACAATTTGAAACTGAATGTGTTGCTCACCACTTTTTGACGTTTGGTGGTAAATCCTTCCCTGGATTATGTTGACAGCGTGCCTTGTGGGAACAGGACTGATTCACTGTAAACTGGTGCCAGCGACCATTGGCACGGACTTGGTGTTCAGGAGTCACTGGAGTGCTGGCTTGCTCCTGTTTTTCAATTTGACCATTCTTCTCATTAACCTCTTCTTTCGTAGTAACATTTCCAGTGTTCTTAGGTTGGTTCTGATGATCTTTGGGTGTGCAGTTTTTCTTTGGCTTAACAGCAGTATCTTGAGGTAGGGAGACTTTAGGTTCACACTGGAGTCTTAACTTGACATTTTTGTCTGTAGCTATAGTTGTTGGGCTATGAGTATCAGCATTATCTGGGGCAGCTGCAGGCCTCACTTCCACCATGGAGACATGTGGTGTTTCTTTCACATTGACTGTTTGTATGCAAGACAAAGTGTTACCATTGCCAGCTTTGTTGGGTTGAGGTATTAGGTGTGCCTCAGTGTGTTTTTCCATCATGTTTTCTTCTATGGCAGCAACACCTTGCTGCTGTGAACTCTGTGGCACAGTGGTGAAAGGATCTTCAGCTGTTTGCTGGGTGCTTTTATTGCGACCTCTTCTCTGAGCTTTTAATTTATCAGCCAGTTTCTTCCTTAGCCTCATTCTGGTAGCATTAGCACGGGTTTTTTCTGATTTGGGGATGAAGCAATATTGATAGTCCACAGATATCAAATTGGTCACACTGTTGTGGTTCAGGCAGTGTTTTTGTTCATTTTCACTATTGCTGACATGAGCTTTTGGTTGATTTGACATTTGAGTTGACTGGCTGTCTGACCCTGTAGGCTCGGTGGCAGGCACTGCCTTGTCTGTTGCATTGCTGGTAAAATCAGTGCTTGCTTTGTTCATATTAGAAGGACCACAAATGGAGTTTTGACTTGGAAATGTGGTGGGATTTTCTTTTGCCTGTACCCCAGCTTCTTCAGCAGGTATGTTTCCTTTAGGTCTGGCTGACTCTCTGCATATACAGCACGCAGGAGCTGGCATTTTAGAGAAAAGATGTTGAGTGATCACCTCTTGTTGCTCTTTACTCCCAAAGCTGGTGAAGTTGCCAGATACAAGTTCAAATTACTTTATATAGAAAGTTAAAAGTGCATAGGACTGTATGTGAATAAAAGGTGACAGATTTTATAAAAAATGGGTTAAATTAATAATTGGATAGTACTACATCATAGTATACTATCACTATAGAATACCAGTAGTAGACTTGTCATATAAGTAATTTGTGATATTGTTGATAGCCAGAAATTCAGTAATGGCCAATGTGGCTGTTTTCATGTCCTTGTCACTTAATTCAGGAGTCCTAAAAGCTTATTTCCTATAATGTTTTCTGGTTTCGAAGGCTCTTTTAAATTGACAGTATCCTTCAGAATGTTCAACGTCTTGTCAAAAGGATTTAAAGCAGGACAAGAGAAACATTTTTGTATCATATTTAACATTTTTGTGTGCTGTGCTCACAAAATATATAAATATGTATGCACACAAAGAGCTCGACTCACCTGCATTCTTCCTGAGGCGAGGTATCTTTGCAGAACATCTGTGCTGGCAGTTGGACTGAGGCAAATACTTCACAGTTATGGACAGTGTCTGCAACCGCTCTAACTGTCTGTACTTCAGTGGTCTCCATAGCTGCAGGCTTCTGCTGTGATGGTGTGAAATTTCTACTTTCCTCAGTCCGGGTATAGCCATATATCACCTGTCTATCTATCTGTTGCTGTTCTGGTGCTCCACGTTTTGTATTTTGTGGCACTTGCACTGGAGGCCTTAAGTGTAAGATGTCTGACAGAACATCAAATGTTCCTGCAGTTTTGTTCACATCCCTTTGTCCAGTGGTTGGTCTTGCAGATGTAGCCTGTTGGAGCAATGGTTTTGGAGTATTGGTCTCTTCATCCTTAGGTTTTACAGCAGAAGTGTGTTGTCGAGTCACTCTTACAGGGGAGGGAAGATAAGGGGCCAGTTTTACTGGGTCAGCATTCTGTGAATTACTCCTAGCATTGTCAGTGCTTTGTTCTTGGACATCAGCAGCAGAGACTTTTTGCATCCTTGTAAGCACTGCTTCATTACCATCGCTCGGTTCCATTTGATCATTAATAAGCTGAGCAGGACCTAGTTCTTCATTTGTGTTGGCAGTGTTATTGGGGTTTCCAGTTAAATCATTTGCTTTGCCATGCTTGAAGTCAGTCTTTCCTTTAGCCTCTGCTTCTTTTGTGGTTGCATTTTTTATATCCTTGTTATTAGGAAACTTTTCCTTTTGTTTCATCTTTTTTGATTGCCGAACTCCCATCGTTTTTATTCAGCTATCCTACAAAACACATGTGAACGTATCAGTCTTGTGATATTCTATGTTTGAGTTATTGTCAACAAATTGTATGAAAAGACTAAAACCATCAATTAACTGATCCAAACAACTTTGGTTCGGTGTAGCCAAACCCGATAGGGATTATTCTGTACCATAGTGATCCAGAAAGCATTAGTAGCTATCCAATCTGGGGACTATACAGCAAATATATACTGTAGCTATATAGGTTACAATATGTATTGGTATATTGTTTGATTTTGTAATGTACCACTGAGTCACCAATTACAGATGTGGACAAAGTTGTTGATATTCTTTCACGAAAAAAGAAAACACAATTTTCTCTGAAATAATTTGAAACTGACAAAAGTAATAAAACTGACGATAAATAAAAGAAGAGAATTAAAAAATCAACTTTTGCGATTTTATCTATGCATTTTTCGTTTGTTGTATTATTTAAAATGTTCCGTAGAATTAAAAATCCAAAGAAAAGTCTGGTTTTTATTCCACTGGTTTCTATTATTTCTTTATTACTGTCAGTTTCAAGTTATTCCACAAATTAATTGTGGGTTATGCATTCAGAACATCTTTCAAAGTTACAAACTGTTTTCTCAATCACCACCAAAACTGTGTTCTTGCAGTATGGTACATTTTGCACATTTTTGTTAACATACTGTTGTGAATATTTTGTGAAATTTCCATCAAATTTATATGTAACAGAAATGTCCTGTACATTTGCTCCATTCAGCTAAAAATGAGCTTGTTCAGCTATATGTTAGTAATGTTAAGGTGGAGCTAATTTTTCACTAGGCCTATAAGACTGCAACCTATGACTATTATGATTTTGATTATTTTGTTTGTACATATCAGAAAATGTTGAAAATATGCAACAAAATAAACAGAAGACACATCCAACAAATATATATTAAAATGAGAAGTAGCAGGTTATCATACTTCAAAAGATGGGAACATGAAATAGTAGTAGTAGTTTTACACACAAAAAAACCCAGACTTAATAGAGCAGATTATCAGAATAAAATAGTTATTGGAGATCTTCATATGTAATTTTTGTTGGTGTCATATAATTGTAGTGGAGTAAAAAGTATTAACTGGTACAACGCCCAAGTAGCACTAGCTTAGATGTAAGTTAGCTAAACTAAGCTATCTTGACTAATGTTATCGCTTTCCAGTCATTTTAGAATAAATGCTAACATCAGTTATCTAGTTAAATATTGGTTGTGCTGTGTTCTGTTGCTCGCTTAAAAACATTTTTAACAAAGATATGCACCACGTAAGTTAATTTGTTGATTATTTAACGTTGGCTAACATAACAGTTAGTTAAAGTAAGGTAACGTTACTAACGTTAACGTTAGTTAGCTAGTATTACCTACCGTTTGCTACTGGCGACTGCTGGGTTAACGTTATTTAGCTAACTTGAAAACAGTCAGCCATTATTGTTAGCTAATTATATCAATTGTAAGTTATTTAAGCATACTAACCTCTACGGTCGGCCAGGCGGTCTGTAGGGACGTTTATCACAGGGTTGATAAACGAATTTTGATGTGTTGGCAATAACGTTAACGGTCGTCAAGAAGCCAGTGGTGGTGGAAAAGGTACTCAGATCATTCAGCTACTTAACTTAAAATTGAACTTAACTTAAAATGTAACTTTATGTAAGTAAAATTATCTTTACCACAGTGTAGAACTGCTCCGCCACAAATCACAAGTAAAAAGTCATGCATTCAAAAGGTTACGTAAGTTAACGTACAAAAGTATTACCTCGAAAAAACTACCAGAAGTACTTACATGACGTTACATTACAAGTACATACATTAACCACCAATTCATATTACATTATTGGATTATAATTATTGAAGCATTACATTACATTCTGAAGTAATTAGAAACTATTAACTATAAATAAACTGCATAAATGAGTGGTGTAAAAATATTTACCTCTGAAATGTAATGATGTCCAAGTCTAAAGAAACAGAAACTGCAAATATTCAAGTAGAAATAACTCAAAATTACACTTAAGTAGATTACTTAAGTAAATCCACTTAGATACTTTGCACCACTACCAAAAATAATACTGCATCCAGTACAATTAGAAGAACCTTTTTAAATTCTTTACAGTTGAAGTACTGCAGTAAAAGTACATGCTCTGACAAAAGTACAAGAACTACACAATTTATTTCTATGTGTATTTTGCAGGCATATCCACATTTAAACTCAATTGTTTATAATAATTGATCAACCATAACATGTCTACCATTGTAAATATTGTAAATAAGCTATTTATAAATAAATTTTGGTCCAGATGTCCTGCATCCCTTTTCCAAGAAAAAGTCAAGAGATTCAGTAGGAGAGGTCCCATGCTGGGGGAGGATGTTTTGGAACTTGTTAACCCAGAAATGATTCTTGGCTTATTATAGATCTACAAAGCATTAATAAATGATTTGTTAATTATGAATGAGTCCATAAGCACTAAAAATATTAACTAAAGTAAACTGAAAACTTGGATCTTCACAGTCAAAGAATCTGACGGTGAAGTTATTTCCTCAATCAACGTTTAGAATAGCATTATTAGGCTATTAGTAATTGTTTATTAATAATTTGTCTAAATGTGGAAGATTTAATAACATTTGTGTTCATATTGTAATAGTAATATGTACAGTGACGCAATATTTTGTTGTGATATAAATACATTTCAGTAGAGAACTGATGACAGGCCCCTCAAAACAAGCTATTTGTGTGTGCAATCATGTTATTAAGGCGTTGTCCTTGGTGCTGAAATATAAGTGGCCTTATGTTTTCAGATTGATGGAAGGAGCAATAAGTGCCAGCTATGATACTCACCTGTGTGATGGAATCCCAAAGCAAGCGAGCAATTGTGCTGTTCTGTTGTTTCACAGTGATTTAGAGACATTTTCATTTATCACCATGTTCATGAGTACGGGAAGCCACAGAACAGTACCTGCATGGACGTGGATGTGGAGTTTTCCTGGTATGTACAGTAGCTACTGTAAATTTAGCCTTTGGCCAAAGTCAGCAGCAAACTGTGTAAAGGGGACTACATGATAGGTTCTACATGCAGATTCATAGTAACAGAACATTTTTTAACAAGGACAGCAGTGTTAGTCATTGTGACCACTATAACATTAGGAGGCAGCATGAAACAAACCATAGGAGACAGGACCTCTTGCACCCTAAGGGAGAATCATACCTCTAGACCAACAAACCAGTGATCTACAAAGCTTCCACTACTCTCAACGAGACTAATCATCACTGGCAGTGCTTTGTAAAGTTACTGAAGATTAGCCCTTTGTTTAATCCGTAATAAGTGTCCACTTCTAAAATTGCACAGCACAGTTGTGCTGTATGTGAATTACAGCCTGTAAGACAATGCATGCATGTACTGTTGGAGTAATTCATAAAATGTGGCGACACTAGTTCACTGCTGACATGTTGGTTTCCATACTCAATGATATATATATTTATTTATCATAATTTATTCATGTTAAATGCGTTTAGGCTTCTAAAACACAGGTAACACAGGCAGTGGTAATAAAATAGGATAACTATTTTACCAGTTAATGTGATTCAAGAGCCAAATTAAACAAGTTTTTGAAGTCAAACACGCTTTTAAAACATGCAGTTATTTAAATGGAGCGGTGCTGCTGTCCATGGTGCTGAAATCTTCATATACTCTATACACAGCTATAAGTTAAATAAAGTTAGCACAAGAATAAAACAATTAGCCAACAATTTGCAAAGATGTAAAAAAAAACTAATGGAAATTTATTTTACCTAAATTTCACATTTGCTTTTTAGAATTAGCTTGTTCCATGATATTCATGAGGATGAACCGGAGGTCATTGATGATTTACTCAGATTTTCACTTGCCGCCCACGTCACTGTGTGTCAGTAACTCAATGTTCAGTTTTAATCGTTTCAAATCACGTGTCCTCACTGGCAAACCCTATAGCCACGATGCTGTCAATGGTTAGTGCGGATGTGTTGGCACAGGACAGGTAGAGTGAGACAGGGAATAATCGAGGGAGTGATTTGGAGCGAGAGAGAAAGAGAGAGAGAGCGAGGGAGGGAGCGAGGGAAAGAGAGGGAGGATGCTGCCAGCGGAAAATGGCTGCTGCAACCTCAAGCCTATCCTGATACACCGAAACGACATCAAGGTGGAGAGGGAGAGCGAGTGCACGAGAGAGAGGAAAAGAGAGGAAGATCAGGAAAATGAGAGCAGATAGAGAGAGAATGTGAGTGTGTCTGTGAGTGTTTCCTGAAAGGAGGATAAAGAGAGAGAGAGAGAGAGGAGACCCTGGGGTGGGCTGCTGCAAGCGGCGGGCAACACCGAGCCATGGAGGGCGAGTAAGTCCTTACATTTTCATTTTTAATATTGCACATATATACATATATATATATATATATATATATGTATATATATATATATTCAACCATCCACCAAGACGGATAGAAATAACGCCACCGCCATCAGTGTTACACCAATCCAGCATCATGCACTGTTATCGCAGTCGGTGTTCTACAATTTAGCAGGCTGCCGAGAATAAAAACACCATTACGTAGTCTTGAATCAACAGCATACACTCCATTTCCGATATATCCACGCCACATATAATAAATGTTGAGCCACATACATGTGGACCTATGCTTTTAGACGATTGGCACACACAATCCACACGCACACAATTAACAAAAACATAATAATGACTGTGTGTTAAACAAATACTAGGAGCTATGGAAGAATTCAAAACTAAATGCGTGGTTAGCGATTGGTAAAAACAGTCACGAAATCAGTCAATGTGTAAAATGTATCGGGGGGGGGGGGGCGAAATATGGCGAGTTTGGGGCCAGCATCGCGTCATTCAAGACATGGCTACAGTAAAACGAGGGAGGGATGGAGGCGTTGTGATTTTTATCAACGTGTCTCGGGGTTTCATTATGATTTTTAAAGCCAAACTTTATGAATGAAATGTGATTTTTCTCTCTCTCTCGCTCTCCCTCATCCTCACCCCTCCTCTCCTCCTTCCCTTTTCTAATCGACCCCCTCCCCCCATCTCTCGTTTCCTCTCCATCCTCTCACCCACTCGTCCCTGTTTTTTTCCCCCTCTCCTTCCCCTTTTTCACACGCGATTTCATTGTATGGGCCTCATACATTTTCCGGAGAAATATACAGGCTAACGCGCAGCGCGATGTCGAATCCAGTCCTGCTCTATCCCATTCATAAAAACACATATATAACATAATATCGGGGTGTGTTAATGAGTGCGTGCAGCAGGGCGGAATGGAGGAAAATGACCGTCTGGGAAAATAATCGCAACAATTAAAATTCAGTGTGAAAATATCAAACTAAAACAAAACGCGGCGGTGCATGCGTTACATGCACATGTCGGACTGCGGTGCTGAATTATTCAGTCGACTGGCGAGGGCTGAGCTTATTTCTTTTATTTATTTCTTTTTTTTGCAAGAATGCCGGGGCCTCTGATGGCGAATGGGTGCGTTCATTGATACATCTATCTGGGAAACACTCATTCTCCCTCCCTCCCTCACTCCTCCCATTTGGCCATTTCTCTCTTCCTCAGCGCCGGCTTTCTTTCTGTCAATGTGTTGCACAGTTCCTTTATTTTCAGCACATATAGCCTACAGTCAGTCCTACGCTTAAGATCGCTGCATTCATTATTATGCTTTTGTGCCAGCACCAAATGTGGAAATAACGCCGAACGCACTGTATATGACAGGGCTTTATGACCTATCATGTAGCAACGCCATAGCTGCTCCTACAGGCCAAGCTGCCAATTCTGCCTTCTTTTCTTTGTGAGAACTTCATCACATTTACTTAGTTTAAAGAAGCTGAAAACTAGCGTCGAGTCTTTCACAGGTGAAGCACCAGGTAGCGGCTGCGCTCTGCTCATCAACAGGTGACATACATTAGGAAAATTAACCGGTTAATGCACAGTATTTGATTTTATTCCGCTTGAATCTCACCTTTGCATGGCTTGACGAAGTTTGTGTTTTGAGTGTGGAATGGGCTCATTGTTGCTGGTAGCAACTAGTCGCCATTGAACATCACTTTTTTCTGGTTAATTGAAAAAAGCCTACACCCGCTACCCGCCACTCTGCCCTGGGACGTTTCGGGAGGTTTCCCCACGCAATACACGACACAGCGGATAGCTGTGAACAGTTGCCTCAGCATCACAAGTAGTCTTATATTTGCCCTGCATTTTCATATTATAGAAGCTGATCATTCCGCTTTTTGTGAATGGATGTGTGCTGGATCAGTGCGCGCTTTCACGTGTGCGTGTCCGTATGTTCACCACTGCGTTGTTGTCTTGATTTCCCCGACAGTGTGCGTGTTCGGGCAGTGGTGATGACACGTGATGACTCCAGCGGCGGTTGGGTGCCCCTCGGAGGCGGAGGCCTCAGCCATGTGGTCATATGTAAGGTGCGCAGTCATGACGGCAGAGGGCGGAGAGAATACATCATACGTGGAGAACGGCTACGAGATCGAGCAGTGAGTGTGTGCGTGTGTTATGGCAGTCTTTGGTATCACGTTGCTCCTCAACACCACCTAAAAACTGTACATTCATCTTCTCTGGGGGATTGGTTTCAGGAAGACATATATCTTGGTTGGCAAACTAATTCATTGCCTTTTGTGTCTGTAGCCGGTGTTGGAGTGTGCAGTGCAAAGGGGGTTAGTGTACAACAAGGTGAACCCCATCTTCCATCACTGGCGAGTAGAGGATAGAAAGTTTGGCCTCACGTTCCAGAGTCCTGCCGATGCCATATCCTTTGAGAAAGGGCTGCAGACTGTCTTAGACAAGCTCGACAGAGGTAGAGATACGAGAGCCACATATAAGTGCTGATTTTATTGAAGGCGCTTTAGATCATATCTAGGAACTTTAATCTTCTCTTTTCTTGTTATCAAGGCTCTGATTCACCCTCGTCCTCCACACCAGAAGAGGCCGACACAGAGGATGATGGACAAGCTGTGAGTATCTGACGAGTCACTGCCACCGGGCCCCCCAATGCAGTTATTGGTGTTTTTGACTTGTGGGATGACATGCAACCTCTGCCAGTCCCATACAGGAAGCGAGTCGTCATCCAATAGCAGAAAGGAGATGCTTCCCAAACCCATCACTATAGTGACGAGCGAGTCGTCGTCTACGTGTTTTGTGCGGTCAGAAGAGTTTAGTTTTGGATCCAGCCATGCTGTCACCACTCAGACCCCTGCTCAGGTAGCACAACCTCTTCTGCTCCAAGTCTACAAGTACCATCACTGGTACTTTACTTTGCTGAAAATGATAATATGACAGTGAAGTGACCAGGCAAATGTTGATTTAAATTTCTGCAGATTTCTCTGTACATGTTCCATGGGTCTGTTAGGGGGATCCCAGCAAAATAAGCTACATTCTAAATTCATCACTAGATATTAGAGAAAGTTTGTTTTTTCCTATGTCTCCAAACGTTATGTCCACAGCTACAGCAGAGACATTTATTTATTATACATGAAGTAAAAGCAAAATTAAATTTACCTGCTGACATCTCACTACATGTTAGACCAGAGATGAAAACCTTGTGTAATGCCTTGTCACTGAACACAATGTTCCTGACTCACTCTGTAATCCTATACCCTCTGCATAGATCCACACCAGGCCAGGACAGCACCAGCTATCACAAATGACGACTGTGTTGAATCCCCCAGCGCCCCCGCCACCACCTCCTGCTCCACCTACTCCTCCTGTGGGTCCTCCAGCCTCATCTCCTCTGTCTCCCCTCTCACCTACCATTTCACTTTTGGAAGAGGGAGACCTGCGTAGTGTGGATCCTTGCAAAGACCTGTGGGGTTCTCGAGGTTATGAGGACTACCGACGGGCTGGGGCTACCAGGACTATGGTTGGGGGGCTGACCGGGGGTGTGGTTGTTGGTGGTGGAGGGAGTCTGCAGGACAAGTCAGAACTGTGTGTGGTTCGCTTTGAGAAGGAGCTCGCAGGAGTGGGGACAGCAGACTGCGAAGTAACCGTGAGCCTGGACAGTAAAGCTTCCCAGCGTTTGTCTTCGTCGTCGCCCACCTGTATGTCCATGCCCAATGCTGTGTCAGGCGTGTCCTCAGGTGCCGGTTCACCCCAAGAGACAGGCAAAGGCTCGCCCTCTCCCTGCTGCATCCACACGTCACTGGCCACACCCCGGTCACGGACTCGTAAGAGAGGAGGTGGGGCCAGCAGCAGCGGTGACCCAGGGGCCATCTCCCCCGACGACGACAGCCCATGTCCTCAGGCTTCATCGTCATGTTCATCTCGCTGTGTGTACTGCCGCTCTGTTTTCAGTGCTTCGGAGAATGGGCGGGGCCGCTGCAGAGATGCCCCAGACCCAGCCCTGCACTGCCTTCGCCAGTGGACCTGTGTATGGTGTGCAGAGAGTCTGCTCTACCACTGCATGTCGGACTCTGAAGGAGAGTTCTGGGAGCCTTGCTCATGTGATGACTCGATGGGGGGCCACCCGCACCCCCTCTGCTGTGCCCGCTGGTTGGCCCTACTGGCCCTGTCGCTCTTTGTGCCCTGCATGTGCTGCTACCTGCCTTTACGCGCCTGTCTGCGGTGTGGTGAGAGGTGTGGCTGCTGTGGGGGGAAGCACAAGGCGGTCCGATGAGGCCAGGATAGCGGGTGGGAGGGGTTCTCCAGACCAAGGGGTTTTGGGTGGTGAATAGGGAGAGCATCTGTAGGGATGCAGGAAGTGGAGTTTTACAGGTTGAACAGTGCTCTCAGTACACCCAGACCTCTGACGTGGCCCTCAAAGGCCCCACGACCTTCCACTGCATTCCGCTCTTTCTCTTTTCAACCTGGGGCCTTCCTCACTGGTCCATGCCTGCTAAAGGTGCACTACACTCAGACCAGGCTCTGTGGGAGTCATCTGGAGCCTTCAAAGTGGATTTACTGAGGGTTGGCTGATCTAGAGCTTGCGGTCAGAGACTATATCGCAGGAAGATAATGGCAGAGGCAATGATGATGTGTACACAGTTTCAAATGTCAGTTTGTTTTTTTTATTTAGAAAGAAAAACACAAAAAGATGTTTATATATATGATTGTTATAATTTCAATTGGTATATTTTATTAAATGTAAAACATTAAATTATGACAGAATCCCCCAATAGCACACACGTTCACATATTCACAAACATGAGATGTTGGGGAAGTTATTTGTTTCATGTTGGCCTGTTTATCACTGAGATGAACAGATGTCACCCTTTACCTCTAATTTTACCTCAGATGTTACTCAGACCCTGGTAAAGAAAGGAAAAAGAGGAGTGCGTAGAGGTTTGGAGAGAGTCTCCAAGAAAGTGTGAACATCTGAGACCACTAGGGACAATTATTAAGGGAAGTTGCAATGACAACCACAAAGACTTAAAATCATAATGTGATTCATTATGGTCCTTTGTAACCAAACACAGGTATTTTTGTTTTTTTGAAAAAAAAAAAAAAAAATCAAGAATGTGTGTTCAACAAGACACCCTCACTTTACACATTTTTTCATATTTCCAATATTAATCATAGAAAACATCACATCTCACTACTGTACTTGTTGAATCAGTCAAGGTGCTTACAACTGAGGCCTCTGAGCGAGTCTATTCTACCTAATGTACACAAGGACTGTACAGTCCCAACCCCAAAGAAACACAATACAGGATCCCATGGTTACTAATCTGTAATGTCTCTAGGCCTTTGAATGAGATGCCACCAAAAAATTAAATGCAATGAAACGTATTTTTGTACCAGTCACTCACGTCACAAAAAAATCTAAGCAGAAATTGTTGGAAATGAATACTGTAGTGTGTTATTGTGTTTGATATCAAGCAGAAAAGATAAAAAGGAAGACAAACGTGTTGAGCAGCAGCGCATAGCTCACAGTATAACACTTCAATGTGCTTGCTGTAGACTGTTGACCCTGTGATAAGAAAAGAGACACGTTAACTTGAAAAAGATGAGTGGAGACAAGTCTTTGTTTGGGCACAGTGTCAGATGTGTTTGCTGTCTGTTGCTTTAAGTATGAATTTTAAAAAAAAAGAGCTGCTATTTAAGTCCTTTATGCCCTATTCAGACTTGCCCTCTGCGTCGTAGGACGAGTCAGAGCTTGTGGCAGAGGCAGAAACAATCCTTCAAGTTCTTAATACATTTGAGGTACTGAGAATGCTAAACAGTGTAAAGAAGGTTTTTATACATTTAAAACTGGACTTAAAGATAAATACACCCTAAGACATTTAAAAAAATGCTTCTAGTGATGTATCTTGCATTTCTGTGTTTATTTTGCAGATTAGTGATATATTTTTATACTTCCAGTGACCACCTAGCCAAGGGTAGATTAAAAACTATTTCCATTACAGCTTATTGACAGAATATTTCTCTAAAATCATCCTATGTCAGTATAAACATTAGTTCTTTAGTGTGACCCCCCCCCCAAATGCAATGCAGCGGCAGTATTCATAAGATCACTTTTTTGGTGCCTGGAAAACTTTAAGCTATATCACTAACTGTAAATGTAGTAACTGTTCTCCTGACCAACATGGAGACCAACTACTGCAACATGCTTGCAATCTGGCTTCCTGTGAGTTTTTGGAATTGTAATAAATTAAAAATCAAGGTTGGTTAAGTAAAAGCTGAAACAATACGTGGGAAATAATTGTGAAATGCACTTAGCATCATCATTCAGAGGCATTCTCCTTTAAAATTCCAAATTACTTACACTATGCTCTGTATAATCAGTGTTGTCAGACTACAATCTCACATCTCAAATGAAGAATCTCCTAGTAGACCTTACAATTATGGCAGAATTAACTTTTCAGAAGCTTCAGCAGAATATTTACATTTTAGGTTTAGCCAAGAATTTTTATCCAAAGTGACTTAATGTGAGTGAACACGCAGGTTAGTCTGCCAACAATGTTGGTCCATTAAAGAAAGAAAGAAAAAAAAAAAAAAATACACATAACCTCAGTTGGTCACTACAATGCCATTCACTGATCCTAAATTAACTCTGTCCCCACCCCCTAAACACACACACAGTCCCCACAAATTTGCAATGCAATGACCTGCACACACACACACACAGATACACTTTTCACTCAATGGTGCAGATAAACAGAACTAGTTAAGCCATTGCACAGTTTGCTACTTCTGGTTCAGAAATGGTGTCCGAGTACAGTACTGACAGTCATGCGATCACATTTGCAGGCCTCATTCTTACATCTTAATAAATGTGCCTTTTGATTTGAGTAATCAATAACTTATGATTTCCAAGTAACTCTGTATTAAGTACTATTTACTTTTTTGGTTATTGGTTTCTGCCAATGTGCATATTTTCAAATGTATGTATTTATTAGTTTCAAAGTAATTGAGATATTACCTGTTTATTAATTTATTGAGATATTTATTCTGATTCTTTATTTTTTTGAGACAGGTTTTTATCTTCCGTGCTGTCTTACTTCTGACTTTGTGCCAATGTGCTGCTTTGAGGTGTTACATATCGTGGGTTTGTATCATTATTAAACCCTCACTCTATATTTTAAATCACTGTTGTCTTCTCTCACATGTGCATTAACTCACTGTGTCTTTTTCCCACAAACAGCATGAAATTTGTGTTATTTTTGTATTATTCCACAGAGCTCTAAGGATGTAAAAAATATTTAGTATATAATAGCATTAATTTGTTTAACAAATATTTATATTATTTCCAGCCTTATGAAATCACAGATATTTCAATATACTGCATGCACTTGCTGTATATACAAACACAATATAATACACCCAGTGACCATTAGAGGGAAGTGATAGCACTTTAAAGTTCCTTAAGCACAAAGGGAAATAACAGTAGCACCGATATTACATAAAAAATTACTTTATTCCATGAAGTCAAACCTTTCCTCATCAGAACAGACACAGGTTGTGATCAGTTGTCCTTTAGGTGTGGTGGTCTGTTACTTGGCAGAATACATGTGCTGCCTTTTATGTTTGAGGATCTCAGTGGAAGTGAGGTTCAGGTCTTCATTACAGTCATCACAGTGATAAACTCTGGTAAGACTGGATGCTGAGGAGGAGCCTGCCTTTCCACTTCCTGGCTCTGGAAACCACAGCGCATACGCACAATTAGTGTGATATTATTAAATTAATCAGCCTCTCAATGTGCTAAAGTACTCTACCAAGTACTGCCAAAAGAAATCCCTGACCTTCCTCCAGCTGCTGCCCTTCCGCGGCTGGCCTACAGGAGGCCTCATGCTGCATGCGTTCCAGTGGAGTCAGAGGCATGTAAAGGTCACAGTTAGGACAGCTCCAAAACGTGCGCAAACACTCACTGTAGAGATCCTTTGAGTCCTACAAATCAAATAGTGGAAACACAAGGATCACATTACTATTTTTATTAGGTGAGGTGATCAGTTTATTGTAAATAAGACGCACATAACAAGGGAATCTGAATTGTTTTATTCCTAAATTATATATTAATTTAAGAATAACTACTAGTTGGTTATTCTTTCTTTCTACTACTAACAGTTGAAACATTTCCATTTTGCTGTAGCTTTGTGAGAATACTTTTCTAGATTGTTTCACACAGACTTACAGCCAAACAATTGTAGGTGAAGAAGCTGGTGACACACAGTCCTCCTTTAATGGGGTCCGGCTTGGCCTTGGCTCCTGGAAATAGCGGGTTTAAATCTAAAGCTTTCATGTGAGACAGCTCAGACTCAGACTGAGGGCCGATGTACAAATTCTGGGTCTGGAAAGCTGTGATTCGCCGCAGGCTGTAACTGACCTGTGGGGGAAGGTAAGATAATTAATGAGATCTATCCCACTATTCCTCTCAAGGGTCACGGGAGTGCTGGAGCCTATCCCAGCTGTCACTGAGTGAGAGGCAGGGTATACCCTGGACAGGTTGCCCCGTGTGTATGAGCTACTTGTTGCTTTTGGGATGCATTATACTGTAGCCACCAGGTTAGCACTGCGTCAGTACCTCAGTGTAGAGCAGGAAGCGGACGAGGCCTTCGCTCAGTTTCTCAATGGTTCTGCGGGACACCCTCTGGCCTGTCGTTTCTCTCATTTTGTTCTGTTCCAGCCGGGCCAGTAGCATTTGCTCCCACTCAGCCCTGAGGGTCAGAGCTGTGGACAGCACCTTCAGGGCCTCCTCTGGATCTCTGAGCTCCAGTTCCAGCCAGCCGTCCATCACCAGACGCGTGCAGTCAGCGTTACTGTCCACAGAGTTTGCTACCAGCAGCAGAGCCTGGAAAACAAATGAAGATACAGAGGGAATTAATCCTACTGCAGCATGTGTCACCTGACCAGAACTGGGATCAATGGAATAGACGACAATCTGTACAAAAAGATGTGCAAAATAATGAATGACACAAAAATCAGATTATAAAAATAAAATCTGCAGTAGTATTTAAAGAGATTGAGGTTGCATCAACAGTTTATTCGCATTTTCTGCTCACTTCCTAATGTTAAGCTAGATGAAAAATATTCTGAGCTTTCCTATTTGTCCTTATTGTCTCCTTGCAGCAGATGAAACAACTTTTGTGGCTCAACATCATTATGTCAAGATACTTTAACATAATACATAACTTTATTAATATCAGATGAGTCTTCAAAAACACACTTAGCAGTTTGTGATGCGAACAGAGACATCATACATCTGGTACTAACTTGCAGCGCTGGAACTCGTACACAGTTGGACAAATACGGCTTGTTGGTCTCCAACAGAGTGACGAAGGCTAGCAGCTGGTGTCTGCTGCTGTCCTTTCTATCAGGCCCTGCAGGCAGGAAGCAGAGACAAAGAGGGAGAGGCAGATGGGGGGAATTTTTAAGAAACATCATCACAAATAAATCAGGTCAGTGCAACAAACTGCATCTTCTCTAGATTTAAACATAACATTCAGTTTGAGTCTGTCACATAACCACATCAGTAGTATGAAACAGATGGTATAATGAATCTTGAAAGTAGGCTTATTTAAGCTAATTCATTGATAAATTGTGTTTAAAAATTCAAAGTGTATTGCTTCTTAAAACATTGTTTCAGATGTTTACCTAGTTCTCTGGTGTCATCCTCGGGCACATGTAAAACTTCTGGGTCACTAGCAAACACACTGGTGGGGTGAATCACAACTCCATGCTTATTCTTTGTGTGAAACACCTAGATAATGGAAATTATTTAATATAACAACATACATATGTCATTACTTCAGTCATCATTTGAACATTTTACTGACACGAGGTTTTTCCCTTTATTTAATGTAAATAGTAGCTTGGGTGCAGCAGGTGGCCTGACCTGGTCTGAGTCCTTGCGGGTGGAGTTGTGTTCATCAGGCAGTGCCAGCTGAGGGTAGAGGCCTATGCAAAGCAGCAGCTTAAGCAAAGCCTGCTGGCGGGACGGCAAGTCTTGACTGGCGCTAACTGCCTCCTGTAGCTCCGACACATTGTGACGCAACTTAAACTTCACCTCCTGTTGAAGACCGAACAGCACCACAGACAGATCACTCGGGGTGTTAATGTCACCAATATACAGCGTGGCACAAACACATCCACCTCCATATTTGAAGTTGCAACTTCACTCGGATATGAGTCAAATCCATTACATTTTTTTTAATTGCTATTGGTAAATCATAAGCATACCAAAAGTAGCATAAGAAAACAAACGTGTGTGTATATACTTGAGACTAGTTTTTGAATGAGGATCTGACTTTTAAGGTGGTAAGGTACTCAGAACTTTTAAGGAGCTATGGTATTAGTGTCTTAGTTAATTCAGCAGGTCGAGCACTCGGGTCAGTGCTGAGCATTGTAAAATGAGATCTGAAACCTGTACTCACGTGCAAATGTATATGTGTTGTGTGTCCTGTATCTAGCGTTTGAAGGTTCAGAAACGTACACAAGCTTTGGCTATTGGTGGGGACACAGGACGTAAAGATCCAAATGTCACACACAAATGCAAGATGGCTCAACTTTGGGACTGACTTGTGAACACACCTCTGCAACAGCTCACTTAAAAGAGCTTTAATTTGGACCTCTTGGATAGACATTTGTAGATTTATGAGGTGAAATGTGCAGTTTGGTTGATTATATTTGTATATTTAGAAATAGATTGTACAGCGCAGTATTTATGATGCTCAGCGTAAATTGTTCCCGATGTCTAAAGAAGGCTGCTCTTGTGACGTCTAGTAAAAACCTCAATCATGAACTTACTGTCTAATGAAAAACAAATACAGTGTTGAATCTTGTGTGAAGCAGAACAGGAGACTTTTGTGTATTTAAAGCTGACAGTTATCTCACAGATGCAGCAGCATTTGAAGCGTCTTGTAAGGCAATGTGGACTTGGCTCTTGTATGCGCATGACACAAATGTTGAGAGGTTTAGGGCTTCTTTCTACACTGTACTCACCTGTATATCCATGTTCCGTCCTGATTCCTCTTTACCCTTCTTACATCTGCCTCTTTCCTCTGTGTCTGATCCTGAGGAGAAATCTCCATCCTGGCCCTCGTCCAGCCTCAGGACTTTACGTTTGGTACCCTCCTGCTGCTCGTGATCTCTCTTCATCTGGTGCAGCTTTCTCCTCTCTGTTAGCCTCTTCCTACGCTGCCCACGGTCACCACCAGAGGAAGCACAGTCCTCTGATTCCAGCAAGCCGTGGCTCCTGAGCAAGTCCTGTTAACCAGACAAGAAGCACAGATTGAGAAACACATAAAAATGTGTGTGTGTGAGCCACTGGGTCAACAGCCTACCTTGAACTGTCTGCGTAGGTTGACCATCTCATATAGTCGCTGCTCCTCCAAGCCTCTCCTCCTGCACCATTTCCTTGAGCCACCACCTCTTTCGCCTTTCACCTGTTGAGCTCAAAAGATGAACTACAAGTCCGATGTGTAGCACAACTACTGTATTGTCAAATCTGTTTGCATTTAACAGCCAATGCCACATCTTGTTTCCCTTACTGACCTCCACCCAGGCATTGAAGGTGTTGAGCAGGGAGAAGGGGTCTCCCTGATTGCTGTGCAGGGGCTGGCGCGCAGTAGAACAGTCTGGGTTGTGTTGTGAGCTGCGCAGGAAAGGTGACTGAACACTGAGAGCTGCAGCCACTGTCAACACAGGCTCTACCAGGTTAAACAAGGAGCCCAGCACCAACATCTTCCCTGAATGAACGCAAACATGCACCCATAGTTAAATCTAACAACTGGTTAAAGCTCCTGTGTGTTTCACTTGAGCATTTGATATTTCCTCATCATCGCATTAACATCACATAAATAGTATTCAAATTTACCTAAAACTAGATAAAAGGAAACTCAATTAAACATACGAGACAAAAAATTACAATTGTTCGTTAATCTAATTCTTCATTCTTACATATTTGTGTGTGACAGGTGTGAAACAGGTCTTAGCGGCACGTTCTTAGTTAAAAAAAAGAGAAATCTGGTTTTTCACTATCAAAGTCTGATCTTGACAACACAGGTTTGTAGAATTGTGGAGATTTCTGAAAACCTTAGTAGAAGGCTTTCAAAAGAGTTAACAAGAAAGATCACAGAGAGCAAGGTGTGTAATAGGTTGGGAGGTCACAAGGAATCCCAGAGTAATGTATAGAAAACTAAAGACCTCTCTTCGTGTGGCTAATGCCCATGTTCATGAGTCCGCCATCAGGAGAATATGGAACAACAATAGTGTGTATGGAGAGTTGCAGGGAGGAAGCCACTACACAAAATAAACAGTGCTGCTCATAAAGGCCACGTGAAAAACTCAGGTTATTGGAAAAATGTTCTGAGGACATATGAGCCCAAAGTAAAACTTTTTGGCTTGAATGAAAACATTGTGTTTGGTGATAATTGCACACTGCACAAGAACCTTATACCATCTATGAAACATTGTGGTGGAAGCATAAAGATTAGTTCCTGCTTTGCTGGCTCTGAACCAGGATGGCTTGCCATTGATAGGGCTATGAATTCCGAGTTTAATTCTGAAAAAATGTGGAAAATATGCAATATAGACCTTAAGTCTTTAAGCATTTGTCTCTTCTAGACTTGACTACTGCAATTCACTGTTAATAGGATGCACCAATAATTCATTAAAAAGCCTACAGTTAATCCAGAATGCTGCAGCCAG
>JAUMHL010000005.1:4139160-4186824 GCA_032362345.1 Sandelia bainsii
GCAGTGTAAAGCGCTTTGAGTACCAGTATAGGTAGAAAAGCGCTATATAAGTGCAGACCATTTACCATTTACCATTATTATGTCCAACAACCTGCTAAAATGGAGGAAAATAATTTCTAATGCAAACAAATCAATTTCAAATGCAAATTCAGATTAAAATAGATACAATGGATTAGAATATGCAACGCAAATGAAAAGCATAGTGCTTACAAATGGAAATGCATAGGATTTTAGATTGTATTAGATATTTTATTTAAAAACATATGATGTAAAATATACATGGACACAGATCTGAGACAGAATTAAAGATTGTACTGATGTGCTGACTGCATGAAAGGCCATATTAAACATGAAAGATTGAACTATACATTTTATTCTGTTTTATGGTGATAAAAAGGCAGTTCATAATTAGAAAGGGTAATGTTTTTGAAAGTGACCACTATGTTCTGAGATTTCTAAAAATCACTAATAAATGTAAAATCAATAATAAAATGCAATAGAATACCAAACCATAGGAGGTAAGATGGAATGACCTTGCTGTAATTTTGTTTTTCATTTATAAAAATTAGAACAAAGACAACAGCTAAAAGTAGTGGAACATTCTTATGATGGCTTATGATAAAACAAAGCACAACAACACATATTTCATATGTACATGTGTAACAATCATGCCTGAAATCTATTTCACGTGTGCCACATAACATCATTCTCCTTTAAAACCAGCTAAAAACAACAGCAAGAAAAAACAACAACACAAAAATAAAACATTTATTTACATTTAAAATCATTTCATTAACCTCGCCCTCATAAAATTGCAGTGGACATAAAATGTGTTGCAGTTCTTTAAGCAATGAGTGCATTTTCCACTGCAGCTAAGACCAGAAGTCGAGGCCACAACATCAGATAGAAAGTCACTGTGGTGTTTCACTGAAGTAACAACCCATACTGTGGTATGTGTCATCAGCATGTGTTCATGTCCATATCTTTGGTCTCGTTTGACTGTGTGTCAGTGATCTACACTCCCGTCTTTTCTTTGATCCAGCCACGGAATTTGGTGACTCTTGTGTAGATGCCAGGTTTGTTTCTGCGCGCGCAGCCGTCACCCCAGCTGACTACTCCTGCCAAAAACTTGCGACTGCCGGACGCACTGGACAGAGGACCGCCAGAGTCGCCCTAAACAAGACAAACGCACACGTGCACGTGTTAGCGTAGAGGTACAGTACGTAGGGGCAGTGTAACACACAATTTCCTTTTCTTTTCTTTTCTACACATTTTCCTCAAAGCTCCTTCACTTTTACAATCAGAAATGTTTTTTTCTCCATGACCATGCTAATCAAGGGGTCAGCTTTGTTGTACCATTTGAAGCAGAACTATATAAACTGAATAGGCCTAATGATTTCCTGTCAACACAGTACACTTGACAGTTGAGTGAATTTTAGATAATATTATCAATAATTTTTATCTTTGATAAAATATTTCTATCCCATCTTTTGTGTGAGATAGATTCTGTTGGAACACTCTGGGGGGAAACTGTTAAAAGAGAAAGCAAGCAAGGCAGCATAGTGCTCTTGGGCTTTTTATTACCTGACAGGCATCAACCCCTCCAGTCAACACTCCAGCACACAACATCCGAGATGTGATCTGCCCTGCCATCAAAGTGCCACACACTGTGCTGTTGATGATTCGGACCTGAGCCTTTTGGAGCACTGTAGCAGCAGAACCTGAATCACAAACACACACAAGGATACCATCACTATTACGTTTGCCTTAATCATGTCAGCAGGTTGGGCAGGTTGGGTCATTAAACATGCAATAACAGCAGGCCTTCATTGAAGAAAAGCAAAATAAATACACATTTGCAAAGCAATAAATAAATTAAAAAACTACTGCTACATCCTATACAAATTATTTTATAGATAAATCACAAAGGAAAAAATCACTAACAAGAAACTGTACTTAGATATTTTGAAGATAACTTTTCCACATTAGTTGCTACAGACTGACCTCCTTCTCGAGTGGCACCCCATCCAGTGATCCACACTGTGTCACCGGCTGGAAAATCATGCGTGGGAGCTGGCAAGCAGATGGGCCTGATGTAGTCCGAGTAGGTGACAGGACTGTCAAGCTCCATCAGGGCAATGTCATTGTCAAAGGTGTATGCGTTGTAGTGAGGATGAGGTATGATCTGCTTCAGGTTCCTCTTCACCACAGTGTTCGCAATATTCCGCTGGGTGTGAAGGCCAATTTGAGCTTCCCACGTGCTGGCCTGCGAGAATCTGGACACACACACAGATCACAAAATGTATTAATCCTCAAATTTTTACAATTGTGAACTAACATGTATGTGGTTTATGGCTACTGTTAAATGAGTTTGGAAGAGTGTGTGACAATTCATGCTGCTTCCAAACTGAACGCCAAAAACCTTTATTTAAAAAGGAAGTTGTTGTTCTAATACAAATTCCCACTGTAAAAAATGTGTAGGAAGAAACTGTGTATATAATATCAACCCACAGAATATACTATATAGTAAATTCATTCAAAAACATGATTTTTGAGCCACATTGTCAGCAAAAGCTCTACATCTGCTAACCTTGGGCCTGGGTTTATTGCATGGTAAAGTATTCAAGCACACTTCCAACATTGTGTTGTTTGTAAAAACACAAAGGTGAAAGGTTTCACTTCACATGTGACAATTCCTGTCACACCATCTTAGTTATTCGACATTATGCAAAAAAAAAAATACAGTATTTATTTCTAGTTAGTAGTGAATATGTATGCATTTGTAAAGCAAGTAGAATCCTACTTTATTTTGCTGTCGTCTTGCACACAGTGGGCAGCCGTAACCAGCCATTTTGGACTGATGATGGATGCTCCGCACACGTGACCATGGGGTTTGACTTGGAGGCTGACCTGCCAGGGAAACTCCCCGTCTTCTGCATCCTGACCACCCACAATACGTGATGACTTGAACCTGTTCTTACCGCATTCTGCAAAGTAAGAAGTCAGTCACAGGGTTGACTTATTGCAACTTGTTGTGGTGTCTCAAGTGTGTCAAAGTTCACATCTGGGCCATGCTCTTCAAATGTGGTTAATGTTATTCAGGCTAACACGCAGACAACAGCCTAAAATAATCCTGCAGCTACATGAGGCGTGTTATGATGCACAGATTGATTCATGTACATACATGTTCATTTTACACGTGTTTCTGCATTTTACTTTTACTGTTATCTTGCTCTACATTTGCGCTTCATCCTCCATTGTTGCCACACTTTCATTTCAGTTATATAAGATATTTCCAGTCAATGTGACCACAGGTGTTCTTAGTGCTTGACTGGTGATGATACAGTGATAATTACAAGCCTGCTATGAAAATGTAATATTTCTAAAACGTACTGTAAAGTAGCATTAATAGCATAAGCAAATTTCAGCAAAGTGAATTCTGTACTCATTGCTGAGAAATGTTGGATTCAAATCATAAATTCCCATCACAATTATTTCAACATTCTCGTCTTTATATCTAGCAAAGGAGTCAGTTGGCCCTAAAACGTCTTGGTTATGATACAGCTAACTGTGAATAAGCTACACTTTAGCATGTTTGGGCTTAAGGACCAGATAAGGCTCCAGATCAATTATAATAAATTAATAATCATCATGAACTATTATCCACAAACAAAGATGCAAGATATTAAGAGATATTAACTAGATTTTAAATCTGCACATACACCAACTGAGGTTTTGTTTGTGACATACCACAGTTGTCCTCGTCAGATCCATCGTCACAGTCATTTGTCCCGTCACATTCTGGGTTCACTTTACTGATGCAAACATTGTTTTTACATTTATATGTGAGGTCAGTGCAGCTTATGCCAGTTACACCAGACTCTACAGAGAGAGGAGGGAAGAATAAGGCTTCAGATTTGGTTGACTATTCCTTTGGGCATGGCACATATTCTCCTTTTTATACTGCACCTCGTCATTTGATACAATTGACTATTTTGTAATTTATACAGAAAAAATATATCTTACCTTTCGCACAGTCGAGCTCATCTGACCCATCCCCACAGTTATCTGTTCCGTCACAGCGATTCTTCTCGGAAACACATTTACCGTTCTTACATGTGATTTGTCCAGCTTTACACCCACCTTAAAAAGAAAAGAAACATGTATGAATGAACCAACAGTCTTTCATTGTTTATGTAAAACTGTAAAATGCAACCTCCATCAGTGCCAATTGGTCTTACAGTTCAGTTCATCTGTGCCATCTCCGCAGTCATCTACACTGTCACATTTCCAGAACGTGGGCTTACACAGTCCATTTTTACAACTGATATCTTCTGCTTCACACTCTGGAGGAAAACACAGTTAAAAATATCATTTATAATTATAAAAAGTTTTAAAACAGCTGCTTTTCTAAGTGCAATATGTTAATAATACTTACTGCAGTTTAACTCATCGCTCATGTCTCCACAATCATTCCAGCCATCACACCTGAGCGCTGATCTGATACAGCGCTGATTTGTGCACTGGAACTGGTTTGGACAAGCTGTGGACGAGAGGGTTCACGTGAGATACACCTTCTTAAGATACGTGAGAAACTCATCACCTTGGAGAAACTAAGTCACTCACGGTCATTCGAGTCAATGGCCTCATACTCTGCCTCAAAACCTCGGTCCACGTAAGAGGAATCGGAAGCAAACTCCACACTCATGGTGTTGGTGGTACTAGTTTCCGTTACCGTTTTGTCTGGTTGCTCTCCACAATATCTGAGGAGGAGACGCAGAATCAGTGACATGTCTGCTTTGTTGTTTAACCCTTATCGGTTTCTTTTCATTCATGCAAACACGGTCTCACTTCTTTCCATTGACCATCACGTAGTCTTTACTACAGTCCTTTTTGTTTTTCTTTCCAGGCTCAGCCAAGAGGAACTTTTTGAACGTCACCTTCACTGCCTTCCCCTGAGGGACCTTAAAGATGGACAAAAACGTGGTGACAAATGACCGATACAAAACAGAAACCAGAGTGAAATATATGGATGGATAATGTGTAAATTAAGTGCCAACATCTCACCTGTATTGACCACTGACATGTAATTTTAGGAGGATAGTAATTTGGGAAATTGGGAGAAGAGAAGGTTCCTCTTTCACCAATCAGCTGGCCACCACATGCTGTTTTAAAAAAAGTGACGTGTGTTAGTATTTGCACAAATACTAGACATGTATGTTGTAGCCTGTAGGGGAGGGCGCATGTGAGCTACAAACGTATGTATTCCATACCTGTAGTTCCACTTTGGACTTGTGAGAATTTTGCTCTGAAACCTGGGTAGTTCTTCTCATTATTTGTGGCCATTGTCACCAGCATGACATTTCGAGAAGACTGAAAGCTCAGTGGTTTACTGTGTGAATGGTAGCCACACAACCTGTGAGAAAAATACAAACAACATGAAAAAGGCATGCAATTTTTAATTTCATTTTCTCAAATCTCATATTAGACAGTACATGTCAGTTATCTGATGATGATAAATAAATAAATACTTATGTGTGAAATGCACACTTCCTGCTGGTCAAGAACTGAAATCCTCATTTAAACTTCATCTTCACTTACAAGATAATTTACTCTTACAAGTTTTTTTTTTACATTTTGGAGAAAGCAATCACTTTTCACTTATTTAGCCATGTTGCTCCCTTCCCAGATTTACATTACATTACATTAGCATGAGTATCATCGTAGGCAACTGCACCTTTTTGTACAATAAAGAATCCATCATCTGACCAGCAGAGGGTGTTAGATACAAGATAAAATCTTCTCTGTTCAAATCTAAAAACACATAATGTGCCAAAACTTGCTTAAAGCTGTAAATAGATGAGACAAAGAGCAAACTCACTCTTGTATTGCGCGACTCTCAAGGGCCACCAGGGAGTCATAGATTTTGATAAAGTCATTTGTGCAGTTATCTTCTAGAAGCAACGTATCAAACTGAAGCTGGATGACATTGTTGGGGTCTGCTCTCAGTTGCCACTGCGTGAAGGTGTTGCTGGAATAAGGCTTATCAGGAAATCCAGGGGACTGGATCTGCCGTATTTGATTGGCCTTTGCATGTTCTGAAAACCTGAGAACACCTGACAACAGAAACAAGGACATTTAGCAAATTTAGTAAATAGATCATGTTCAGTGGACTGCAGTAGCCCACCTATCCCAATAGAAATTTAAATTATGAAATATTTATCAATGTATTCTGACATTACTGTGCTGATATTTATTATAGAAATGTTCAATAATATAAAAACATGCAACTGTACAATACTTACAGTTGTGTTTAATTACCAGAGATGGTAAATACCCAAGAACATTTACTCAAGTACTTGTACTTTACTGGAGTACTTCCATTTTAATTGTACTTTTACTTTTACTCCACCACAGTTTTAGAGGGAATTATTGTACTTTCACTCCCCTACATTCATTTTATAGTTTTAGCTACTCGTTACTTTACAAACGTGAGTCCTTATAAAAATATAATCAAATAATAACTGCTGTTTTATTATGGATGAAGCAACTGTCAGTACATTGGTTAAGTAGTTACAATTAGCTCCACCTTTACCAGCTGTGCCATTTTTGGTCCACATCAAGTCACTGGGTACCAGAGATTTTTGATGATTATTATTATATTTTAATCACTATACATTTCCTGTGCCATAATTTTCACCTTTAAGAATGTGAATAGCATCAAATTCAATTTTGTTTTCCTTGAGGAGTACTTCTGCACATTAAGTACATTTTAAAGCATATACTTCATACTTTTACTTGAGTACAAGTTTGGAAGTGGTATGTCTATTTGTAGTGAAGTATCTTCTTAGGAAGTTCCTTGCACTTTTCTATCCTTCTACCACCTCTGCTAATTACTTATTTACATTACACGTCCTGTATTTGATGAAACAAAAGAATATTATTTGTACATTATTTTTTCATTTTGTTTTCCATATATATTGATATTATCAAATACACCACTTGAAAAATGAATGATGTAGAAAATCTCAGCACTTACTGTTGAATGATGGTGACAACATGCGGGCATCAATTGCTGTGAGATCAAGCATAAAACAAAGATCTCAGACGGAGTAAAGATGAGGACACTGACAACAAAACATCCGTAGCTCACAACCAGACAGACACTAACAACTGACTCCACAACAAATCACAAGCAAAACATAACGATGGACTAAAAAGACAACAGTCTGGATTCCAGGTTCTTTGACTCTACCTGAAGACACCACATCCTCAAGGACCAGAGAGTTGTCTGATTTGGAGAAGGTACGCTGCCCTTTGTCCACTAGGCTGCCCACTGAAGACATAGCATCGTCGACAGCTGCCTGCTCCTCTGCAGGCACTCTGAACTCAGACAGGTAGTATGCGATGACACTGCCTTCACTAGAGACAATGAGACAAACAATACTGGTACTGTGGTGGAGCCAAGTCAAAAACTAAATGTTACTATATTAAGAGGGACAGACACACTACAGTGTCTTACCTGAAAGCTTGAACTGCAGAACCAACATAGTATTTCAGTAGTGAACTTTTGGCATATATTGTTTTAAGCTGAAAGAAACAGGAACACAATCATGATGAGAATGAAACAACAACAACAACAAAGAAACAACTGCCGTAACTGAGATGATATCAGTTTCATTTTTGAGGTCTGAGCAGTAGAATTACCTGTGAAGTCACCTGGTTGGCGAGTGCCTTGAACTCTGAGCTGTCTGAGTTCTCATAGGGGTCTATAAATGCCTGGTTGGTGATCCGCATGGAGCCAGTGTACATCCTCCTGTGCCACACATCTTTACGGACTGCAGGATCACACAGACAAGACTGAAGATGCACATCTACAATCTTACACAATCTTAGTCCAGATTACAATTGAGTCTGTCTGGGTTATTTAAGTGTTAGTGTTTTTTATTTATCTAAAGAACTGGAGGCCTCATCTGCCTCAGTTAAAGTCAGGGTTCATGATTCAACAATAGAAAGGAGACTGGGCAAAAATGACGTCCATGGGAGAGTTCCAAGGTGAAAGTCACTGCTGACTAAAAAGAACACATCTCATCTCACATTTGCCAAAAAACACCTTGAGACAAAAGTTGAACTTTTTGGAAGGTGTGCGTCCTGTTAGATCTGGTGTAAAACTAACATAGCATTTCATAAAAAAAACATAACAGTCAAACATGGTGGTGGTAGTGTGATGGTCTGGGGCTGCTTTGCAGCTTAATGACATGACCTTAAACAAGCTGTTCATGCTCGAAAAAACCTCCAATGTGGCTGAATTAAAACAATTCTGCAAAGAAGAGTGGGTTAGAATTCCTCCACAGTGATGTGAAAAGCTTGAATGCTGTTGTTGCCGCCAAGGGTGGTACACACAGTCATTAGGTTTAGGGGGCAATTACTTTTTCATATACGAACAGGCAGGTTTGGACAGCTTCTTTACCTTAATAAATGAATTAATCATTTAAAATCTGCATTTTGTATTTACTCTGGTTATCTTTGTGTAATATCAAATTCAGGAAGGGGCAAATACTTTTTCATAGCGTTGTATATATTCTACCTCTACAGTCAGTTTATGGGCCTGTTTGTTAAGGTTTTTCAAACACACTATTAGATTCTGTAGCATTTCAGATCTTACAGTTCGTAGATATTCTACCCTGAATAAGTTCTGTATAGTAGCAGTGTTTGTCATTATGATTAGGTTACTAAAAGTTTCTGTTGCTTTTTCATTGAGTTTGTTATTGTGTTACATTTACACTACACAATGGATTAATGGGAGGGGGACTTACAGTGGAAATGCCAGACCAGCAGTCCAGTAATAAGTGCAATAACAGCAGCAGCAATCACCACACCGATTATAAGCCCAAGTCTCCCAGGACCCTTTTTCTTCTCGAGCTTCTTATTATCTGATGCAGGAAGGAACTGGATGTTCGTATCCCAGTCTTTGTCCTGGAAAACAGACAGACAGAACTATCAATACATAAAACTGGAGACACATATTAAGCTACAAAATCAAAATATTAACTATGTACTATCTAGGAATTAAGATAGTACTTTGCAATAAATTATCTTTTACCTGGTAACAACCTTAGCAGCAACAGTTTTTCTGTGGTGCCATGATACAGTATGTACTAGGGATGTTCTTGTATATATTTTTCCAATTCACTTTACACACTATGCAGCAAATCTGCGTCACAAAAGTCTTGGCAAACTCCCAATCTAATTTATAGATGTACACATCAAAATAAGTGAAACTAGTTCTAAAACGCATAAACATCAATATATTTACTTTACAACTCTTTAAGTAACTTACCATCGCGTACACAATAAAATACACAAAACGTAAACAGAGAAGTTTACCAGCAAAATGTCTGAAAGCGCACCAATGTGAGGCAAATGGGTCACATTTCAAAATAAAACAAACCCAGTACTTCCTGTTATGACAGAACTTCCTATTGTCATACATCTCTACCACAAATTAACAACTTTATTAGAACACAGAAAGATACAAAATATGCATAAACTACAAAGTACAGTGATGATGTTGCGCTATATTGTGAACAGGACAGTGTACGTCCTTCTGATAGCCGACCAACATTAATCTAGGTTAACTTCAAATGTAACTTCAACAGATGAGTAGTAGAAGACGTGTTTCTGTGAACTGATTGCCTGCTTTACTAGGAAGTACAGAACTATATCTGAGTTATTAAACTCTTATCTGAGTACTTACACTGGACAAATTGACAAGGTTCTTATTTGAGTTGATAAGTAATAGTGAAAGATTTTCTTAGTATTTTAATTGTATTACACGTGATAAATACCCATTACATCACTATAATTTTCCATATATTTACCAGGTAAAAGTTTAACAATTAGTGGACTGTAATAGAAAGAGTTACCCTATAATAATTATTATTATTATTATTACTATCCCATCTATTTCATAGAAGGTATGTCCCTTTACTTTCCATTTACAAGCCTTCAGTGTCTGAGTAGATTTAACCCGAAGATAAGTGACAGCAGCAAACAGCAAGTAGGTACTTGCATAAATTTAGGAATGTCCCCCAACGGTCGCCTATAGAATAAGGTTCTCAACCACAGTCACTGGTTAACAGTGTCCTGAAATACTGACAAAATGTTTTTCTTTTTGATAGAAAGAAAGTTTCATTCAAAATCGACTCATTAAAAAAAACACCAAAGACAGTTTCAGCCTCTGGGATTGTTATGAAAGAAACTTCAAGGGTGAGTCACTGTTTTGTCGTTGCCTTTAAGAGGTGAGATAGGAGGGAGGAGGGAGTACAAAGGTTTCACCATATAAAATGTTGTCAAACCTGTTGGAAACAAACCACTCACAGATCTGTGTAACAAGTTTCTGTGAGTGCTCGCTGTGCACCGAATTAAAGCCCTCTGAAAAAGCCGACTACTTCACGGTCCACAGAAATGTCACCCAAAAAAAAACGTGATGGGATTTTGTGCCTGTTAATTTTACATTTACAAGGTGTTTACTGGAAGCTCATCTGCAGTGCAACACTTCAAGACCAATAAATGTTTTATAAGTGAAGGGCAACACTTTTCTTTCAACCTGTTTAAACCTCATAATCATGCTAAATGACGGAGAAAGAATGCATTACACTGCACAGTGACAGCTCAAGCATTCAATTGTAAAGCCTGGACAGGATGGTTATATTACATATTACAAGAGCAGGGTTTACATTTGTCACTTTTAACTGTCATTTAAAGGCACACTGCTGACACTGCAGTCTGTGGAACAGTCCAACTGCCCTACATATGGTTTTGTATTGTCAATTAATAAAATATTAAGTGTAACATGAGAAAATGTGTCAAAACGCAACATCTCCTCGTGAATGTTCATGGTTATTAGCTTCTAAAAAATGTTGGTATACTGTAATTCAATTATTGCCATCGTTGTCAAAAACTACTTTATATCGACCATGTTGCTTATGATTTTTGGTGATAAGCAAAATCTTTACAACATACGCAATATAACCAGAATCTGTTTAAAATAGTGTTGTTATCACATTATCAATCTTTTAGGATATTAAATCTACTTAACAACTCAAACCACAACACTAGTGAGCAAGTCACAACAGGGTGGAGCATCTGGAAGAATTCAGGCAGCAGCCTGAAGATGGCTACATCCTGAGGACATTCACTGATGAAGGCCAGGAGGGTGCCCAAATATTTTCATGTCACAAACCATAAAATAAGAATTTGAAAGAAGTTTTATCCAATGTTCTGAGAATGTTTAATGGTTTAAGAGGTTATTTTGTGGAGTATTGTTTATTCTACAGGCGTGTAGACATCTCAGTGCTTTCTCTTCTGTCGGTTTCTTAGTAATCAGTTTTTCGTTGGGTTTCGTGGAAATCAGTGAGGAGGAGCTCGGTATGTGCAGACTCTTCAGGCTTGTTTGTTCATAGGATATTCCAAAAACCTGTTATGAGTACAATGAAACCACAAGCCAACAAAATGATCTACTGCGCAAATCAGAATGAAAAAAGATCTGTCATATGTCCATCACAGTGATATCCAGAATTGAAATAGCAAAATAACACATTTAGGGGATTATGTAGTGTCAGAGGAGGCATTTGCTCTGTAGAATAAATATGACAAGTTTAAAATCTCACCCAAGGAAATACCAAATTAACCTGCTGACACACTGCTAGATCTTTTTTTTTTTAACTCCTTAGCTCAGTGTGTTGCTGGTTGCTTCGGTAAAAAAGTGTTACACACAGGCTATGTGTGGAATGACAACACAAGATAATAATCTACTTAATGTCTCAGAGGGCGCGCTGGTTTATTTGGCTATTTATTTTAATTAAGTTGGTTTCTGTAGCTATTAGGTTCATGATGCTCCCCACGTCCCATAAAAACACACCAATCAACGTCAGCGTCGCGTTATCCAGGTAAATCTAAAATCACACACATTTAATCAAAAAGCAAAACCTCCACCTAGGTTTTATGAGCTCTTCCTGTGCAGAAATAAAACAGTTTCTTACCGATTTTGGCGTGTATCTCATTCCAGTCTCCATGTAATCCATCAGGAGTCGATAACTCGACTAAAACTGCTAAAAACCCAAAATGTCCTCACACACCTGGAACCTCCGCTCGTCTTTCCTCTTCACCTCTTTCTGTCTATTTTCTTTGACCTCTAGTGGTTTAAGAGACCCTGTGTACCTCCACACAGGTTCCCTTTTCCTTCCAGGTGAACCTGCAGGCCCGGTCGCCGAGAGATGACTCAGTGTTTGTCAACGAATTCAACCTGCGAATAAAAATATCGATACTCCACAATAAAAACAGGTCACGGAGAAGAAAAGAGAACTCGTCTCCTGTCGAGATGTTCACAAATGTCTATGTGACGATGATACGTCGCTGTCCTGTGTGACTACAACCGAGAAACCTGGCGAGACGGCGGAAAAAAAAACTTTTTCCGGGAGCCTCAAGTTTCTGCGGGCGTGTCTCCGCTCAGTATACACCTGTAAGCACTTCCTGTTTACCTGACACAGGTGAGAAAAACGATGTTTGTTTGTTTTTTAAACGACGCTTTATGAGAAACCAAAGTTTCAAAACAGCAAATAAATATAATTAAGTAAAGGTTAATTATACCGATTGTTATATAAGTTTGTTCTGAAGCAGGTGCGGACTATATTTTAGGTTGGCCATTACTTCAAGGAGTTCTGTTAAAAAAAACAACAATAAAAAATAAAATAAGATAAAAAACAAGAATACTACAGCTGTTTTTACGTATGTAAAACATGCTCTGGGAAAAAGGTTTTATACAACCTACTTTTGGTATCATTCATGTGATCTTATCTTGTGCAATGTAATATGACTCACTACTGCTGAATCAGGTTTTGAACATCCACGATGAGCAACTGGTTTCTGTTCGACAACACAGCAGCCCAACAAAAAACGAAATTCCCCCAGTCTGTGGGGATAATTTTACACCAGGACACACAAAGTATAATCATTGTAAGTAATTTCAGAGGCTGTAACAACCCGCTGAACACATGCGGAGGGATACTACCAGGTCGCACTATTTAATCCAGACTGGGAATGGTTGTAATATTGGGACAGTTTTAACACTACTAACTCTACCACAGAAGGATATGACAGGAATCCTATGATTATGTCAGTGTTTACCCACTGCTACATAACAGTTGTCAAGGTTGGAAACAGTTGTGTGCAGATTGTATATAGGAAATGTGGATTTTCAGGTTAGAAAGTAATTTATTTGACCCAGACTATATTTTGTTTAGTACTTATACTATTGCAGATGACATTATATGATTTACATTAGATTAAATTGTAGTTCCTCAGGTCAAATGTGATGTATTTTCCACTGCTAATTTCAAAATAAAGTGCTAATACAACTAGGTAGTTTAGATTTTTATATTCCATTTATATATATATATATATTTTTTTTGCTTATTCTGTGTGCCTATATATTCTTGTACTGTTAAAGCTGGAGCCACGTCGTCTCGTCTCTCTGTGTACCTGTGCAGTATATAGCAGAGATGACAATAAAGTTTAGTTTGACTTTGATTTTGTAAGCAGTGGATGACAGGGTTGATGTGGATTACAAACTGTATAACTAGAACAGTTTATTGATTTTAATAATTTTACAGAATAAAAAAAAAAAAAGTCAGATCAGTTGCAAAGACAAATGTGAGACTGTGTGTGAAGGTATGTAAGGTTGATTCATACTGCATGCACAGTCTGTGTTCTCCCTGTCTCCCCTACTCTACAGGACAAACACTTTTTGCGTATCTCTCTACACATCCATCCATCCATGAAAAGACAACGCATCCATATGGAAGTTGTGAATTTATTGATGTGTATCCCCCATAAACCAGAAATCTGTTTCCGTTTCCACTGGTGTCAATCTTTTTTTTTAAATCACTAATATGCATATTATATTAGTTCCCAGTTCCCTCCCACAATCAAGCAGGCAATTACACGATTGAAGCCGTTTGGGTGCATAGTGAGACAGTCACATACAGAGATACTGTCACAGGAAGAGAAAAAAAAAATAGAAAACAAGAAAACAAACTTAAAAATATAGATCATATCATTTTATATAAGAACAATGCACACCACAGGTAATCCTCTGGAAAAAAGCCATGATTGCAACATCAACTATACAGGCATACAAAGACGATACTAAGAGAGAGAAAAAAGGATTTCAGGATTCAGTTTACTTGTGTCAATCTCTACCTGTAAAAATACACCACTTTTCTCTTTAAAAAAAAGAAAAAGAAATCAGTTCTCCAAGCCTCGTCTTTCTGTGTGTCTCTGTCTGCCTGCACAGCCCTCCAGCTCCGAGTTGTCTTCAGGTGGTTTTGATCCAAGGCCGGCACAAGCCTTCCCGAGGACCCAAAGCCCAAAAATAATCCAGACAGCATCGTTTGTTTTAACTCCCATAAACGCCCCAAATAGCTTTAGCTTCAAATTATTTGTTACAATCCCCAAATTTGGTATGACCATGATCGTAAAACAGATATTGTGATCACATTTATTTGCATTAGCACCCCCACATCCTGCAGACGGTGCAAATTTATATTTAATTTGGTGGCCCCTGGTGCCTGTTGGGGCAAGCAGCTATTACATTTCCTTGTCCCTCTGGCGGGGCCCATTTGATCTATAGGGCTAAAAGGTAAAGCCAAATTTGCTTTCAAAGTATGATTTTCTGGTACTTGGTTTTTGCTAAGACAACAACACAGCAACACTTGTTTGTGGCATATCATCGCCCACTGTCTGTGGACAATGTTTCTGATGCTGCATTTAAAAACAGAGTCTCGAGGGATCAGGTACATAGTATGGAAAAAAAAAAGTTTCCACAATACATTCAACTATGTAGCACGTGTCAATTGATAAAGATTTATCTTAGTAAATGGAGATAAATGATCACATTCACTTAACAGGGGTTCAGAGTAGGTTCTGTGTGATGTGTTTGAGCTGGGGGCCTGTGCACACCTTCACCTTCCCCGACTCTTTCTCAACAGTGTGCCTGCAAACACAGCTCCTGACCACCACGCTAAGAACCCTAAACCAACACATAACTTCTTCCCTGGAAAAAAGGTGGAATAAAAACATCTACTCTTATATATATTTAAACTGTATATGTATATTTAGTCTGTTATCATAACAAAGAACAGAAAGTAAATAATACATGATCTCATTTTTTCTCATTTGTTGTTTCACTATACATTTTAATCGGTACAAAGAACCTTCATATACAAGCAATCTATCGAGAGGAAAAAGAACAAAATAAAACATTGATTATTTTTGAGAAAACCATCAAAAAACTGCATGGGTGACACTTGCATGATGGAAAACTGAAATGTAGTGTCTTTTATGCCGGTTTGATGATGGCTACTCAAAAAACAAACAAAAAAAAACATTAAAGATTTGCCTTTCACTTTCAAAAATAAAGAAAATGCCTGAAGAAATGTTATACATCTTGATCTGAGATAGCTGTATTGATAATTACAGAGAAATCTGCAGAATCACATTTTCCATAATGCTAAATGGCAGATACATCACCTTTTCAAAAGAAACATGATCAAAAAGAGCTCTATAGTACAATAGTAGCAGTAGTAGAAGTAGTAGCATTATTTAAGGATTGTTTTCAACAAACCAGTAAATGGAGTTTGGGATGTATGCAAATGATTTTAACAATAGCATCATGTGTTATTGGTCAGTAGTATGTTCCACCTCGGGTGCCGTTCTGTAAGACTCCACAGTGCCCCCTTCGGGCTCTGCTTAGATCTGCATCTGCTCCAGGTATTTGTAGGTGGGGTTTTCATAGCCGTGGTTCTGCATCTTGCTAAGGTGGCGTTCCTCTGGTGTCAGCATGGGGTCAACCTGTGAGACAGACACACAGCACTCACATCGGCTGACCTCAACAAGGACAAACACACTTTTAAAACACAACTCTTCAAGAAGACACAGCATGCTGTGTGCGTTGTATGCAGATGCAGTGGAAACAATAATGTAATTTGACATTTGGAATAAGATGGATAACGTTTTCTTTCTCTGGTGTGTGTGGTTTACAGCAGCTGTCAAAATCTCCGCACTGTGTCACAGACGACAGGTGGCTTACCTCCACAATGCCGTGACTGATGGTGCCATACTGCCTCTTCCTCAGAAGCACCAGGCTGATCACGATCACAGTTGCTATGGCCACTGCGATCACCAACAGGCCGATCAGAGCACTGCTCCCGAAGCTGAAGTCCTCTCCCAGGGGGCGGTATGACTCCTATCAGGTAGAACGGGTGAGAAGGAGAAAGAGCAACAGTGAGGAGATAATACATGCAGCTGACAACTGAAGCAGTAAAATGACACAATGAAACGGTCTTGCTTTAATAATAAATTGTAAACAAATGAAGTTTTTATGCTGAATCGACATTTAAATTGTTGTTTTCATTCTTTTATATGAAATTTTAAATAAAACTATATAGTATATGAACTATGCATTTGTCAACCTGGGTCTAATTCATGTATTCACAGTTTCCAATGATCATAAACGGGGAAAACTCAATTTAACACTGAACTTTTGCAACTTGCTGACACAAAAGTTCTTCTTGTGTTTTCTGCTATTACCCTGCGCACAAGCTAAATCGAGAGCCGAGCTGAGGTGAAAGCGAATCTGCTGTACAGTTCAATGGTATGAGACACATTCAATAATATAAGGTTGACACTTAAAATTGGATTATTTGTCTCTGCAGGTAAAGTGTAATTTCATTTCAACTTTGCCACGCAGGGATAATGAAAAATACCGCTTTTAGAGATTAACCTTCCTTGAAGTGGCTTGTGAATAGGGAGACAAATTAACTGGAGGAGATTTTACTCTTAATTCCTATGTCATTAAACCACAGTCAAGCAGGGACAACATCCCTTTCGGCAGAGAGTCTGGCTGGATTGACTTGTGAGTCGTGTGTACACATGCATGAAATGTGCCTTTGTGGAAGATTGTGTAACATTTTGGCCAATTTGGTAAAGACACATAGAACCACAGTCACCTCCACTCATCTTCACAATGTCATCTGGCACATATGACACAAACTAATCATATGTAGACAGCCACTGGGGAGTTTTTGTTATTGCTCATTTTCACACATAAACTGAGCACACTCAGTTTGTGTGGATTCACATTCGTCATATGAACTGACATTTTAAATGTGTACATTCAGGTACATTCACATAACAAGCATGCATCCATGCAGAAATAAGCAAAACATATTAGCCTGAACAGAAAACTTTAAAAAACAAGAGTGGGGATTAGGGGTCAGTTCCAGTGCTGTTCCCCCCCCCCCCTCCCGCAGTTATAAATTGCAGAACTGGTATCTTTGCACACTCCCACACTCCCTCCTTCTTTCATCCTCTCCCCACTACTCGTAGCTAGAGGTCCCCAGAGAGCCCTGTGGAGGGCGCCACTATACTCACCAGCTCATCATCATGCATAACGCTGACTCTCTCTGCACTGTAAACCACTTCTTTAACATCCAGAGACTCATCAATCACCTGTCAACACAGACAGGGGAGCCCAGGTTACACTCACCACAATATGTGTGTGTGTGTGAGCTAGATTGAAAGATAGATAGAAAGAAAGAAAGACAGGCAGGTGGAGAGCGAGAAGGTGTGAATGTGCAGCGAAGTAAACTGTAAGGATTATCTGTGTTTGGGCGATGATACACTTGGAGCTGTCTTGTACAAACTGGAAGGAGAGAGGGAGGGGGTTTGCAAGCATCAACATCAGACTCTCTTCTAGACACACACTTAACATGTCTTTCTAAACAGACTGTCAGACACTCATTGCTGAGAGCTCTAATCTGAAGAAGCGCTGTGAGTGGATGTGGGTGTGCTCAGGAGGCAGAAACAAAACCTGTTTGTAGTGACAGAGCAGTCCAAGGTCTGATTCTCACGTTAAGTAATCACATCAGATATTCACCATTCACTTTATTTTTACCCCTCAGATTGCTCCGTCTTAGAAAAAAAAATAGCATTTCCAAAAACATGCGTGCATTCAAAAACTGACTCATGTCAATATGACTCATATTCACACACAAACACACAGAACACACAAATACACAGCTTTGTGGTTGGCGTTGGATTAGCATGCGAAATACAGCGCACATTCAGCAGCCAAGCATCGCCTGAAAACCCGTGACGAGGGATGGTTTGGTTTGGTGTTATGCAAAGAAAGGTAGCGTGCGATGATCGCCTAACAAAGTGTGGAGTTGATCTGAATGAGGGTCGGTTGGCGGAGGCCAAACATAGACATGCAAATAGCCCAGTGTGAAATAGCTGTAACTATGACAACATAGTTACTGGAATAATCTGACTCATTAAAAGCTGAACTTAAGACAGCTATGTGAAAGCACTGTATGTACTCATTATTTTCAATCATCAGCACAATTAACTCAGCCTGAGGTTGTAGTAATGAAGTTAAACTGTAAGGATCGTTGTAGTATACAGTATTTAACAGTTTTTGCTTTAACAATGCTGCTCTTAGTTCGTGTGTTGAGCAAGTTAGAAAAGCGAATGGCTTTGAGGCACAAACAGAATGACAATGACGATGAAGCTCTTACCACATTGTCGCTGATCTTGGGTTTGCTGTTGATGATTCTCTCCTCAGCACCTATGAGACTGTCTAAACCAGACATGGCGGAGCCTGCGGGAGGTGAAGGAGCCCAGTAAATAACAGCGGGGCAGCACGGACAAACAAACAAACAAACAGGGATGGTGGTATTGATGGTGGACTGCTGCACACAGATATCCACCTCTTCTCCTCACAATTGGCGCCTCAGTCTCCTCAGTGCAGTGGTGACAACAAAGCCCTTTCTTCCATTCAGCACAGTGTGAGCACTGTGGAGCCAACATGACACTGACCTTACATTTCCTACAAAGGCTCCTCTAAAAGTGGTGTTTCACATATAGCTGAGATTTCTCTTTATACATCTAGTTACGTGCATTGATACAATTATGAGTCATCCTGTGTTTTTTTTTAATCACTCACTAATCTCTGATTTCATGGTCAAAACTCTCACAGTCTCTTGAGATTTTAACAGATGATCATTTAAAAAAAAAAAAAAACCTGTGGGTTTCAGTAAGCGGCTAAGCCAAAAACTGGGCCACAGTGCAAATATGCTTGTTCGACTGATGGTTTTGAAATAGGCATTGGTTCTATTAATACACACATATCAGATATGCCATGAATAAATCAAGAACCAAGAGGAGAGAGAATGAGTGTGGCAGTGCGGACAGGCTCCTTAACAACGCACGGCAGTGATGAGTCTGGTGTCAGCTTATTGTCTGCTGCTGCTGCTCATCGGCCATTGCTCAACCCTTAAGATTAGTACAATTGGCTTTGGATTAACAATGACAATAACAATGATGTCTGTTTACGAGCCTCACTCAGCAGAAGTGACGTTAGAAACTCTGGCAGGCTATCAGATGGTACTGCAGAAGCACATAGTGTCACAGCCAGCCACAATAACACACAGCATAATGGGAACGACTACTATGGGAACAATATGAATTCTCATGTTTGAAAAAGTGCTGAAAGTAGTCCATTGACTCATTAATCAACTGACCGAAAATGAATTTCTTGACAAGTACTTCATATAAGTCATTTATCAATCGAATGTGACAGATATTTGCAGTGTCAAAATGTCTAAAAAGTGACCTACGTGCTGGTTTTCTGTTTTTCTGGGGTAGGGGCTGACACATTGGTAATGGACATGGAAAAACTGAAACAATTTCGATGATCATTTGTCAGTATTCCCTGATATTTTCAAGAATAAGTGTTAATGGTGACAGACCCATAAAAAAAATAATTCTTAGCTGCGGCACCGTTCTATGGAACAAAAAAAACAAGGGAGGTTGCACATTCATTTTGAAACAGACCAATACATAATTTATAGAGACAACAATTAGTGTAAGGTGTCTCTGTGTTCACTGAGTAAGATCACAAAACAGGTGACGTAACCACATCCCTGTCCACGTGTCTCAGGAGGACAAATTGGGCCAATTTAGAGTTGGCTGTGGGTCAGCAGCGGGAACAGTGAGTCTCAGACAGGGCCACTCCATCACACAGCCCCTATCAGGAAGAGGGCGACTGATGAGGGGAGTGTGTGTGTGCATAGGTGTGGGAATAATTAAGCAAGGTGCTTTGACAAATGTACTGAGGATAGGATGACAGCAAAGACACGACTGAAGAGTCTCTCTAAGAGCGGAGCTATTGCTACAGACTTAGAAGCCAGTGACTTTTCTATTCAGCATAAGGAGATAATCCTAGTATGATGAAAAGCATGAGAACAACTGAGACCCAACCACGCCATCCGCGTGAGTCATCAAAAAGAAAAGGCAGAAAATTAACAACCAGATGGCGTCTGATAAAATAGAAATGGTGGGAAAAAGAGGATCCCAAACTGCACCAAAAACGAAAGGAAAAGGAGAACGGTGGGAAAAAAAACAGTAGATGGGAATGGCTTGGGAAATGAGGAGAGGCAGGGGGGAGCCAGAAAAACAAGACGCAACAGAGGCACCAACCTTTCTTGAAGGCACGTGGGGAGTCTGATAGATCGCCTTGGCATTAGAAATGAGCAAAAGAAAAAAAAGAACAGAAAAGGGGAAGGAGAGAAGAGAGAAAACTTAGGTGAGAAGAGAAAAGGCAGGATTATCAAGCTGTGTTAATTGATTAGGAAAAGAGTCCAGCAGGGAAGAGTCCGAAAATAAATCAGAGACAACCAAACTCAGGGAGCCATTTCCAAGTTGGCTAGCACTATCTATGCCCTCTGGGGGTGTTGGCATGTATATTAAATGTTCCTTGGGGATTAACTTGTAATTTGCCCTCCATCTTGCTAGAAGTGTTCCATCCATCACGTTTTACTCTCCTTGAGGATTCAATCTTTTTGTTTGGCACAAATGTGACAAAGAGGAGAACCATAACTTCTCATTTTTTCCTAAGCTTTTGGCACCAGGTCAACACCAAAGCCCGAGGCTTTGTGCATTTATCTGAACTTCACTGCTGCTGCGTTGAAGGCTAGGCTATAGGGAACTGTGCAGGCACAGATAAGTCCAAACCCAGGGCTCCACAGCACATGTGCATCGGCACAAAAGCACCGTAAACCTATCCTCCCTCACGGAGCAACAGTTCTTGCTTTGTCACTAATGTCCTTCATAAAGACCTATGTGTATGGCCTATTGTTCTCCACATAGCCACAGTGTTGTTCAGATGCTGTTCGTGACTGTGTCTGAGGCTTGAGCTGCTCACCCTCTGGCTCCGAACGGGACCCCAAGGATGTGACCTGGAAGGGCCGGTAGGGTTTGCCCTCTGACACAGGGACTTCCACGCTCTCCTCCGATGACACGGTGACATCTGGCTGAGATTCAGAGATGGACGACAGGAACTGGTCCATGTCAGCTTTCTGCTCCTGAAGTAGCTCATCTGTGGAAAAAGGCAAACAGAGTAACGAGACAGCCTGGCCCATGCTAACACCTGCCAACCTGGGGACATGGCAACAATGTGCAAAATGAGAGTTTGACCAATTACTGTTTCCACCAGTCAGAGTGCCGCTTCTGCTGCGAGAGATGCCCGTTCCCATTTCTGCTAACTACCAATTAGTATTTTTCTGAGAGCTATTTTCCGTGTAAATCTGCACATCTCCCAACAGGATGCTGCGTGGAGAAAGCTGTGACCTAGTTCTGTCACTGCACTCGCTCTACTTTAATCTGTGCTGCAACACCATGGTTCTCTCTTTTAATTAACCAAAGGAAACAAAAGAAAACGGACATTGTCTGAAATTGTACTACTGGAAATGATTATATCCCCAGTATAGTTCCCAGCTTTAAATCTAATTGTAAAAATTAAGTCTGCTGAGCAAAGACCCATAAATACATAAAATAGTAGCCACGTTAAATTCTTCTCAACAAATTCATACTGAGAAAAAGAGAGTACTGTTATCTTATTGCACAAAGAACAGGCTGTTATATAGAAATAAAAACATGTGAATTCCATTAGTTTATTTAACTTCACTCTTATTGCAGCACACTGTCCCTCCTTTAAGCTGCCAAGGAGCTTCTGGCTGAACGCGACTCACCAATTTCATCCTGAATCTCCTCGGCCACATAAGGTACTTTGTAGAGCAGGGACAGACTCTGGTTCATCCTCTCCTCGATCACACGCAGGTGGGTCATCACCTGTTGTTGGGAATAAACAACAAATGTGGCGTCATGTTGTCAAAATCCTGCTGTGTTTTTGCGATGCGATCAAAGTGAAACATATCCCTGCGGCAACATTTTGATCTCTGTTGTTATTATTGTAATAGCTCATTTTAATCATGCAATCCTTCCAATCATTGAGTTTTTGTCCATAAAATACTAAAAATATAAGGACAGATGCCCTTCAAACCTTCCCAATATACTGTATTTGAATTGCTTATTTTGACTGAACAATAGTTTAAAACACAATAACATTTAAATGATTTAAGATAAAGAAAAAAATAATTGCTTAAAATGATTAAAAATGTTAATTCATTTTAAGAAATACATCAACAAATCTCTTAACTGAATTACCATTTCAACACTAATCCGGCAACAACTAATTACAGAGTGAATTGCCATGAATTAGTATAAAATGTTCACCCCGACAGTATTTATTTAAAAGCTCATATTAATGAACCAGAAAATACACCATTATCCTCGAAAATCCCTGTGTACCTTGCACTTGTGTTTCCTGTCAATGGTGAGGTTAAAAGTTTTGTCACCTAATAGCATCAGTGATTATAGTTGCAGCTTTCCTATTTGGAGATTTGCAGTGGTAGGATGTGATATGCAGGGAAAAAAATGGTGGTGTGTTGAGACGATGCATGTAAGAAGATTCAAATTCATCCACAAAAACAAATGTCAGCAGGGAGAGAAGTTACAATCCCACTGAAAAGAAGACAGCGAAAGCAAAAAATAGGAGAAAGAAGAAGAAGAACACAACAACACAACAGAAAATGATGAAACAGGAGTTATGAAATTGTTATGTCTATAAATCCTCCATTTTGTAATGCTTTAGCTTGGTGACCATTGCCGCGATGCCATATGTGCAAAATGGAAACAACTACAAATCATTTTTCTATTAATCAACACAGCCAAGAGACCAATTTTATCTTCTGTCAAATGTAATAAATGATCAGGCAGTACAAATTCAGCCTGCCAGCTAAAGGAGGGGTGTTGTTCACGTTCACAAACTGACACAGAACTGTCTACAGACAGAGCAGAAATGTGCTTTCTGGCAGAGGGTGTATTTTTTTTACGGTGAACTCAGGCTGGCTGACAGCCAGCCACGTTGCTGCATGTAATATTCAAATCAGTCTTGAAGCTCTGAACTGACTCAACTTGATCTAGTGCCTGTCAGTCTCAATGATCACCACTGTAAAAAAGTAGGTGAAAAAAACACAACTCTTGATTGGATGGAAAACTTTTTTTTTTCTAAAAATTCTCCTGTCACTTCCACTTTTCCTACCAGCAATATGATGTTTAGAGAGAAGAAACATTTCTGCTGCCAAAGGGGTTGGCAGGATATGAAAAGCTACCAGGCACTGACAAAGCTGACCAGCTCTTGGCAGGTAACTGGTGTTTATTTCCCACTACGATGATTGACTGTTTTAATCTTCCAACACATGGCTGCAGTGCACCAGAGCCAGCAACAGATGGCAATAATACACCTTTCTCCTTTAAAGGCAGCCCCTGTGGCACCTTCCTGTCCATGTTTGGACAAACAATCATTATTACCGTTACATGTCCACGTGTTGGAATGGTGATTCCCATACATCACCCACATGAGACAGATGATGCTTTTATAAGAAGAATATAACCTTCATTTCAGTCAGATAACACAGTTATGTAAAACACGGCAACCCTGCTATTTACAAAGGATTCTTTTGTCATGCACTTCTAAATCACGTGTCAAATCTGCAGGATTGGCTGAGTTAAGAAATACACATGAAAAATAAACACTGTGAGAGCACAACAACACAGACTGGCTTCTGAGGACTGAGCACAGAGGCTCACCACCTCCCAGATCCAGTGATTTATCTAAAAACTAACCCTCTGGTCCCTTCCCCCCCCCCCCTCCTCCTCCTCTCTATGTTGTTTCATCCATCTGCTGTATCATCTGTAATGGTGGATGATAACTATAAATGGTGAAGGGCACTGACACACACACACATATAGGCAAGTACATCAAACTCAGGAGGTTCCAGCCCAAACCCCGCACGACAGCTCAGAGTCCAGCATTACATAAGACCTGCGCGATGTTAATCTTCAGCTGAGGCTTAAGTGAATGAAATACCGGCTCTCCCTCCATCAGATGAGCCCACTCACTCCTCCTGGGCTTCAACTCAGAGAGGCACGCACTCTATCTACCTCCTACACACTTACAAACAGGGCTCCTCCCCTGTCTAAGGGGAAACAGGAGGAGTGTGAGATCTTGTAGTGACTCGGCATGAGTATTGAGATTAAGTGACTTAGCCTTTAATACAGTATGTCAAAACTAGCAGAGGAAGCAGGTACCAATCAACAAAACTGACCTATACAGACCTGAAGGACTACATAGTCGACTCAAAGGGTAAATTGTCTAACTCTATTGTAATTAATTCTAACACAAATGCCAAATATTTGCCAGTGCCAGATTCTCAAATGTGTGAATTTGATGATTTTCTCTTTATTATTTTAACATATTTTCTGACTAGTGATTGGAAAAAAAATAGTAGTAATAATAGTGGATCATCAGTCACGATCAACAGGATAAAAACACTGACCTGTGACTTCATCTGAGCAGCTTTCTCAGGGTCCACAGCCAGGACATGCTGGTAGTGGCGGATGGTGTGCTGGCGGTCCTTGTTCTCAGCACGGACGTATCGTCTGAGAGCCTGCAGGATGCGGTGGGGCTTTGGAGGGAGATACAAGAGGAAGAAGAAGGATGGTTAGTAGTGTATGTGGACATATTGTATGTGATATGACAGCAATCAAATTTATTTCTTCTACTTTTATAATTATCAATCATACTGTTATGAATTTATTGTGCTTATGCATTTTTATTCAATAGACTCATTTTTCGTCATATTCTGGTTACTTTGATTTTAGATAATAAACCTCAAATTGATGAAACAATACGACCAAACTCGTGAAGTTGTTAGCCTCATATAAGAAAAACTCTCGGTCGGTTGATGCAGACTAAATGCGGTTGATATAACTCAGATGACAACAAAATTGCTGTCAAATGTGGAGTGCAAAATATTAACTACGTATAACATGACATAAAATCTCCTGCACCACCTACTGAAATAGCACCACATCACAGATGATGAAATTACCAATTTTGGAAGTGTAACAGAAGCAGGATAGGAATTTACTGCACTCGAGTCAGGCAACATTATACAGTTGAAATGAGCACAAAATAGAAATATTTAATTCAGTCACTTCTGGGTAGCAAGCCCAACATCTGTGGTTCGAGAGACAGCCATTACCTTGAAACAGAGTGCCACACTGAGTGCTGGCAAAAGGATCAAAAGACTATTAGATAACAGGAATTTTAGAAATACATGACACAGGGATTATAGCTAAAGGTTCAAATGTGATTGACTTTGTGCTCATGGAGGATTTTGGTATGTGTGTTTTTCTGGCTGCAATAATCCATTCTCTTCATGAATTGCAAGTTGGCAGAGGGTCTTTTGACAGGATCTGAGATTAGCTACAGTAGTGTGAGGCTGAGTGTGGTCCGGCAGAAATGTGTGGGTGTTAATGTGGTTGCACACTGACTGAGGGGAGAAAAACACCCCACAATGGGCAGATAGAGAGAGGTGCTGCTAAAATAAAAGATGCTCTCAGAGGCTGGTGTGTGTTTACCCTGGGGGGGTCGGCCTGCAGGGCAGCCAGGTAGTTCTCCAGGGCCAGACGGCGACGGTCATTCAGCATAGCCTCTACCCGGGCCAGGTGAGTCTCCACCAGCTGCTGCTTCTCACTGGCTGCCTCCTCCTCTAGGGACTCCACCATGGCTTGGAAGTGCTATAAACAAAATCATAAATATATATTATGATACAACAGAGCTCCTCCAGCTGCTATTAAAAAAAAAAAAACAGCTCTCAGTTTCACTCATGTCGCCTCTCAGGCTTGTCAAGGGAGCTGGGGGCTCATTTAGAAGTCTCCCCATTCAGATAGTGCCCTAATTTAGCCTTAGAGTGATAAAGATAGAGCAGCCAAGGGAAGCGCTTTAATGGCACAGGGAGTGAGGGACCCAGGGCCTGTAAGCTGTCCTATCTCACCCAAACAAAGGGACAAAGTGGGGGCTCCCAGGGGGGGATGGATCAGTGTCTTACCTGGATCAGTGTCTGCCTCTCAGCTTTGGGCAGGTTCTTAGCCTGACGATCAGCTTCTTCCCATTCTTTCCTTACCTGGAGTGGGAAGGAAATAAAGCAAAATGCAAAGTGTTTAAGGGCTATGAAAGTGTTCACAGGTTTGACCCCAGAAACAACAAGGTTGTTTTCCTGCCCATATTCATTGTTATTAACAAATAATGACAAAGATTGTAACATATTATGGTCATATTGTGCATTTGGGCAGTAAAAGTTCTACTTATTTCCTGTTTAATTTGGGAAGTGGTGCCTTGATTTGACCTGGTAACTCACCCTTTCCATGCGGTTGCGGTGCCTGATCTCCAGCTGCTCCTTGGCCCTCTGAAAGCGACTGTGCTCCTTGTCATCGGCCGGCGTCTCAAAGTAGATGTCCACATCGTCGGTGGGCTGGGGTGTCGGGGGCACAACTGCAAATTCAGAAACAGCTGGTGAGTGGACAGGGGTGCAAACTGAAAACCAGGAAAGGCAAACATGTAAACAGACAGACGGGCAGACTAAGTGATCCACGCAGACACAGGAAGGCAAAAAGACAAAGACAGCCAGAAAACTGGGTTCAGAGAAGGAGAGAGAGTTGAAAGTGGAGTGCACATTGAAGCTGGACAAAAATCCTCACAGAAGCACTCCTCTCATTGGCACTATTCCACCCTCAGTAACTCTGATAAATTTAAGGGAATCTGACAGTCTTTCCTTTTGAATTCCTTTCATCTTCCCATTGGCTTTCTGCTGACAGGGTGCGTCTCCAACCCTAATGGGAATATATCTCTGTGTTTGATGGCTGGGTCATCTGGGGCCAGGCCAGAGGGCTCTGTTCTGGGTTCCTCTCTCTACAGTCACGCAGGACTCACTCCCTGCATCACTGCAACTCGCAAAAACAATAATGCTCCAGGCTCACAAATAGGAAGAGACCTCATCGTCTTACCCTCGCATCAAAAACAGGAGGCACGGGGCAACGGATAAGCACAGATCCTACTCTAAACTCATTTTTGAAATGCAGAAGAAAAATCCACTTGGTCATGGCCATGAACTGTGTTTGAACTGATGAAAAAAAAATGTGCTTGCTGACATGTGCTGGTGGGGTTCTAGCACAAATAGTGGCAGCGCTGTGTGAGCAGACAGACAGATGGACAGGTGGATGACAGGCAGGCAGACAGAAACAACAAATGGCAGGAGTGAACACTGGCAAGCCAACAAAGAAGACAGAAAACTCTACAAAGTGTATTTGAAGGTAGCATGCACATGAATGAATGCTAAATTAAGAAGTGAAGTTATGAAGTGAACCCAAGAGTTTAATATTCTTTAATATGGTGTATATGGACTTTTTTAAATTACGCTTTAATTTTACTTGTAAGTATTACAGTTAAAATGTGTCTAACAGTGTCCAATAGTATATTTAACTTAAAAAAAAACCTAATATAATCATAATGTTTTCCTATCTGACATTGTTAATATGGGAAACGTCAACAGTTCCAATTCAGTATAACATTAGTTAATCTAACGAACTAGAACGTGCTATAAAAAAAATATGGTGGATCTATTGTGTCATTACAAACAGGCTTTCTACTGGTAAAGAACTGAGCACTTTATGAAGTTTAACAGTGCTGTAACCAACTGATTGATTTGATGAGAGAAAATTAATCATCAACAATTTTGATTAAGTTATTCATCAGTATTAAGCTTTGGCATGTTTCTTTATTTTAAGTAATTGTAAATTAAATTAAATATCTTTAGACTGTGAAAACAAGCAAAATGAACATGATGTTTTTGGCTCTAGGAAACTGAGATGGATGGTTTTTCAATATTTCCTGACATTTCAGGCTAAACATTTCATTAAAAAAAATAACTGACACATTATAATAATGATCTACTGGCAAAACTCATTAGTTGCAGGACTTACAGGAAGACGGTGTCAGTGAGATAATAAAATAAAAGCCAATGATGTTGACTGAACTCAGTTGTTGTGGAGGTGACATGATAAGAAGAATTGTAGTGTTTTGATGAGTGAGAGTTGAAGACCACCGAACAGATGTTCTGCTTACAGGTCAGTGACAGACTAAACTATATGTTTTATCCTTAAGTGTTTTCAGCAGAGAGTCTGCAGGAAAGACACAAACAAAGAGAGAGGGGGACGGCCTCTGTCACATGACTTACTCAGGCGCTTGCACACGGCCATGCAGTACTCCTCTGAGTCGAAATTGTTGCGGTTGCCGGCGCAGCCCCCGTATATGAAGCGCACGCACTTTCTCTGGCTCGCGTCGAAGTGCCAGCGGGGCATGGAGGCACGGCAGGGGCCGGTCTCAGCCTCCAAGGTGCACACCGCTGCCAGGGGACAGCTTGTTAGATCAGCCATCCAAATCTTAATTCTAGTCTCAATTACAAACACTCAAAACCACCATCAAACACCCTTTAACACCACTACCTCTACAACAATGTGATTAAACAAAACAAAACAAAAAAACTAGGTGTATGCGTGTTTTCTATAAGCAGGATTTAGCAACAGTTTGGCTACAAATAAAGCAGGATGATTTATCATTGTACTCTGATAAAGCAGAACAACATATCACAGTGTTGCTGTAAAATGATGCATGCACGTATATATTACAGTTTGCTCCTATAATTTCTATAATTTAAAAATTAAAAAGGTTTCATTATATTTAAGTGGTAGGCAAAATGCCCGGAGAGGGAGAGACTCATTACAAACCTTTTACTTCCTGCAGAGTCTTATCCTCATCTGGACTCTCAGACATTTTGCTGGTCTCTTTCTTCTCATCCTCGTCCTCTTCCTCTTTGTCAGCTTCCTCGTCCTCATAGACATAGTGATACTCCTCCTCATCTTCCTCTTCCTCGTCTTTGTCCTCCTCCTTTAGTGTGGGCTTCTCGTCAGCTGGCGTTTCACTGGGGAGGGGAGGAGGCGGAGGTGATTGAGTGAAGGGGCGGAAACCAGGAAGAGGGGTGATTTATCAAACAAGTCACAGGTCAATGTCATGACACTTTAATTCATCCAGATGGCCAGTACTACCTGCCCTTCGCTAGAGAGCGGATATTATGCTCGCAATATTTCAAAGACACGCCACGATCATGAACACAGCTACACAGTTCAGACTCCGCGCCTCCCAGTGGCTCACCTGTCCTGTACGGCCTCCTCCTCATCCAGGTCACTCTCATCAATCTCCTCATCCTCTATCTCCTCATCTTCGTCGTCTTCCTGGGAAGGCAGGGAAGGTGGGGCGGACTCCTCGGTGCGAGAGGAGGGGCAGCAGACGTACTCTGTGCCGTGGAACTTGTCAATGCCACAGGGCAGCAGCATGCCGTAGCTGTGCAGCATCATGGAGCTCTTGGAACAGGCCTGACAGAAAAGAAGAATAAAGCTAGAGGTGAAATCTACTGGACTCAATACAGGGATCCAGAAGCTGCTGTGCTGTGTATCAACTCTAGCTTTGACAGGGTGATTTTAACCATCATTCATTATAAAAAAGTTAAAGGACTACATGCCACATATATGAGTCATGGTGGAAGAAACTGTGAAACTTATATTAATTCAGCCACATGATATTGTTAAAATGGTGCAGTAAGTCAATAAATTGATTTTTCAAAACTGACTTTACTCCATTATTTTATGGCTGCACAAATCTAAATGTTGTGTTTTCTTCTGCTAGAAGACACCATTCACAGCAGTTTACAATAAACAATGTTCTTTTGTCCTTCAAAGCAATAGAAAAACAATACGCAACAGAATATGTTTAAACATTGTACTTTTATAATACACACATATAATGAAGACATACATTCTCAAATATATATAAAAAAGCTAAAGTGAATCTGAATAGCCAGCCAGTGTGTATTAGTGTCAATCAAAATGAGTCCTTCATTTTTAGCTTTCAAGCTTACAAAAGACACTTAAATACTGTATACACAGACTAGCACTCACAAAGGAAAATCATGTTTATAATCAATTATCTGTATTCTTTACTGCATACCTGTGTAGAGCAACAGACACTTTGCTCATTTAAACTTTGCTCATTTATGTAAGTGTAATGTAACTTTAGTCTGAATCTAAAACTGCATTCATTATTCTTTATTTTGCAAATCTTGACAAGTGTATACTAGCTGTAGGTGTGTTTCCACTGGAAAGTTCCTCGTGCTTTTCCTTCCCAGGAACCAAAGTCCAGGAACCGTCCCTTGGTCAAAAAGTCTCAAGGCAATTGTGCCTTACACTTACACAAGAAAATGTGCCTGCTGATGTATCAACTGCATCATGTTTGGGTACTTTTTACCCCATTATACATACAAAACACAACACCATGTGCAGTGAAAGTCATACCCCCAGAGGCACTGCTTTTGAGGATACAACTACGGCCTCAGAACTAACTTTAGACCCCAGTACCTCTGGTGGAAATACAACTGGAGGAACCTTGTTACCCAAAATGCTTCCTGGTACCTGGGAAATGTTTCTGCGGTGGAAACAGATCTTATCTAGCTTTAAAGTTGATATCAGTTATAATTTTATGGCTCCACTGTTGTGGTTACCTGACAAAGTAGCAAATCTGTCCACCTACAGCATGTCGACAGTTCATTTATTTAAGACTTTTGTTCTTGTCAGTTACTGACCAGAATGATTAATGGGTCACACTTCCAAAAAGTGACGCAGTCCTTTAACTGGCATGCTATTTTTCAACAATGCTGAGGTTCATCTAGCAGCTGGGAGGTACTGAGTACAACTTCAGTGCTGAGAAACTCCACTGGAGCAGTCAGGGATTATCTGCTCTGTTTATGAACATCCCAGTAGCAGTTGGTGAGGGAGGCGGATTGTTTTGAATCATTTTTCTTACCCAGATATTCTCACTGCTGAGATTACTACTTTGCTGTAGCAAATTTGTTATTGACTACAGGTCGTGTGTGCCTCTGGATATCGCACTATCTAAGGCTGCAGATGATACGCGGGTTCTGGCAGTTGTAATACGTGTTGGAGAGCAGAAGCTTGACGTGCTCTGTGAGTTTCTGCTCTTGCTGTCATGGTCAGAGTGGCCCTCCGGGGTCCAGCTCTGGAGGTGCCCAGGGGGGATTAGTTGCATTACACCCACAACACTAATCTGATTAGAAAGCTGAAATGTGAGGACTCCCAGTTAGCCTGTGATCAGAGGACCACAGAGACTCAGGGAGACAGAAGAAAAGAAGTATTAAAAGTGTGAGAAGGAGAAGGAACTCAAAATTTAGCCAGTTTAAGTTAAGACTTACTTAAGACTTCCTCTATCCCACATGACTTTTCTTTTCCATTGCTCTACTATCTCTATGATACAGCCTCCCACTGTTTCCTATGAAGTGATTCTTTCCTTACCTCTTTGGCCACACTGTGCCACTGCTGATGGCTGATACACATGTCCATACGCTCCTTGTGGAAGAACTTGCACTTCTCTGGAACCAGAAGCACGTCACTCACGAATTCGCCCACTGTAACAGTAAATCACACACAGAGCAATATGCCTGTAAGTCACACACCACCAATCTGTAAAAAAAAAAAGAAAAAAAATCACTACTCTGCCTGAGTAGGTCAACAACTGGTCAAAAACACTGCCAGGGTCAGAAACATTAAATTGCCAAGTGGGACTAAAAAAGGACTAGCAGACGAGATGAGTGAAAAAAAGGAGCATGATTCAATAATTCATAGCTGTCTGGGCCTTTAAATTTCATTACAGTGGTATAACAGAAAGGGCATTTGGCACTTTAACATCTGCCTGTGCACCAGAAGCCAAGAGGGATTCATCCCTCTTTTATAGTCGCATCTGTAAATTTGCAATCAAAAAGGCAGAGGAGAAAATCAGGTTTCACACTGTGACTCATTTAAGGTAGCCCAGCCTCTTCCTGTGAGTCAGTGATATCATTTGCTTGATGGATTCAATTCGGAAATGTTTTATTCATAGAACGAGCTGACAGAAGGCAGATCCGGGGGAAATAAAAGGCTTGAAAGGCATCTTGTGAATTCCTATGAATAGTTTCAGGTTGAGCACGCTGTGCGTGTAAGCATATGGTGCAGGGGTCAAGAGAAAGATTAAAAAGGACAGCGACTGCTGATACGTTGGCAGTGTGACGAGGTGCTCAGGTAGAAACGTTGCCATCATAAACAGATGGAAAACCAGGCGGAGAGAGAGAAAGGAAGAAAGAAAGAGGGAGGGGCGAATGTAAGGTTTAGGGCAAAGTCCAGGATGAGATCAGAGTGGTTGAGGAATGGACTGAAAACACACACAAATGAGGGCCTAGAGGTTTCATGACGGGGCTGGGAGCTGTCCGGTAACCGCTCGTTTAGTGGTTCACCAAGACCTCGGCCTGAAGCAGAGCTGCAGGAGCACTTCATGTGAGCCAGGAGCGAGGAAGGCAGGAGGAGGGTGAAAAAGCAGTGTTTTGGAAAATGAGAGGGTAGGGTAGGAAGAGGAGAGAGCTGGAAATAGCAGAGGACTCGGCAGCTGCTTCTCATCTCCGCCCAGGAGGTACAGTAACAGCCCCCCCCTCCCTTAGCCATCCAGAACCTCATTCTGCTGCCTCCCTGCTTTGTGCCCACCACTGGTGCAACTTTAGTACTTTACAGTACATTTACTCAAATATCATACTCAGATACAGTTTGTTAGGTAGCACAACATTATTTAGCGACTTTGACAATCAATAAACCGTCACGGTGAGACTTTATTTGGTTCCAGTTTCTCAAAATGAAAAATAATGAATACAAGAAGAAACATGAAAATGTCACCCTCGGTACTAGATTTCGATGGGTGTTTTTCTGACATTTTAAGGGCTTAACGTTAGATCCTTTCTTATTTGTTCTACTCATTGACAGCCATAGTTACTTTGCAGGTTAAAATTTTGAGATATCTTTATTAAGATTAGATTAGCTCCTAAAATACTGCATAACGCATTGCTATAGCCTGCCAAAGCTGCCCACAGTATATAAAGTAGGTCAAATCTTGACTAGCTGTGGCATTTAAATAGAATGACAGAATAGTCCAACGCAACGGAATAACTTCAAATAACGCACTGATGGTGGCGATTCTGCATGAGGGTTTTGGTTTTTCATATTGTAGATGAGGACTTTGCTGATGATATTTGTGTACTGTGCTTATGCACGCACAAGCTTTACTCATTTTGTAAAGGACAATTCCTACGTTTGGTTAAATAAAAATGATCCAATGTCTTCTTCCACTTGAGCTCCCCCTCTTTAACGTGTCCTTCGTTTAACATCCAGAGAAAAAGAGCCAGACTGAGAGGCAGAGAGAAAGAGAGAGAGAGAGAGCTCAGGTAAAAGCATCATGACTCCCACTAACCCTCAGCTCCATATCCTGCACACCGGATGCTAACCGAATCATTCACTCACACACTCTCTCTTAATTTCATCTATGTCTCATTCTCTTTCACTCACAGGTTGCCACTGGTTGTGAGGTGGAGTGGATTTCAAGCAGGAGCCGAATCCAGTCACACTGCAGTGGGTGATGGATGGTGGTGTTTGGAGAGCAGCTGTGCATTTGTGGGTGTGCGCGTGTGTGTAGTTGTGCAACTGCGTGGATGAGTATACTCTTTCTCTCTGTGACCTCTTCTCCACCTACTCTATTCATCCATCTTTCCTTTAACCTTCTGTCTCTCAGACAGCCTTGCTAGCACTCTCCAGTCCCTGTACTAGCTGCACTTCGGTGTCTAAAGTGTGAAGGTGAGAATATACTAGTATCAGTGATACCTTCATTACTGAGGTGGTGAATTCAGTTAAACACCAACTAAGATCTGCTTGTCGACAGAATGGCTATCATGTTTCAAAGGCTTTCCATCAGAAGTTTTTTTTCTTTAGCAGTATTATAAAGCATACATTAAAATATTAATAACTTAAATGTAGTTGTTGGTAGTGTTTGGTCTTGCCAGTGAGGTTCCACTCTTGAGCTTTGATTTTTGGCAGCGTGGATAATCTTTTTTTTTTACACTTGCATCACAGATTGTACCTTTATAGTGGAAGAAATCTGATCCAACACTATGAAAGGATTACACAAAGGAGACATAACTAAACCCAAGTGGTAGCTAGAGGTTGATGTTGCATAATGGGAAGAATATTTGGCATTTAACTCCTAAATTTGTTTTTTCATTTTCAGCAACTGTTTTTTAATTTTTTACCACAGCCAAACTGTCTTACCTTTAGCTTATCTTTTCCACAAGTTAAATGTGTGATGCTGTCACAACCTAATAAGCTTGAAGGAATGCAGTCACCCACAACTCTACGTTTCAAAGTTCAAGGCTCATTTCAAAACATTTCCAGAGGTGAAGGAGTGCAAACAGCTAGAGGTGTGGCGCTCTGAGACAAGCCTGAGTTTGTATCCAGCATCAAGTTATTCGCAATCGCACAATGATATCAGAAGTTGTCATTGTGTGCCCTACCCTTAGTTAATTCAACAGGCTTAGTCAACAGGAAAAGCCATTTTTGTCATGTCTGTAAATGTTACTTACTGTATTAGCTCACGTAAACAGCCTTAAAATACTTCCTTGTAAATCTTACCCAGAAAATGCTTCATTTGCTCACACGCTCATTTTCAGCAAAAAGCTGCTGCAGTCAGTGTTGTCCCAGCAGAATCTTCCCTGTTTAAGAGACAGTCTGCCACACACACATTAACCAACACCGCAATCACACATCTGCCACTGACTGATCTCACCAATCCAGCCATAATAATAAAAAAAGTCTCTTAAATAATCCTTTGCCGTTTGACAAAGACATCATGCTGCAGGGATTAGAGCGCCATGGAACAAAAATCACATTCATCTGCAGAGCCATTGTTTGTGGACAGGAAACACAGAGGGATTGTGGCTCCTTTGCATGGAGAGAGGGGATACAGCAAAACCCATCTCTCTCTTTTTACACTGAGCTCCTTCCTTAGCACTTACATTATTCATATAAACCTATTAACCTCTCCTTTGAACCACATCCTTCAAGTTCCCTTTTGTCTATTTCATTTTCTTTTTGATAGTACTATAATTAACATACATAGATGAATTTAAGGCAGAACTTCTGATGTCAATTTCTCAGGAACACTATTAACTATAACACTAAGTAATTTAAACTTCAACAGCACTCGTCATTTCACTTAATAGTGATGACAAAGAGGCCTGACCAATTACGGACTGGAGAGGTGAGGTGCAGTGTGGTAGCAGAGGCATGCTGTGGCTTGTGGCATATGATCAGAGCCCTTTAATTAAGCCCCTAACATGCTCCATTACATAATTAAGCAGAAACCCCCTCAGTAGCCTCCTTCTCGCCAACACCTTATGTTTATGTCTCCTTCTCCATCTGTCTCCTCTGTTCTCACTGTTCAGGCTCCTCATTTGCAACCAAGTACAGCCGCAGAGAAGGCCTTTGTAATTTGACTGGGCATGAGTGTGCAGACCTTTAACAGTGATGACAAAAATGTGCAGGAACGAGCTATGAAGCTATTTAATTATTCCACAAGAGTTAATGGGATGGTTTTAATTAAATAGCAGTCATGTCACTGTCGCTGAATCATAATGAGAGGCTTTGGGCTGTTGATTGTTGCAACAGCCAGCTATGAAGACAGGAGGACAGAAGCTATCAGATGTGGCAGGTACACAGAGAGAAAAGATGGAAGATGAGAGCACACTTTTGAGATTGATTCCACCTGTGAACCTTTCTCATCTGTATTCCTGTCTCAGCCACCGAGTGGCCACTCCAGTTGTGGTGTTTGCTGTCCCATGAATTTCCCAAAAGCCTCCTCTCTGCCTTTGCCAAAAATGCTCTTGAATGGTAGCCCATTTCACAGTCCAGTGCAACTGCTAATGGCTTTTTCATCTCAGAAAGCAGCACAACTCAATCAGCAAGAGGCTTTTGGACAGAGGAAGAGTGCTGGGAAATGTTTGCAGTATAGAGGAAGATGTTTTTTCCTTCCTGACATACTGTAGCTGGGCAAATACAGGGAGAAGCCTTGTTTCAGGAGTCCATTTCTCTGTTATTGCAATCCTCGGAGGCAGCAGGAGTGAGCTGTATTTTTGTAAGTCAGGGGGCACAGAGGCATGTGGCCTGCAAAATTGGAGGCTCTATCTGACATTTAATACAACAGAATATAACCATGTTGCCACTGCTGATTACAGTGATGCTGCAGGAGACAGAGGAGGGAGAGAGTTGTGTATGATGGCACAGGCGAATGGAGAAATGGGGAGTAATAAAGGAGGCATCCTCACAGAACTCCCTCTTACTGACCCTGCACGTCTGCATGAGTTTATGGCCACTGTCTGAGGGGGCAAATAAGATTGTGCTTTATTGCTCAACAAGCCTCCCCAGCAATAATAGCTTCCCCCCCTTAGCCCTCTGTTCTGAGAAACATTAGCCATCCAGCCTGGATCTGCTCAATCTGCAGCTCAAGGCCAGGATTAAACTGAATCAAACTCCAATATCGCTCCATGACACCTCAGCCTACGGCTAAGATGTATCATAATCTCTTTTGTCTCCTCACTGAACTAAGCACTAATACAGAAGAGGGGGGGCAATAGGCAAGACTTGATATGAAGGGCCATTTACAGCCTTCTAAGTGGTTTCTCACAGCCATTGAATGACTTATTATATCGAGGGCTTACCTAAGCATTTGTAAGGCACCACAATATGGGCATGCCCTTTGCACACCTTCTTCTCCTTCTTGCACCAGTTCTCAATGCGAATTGGCTGGTTGGCTTCCACGACGTTTGTGATTTGGAGCTCAGGATACATCTGTTTGAAGAAAAAGCAAAGAGCGCATAATAATTAATAAGAGTGAAAAAGTGTGTGTGCACACAAGAAAGAAGGCGCAATAAGTCGAGCTTCAATAGGATCCTTTAATCCATGCTTTTGTGCTCTCTAGATGCCATCTGCTCAACCGTGAAAGAGCACACAATTTACTTTCCCAAAATGCCATCAAAATGTCATCGATAAAAGCAACTGAAGCTGGTGGGGAAGGTTGTTTTGAAAATGTACAGCCGTGCTCCTTTCTTGGACAGCTGCATAATAAACCATGACAGTAATACTAACAGCCTCCTGGGTTAGAAGATACAGTAGGAGGAACAAGTGAATGAGAGAGGGAATATATATACAATATATGTTGTGGAAAAACATGTTACTAATTGTAGAGACAGTGAGAGAAAATGACAGTCACAGGGTCTACTAATTGAAATGCCACCCACCATACTGTAAATAATGTCTGTCTTTTAGGATTTGTGTCAAATGACAAATCACAGCCAAATGAAAACAGACTTTTTCCCACCTCGCCAGCTAATTCCCTTCAACCTATTCAATAATAAATGCTCACATATTAGATTTTTTCCCCCCGTGTTCTAGTGTTATATCACCGTCACTTTAATATTCTGGAAAAAAAAAAGGTAACATACACAGTGAACATCTTACACTGTTCTTTAAAGCTTTTCATTTGAACTAAAATTCCCTCGACAAACCAGCTATGATCTTTAATTATTTAAAGTGATGAAATTGCAATATAAAACCGCATTAGAGATTGAAATTCACAGCATTTACTTTCCCCTACACTTAAAGGAAGGGCTGTTTTTTTGCTTTCTCTCTGCAAGTCAGATGAGAAGACTGATGCCATAACTGTTTGTCAAACATTAAACTACTGCGGGTGGTTAGCTTAGCTTAGCACAAAGACTGGAAACAGTCACTGTAGTGTGACCTTTTGTGCATTTTGGCTGTGACAAAATGTAATAAATGTGCCAATTACCACTTTTAATGTTCACTAATTTATACACTTATTTGTTAATCCATAGCTTCAAAATTATTTTACCACCATGAGAGTGGTTTGTGTCCTCTCATCCAACTATAAGCAAACTTGCAAAAATGTCAAACTATTCTTTTAAGTTCATTCTCAGTATATTTTGGAGCACAATAACATAGCATTGACATGAAACAAACCAAGTGGCTTTATCCCAGATAACATTATATTATTATATTTCAACTAAAAGATCATTATATAAACTAAACTGGAAATAAAAATAACCAGACCCCTGTCACATCAAGCCCAGTGGGAAAAGAAAGAAGTGAGATTCTGTCAAAATATATTCAGTTTTTAACTTGTACCACTGCTGACAACCCAGCCCATGCACAAAGTATTTCACCACTTCTGTGAGACTGATGGGAGATTAAACATGCGTCTGTGTCACGGTGACTCACCTCCTGGCAGTACTGCAGCACACCCTCTTTGGTTCCTACGCAGCTCTTGGTTCCGGATGGGTCCGGTTCCCAGCGGCCGGTCTGAATGTTGACATGCATGTTGAGCTTTCCGCAGAACATCGCCACTTGTGGCTCGGCCACGGCAAAACCTGTGCCCGCGTTGGCTGCTAGTGCCTGTGAAAGGACAGAGACAAATGGCAGTTGATGCACTCAATCATGACACCGTATAACCCATAAAAGCTGAAAACATTTTGGCTGACAGGCTTGAGACACTCTTTGCTCCACTCATTTTTTAACACAGAAGCCAGGAACTATGAAGTCGGAATACATAAAGCAGGCTCAGCTCATATACTGCAATGGATAACTAAACAAGAAATGATGGAGCAGCATCGGTGCTGCCTGTCAACGCTTGGCTGCTACTGCAACTCAGAGCTGCAGTGCTGAGAGAGCAGAGGGGCTGACACGGGAGACAAATTAAATGCACCTGGGGAATGTTTGGCTAGGCTGATGGTTAAACGAGTAGGGGTTTGATTGGATTTGAGTGCAAGGTTTCTTTTGCTCTGATGCCCATTGAGCGACTGAGAGAGCAAGAGAGAAGGAAAAAAAACTGCAGTGTGTCATGTGACATTCCTAGTTGAGGGTAGAGCTTTGCTCATCCAGACCTCCTGGGACTAAGGGGTGGATCCTTTACTCTTCAAGGTAAACACTGCTGGTTCCTGATTTACTATCAGCTCAGCTGTACAGACACATGAACAACATGTAGAATTTAATGAACGTGTGTCCTGAGATATCACCGGATTTGTTCTGAAAATATTTGTGATATGTGATATATGTGATTCTTGTTACCAGTTTCCCATCTTTGTTTATCTCCCAACCCTTTGAACAGACAAGGAAATGCCATCTTTGCTATCTTTCTCCCCCTCAGCCCTTCCTAACATTTACTGATCTGCTGGAAGCAGGTACACCCAGACTGCCCGTCACCGCTCACTACAGAAAACGGAAACTGTGAAATCAGTTTCCCTGTGACTCAGTGTAGTGCTACCATCATTCAACTCGTCAGCTCCTCATTGAGACAGTAAGTCACGGCCTGCTAACACACACGCCTGATGTTAGGGGTGTCACAGCATGTGCAACTCTAATGAATAAGCGAGCCAACGTAGCTATGCATGCCAAACTATCCCAAAACACACACCAGGGAGCCCCCTGGACAGGAAGTGGAATGGAACTGATCCTCTCCTGATTGTCATAATGTCATCAGACTGAGTAAACAGGCTTCAGCTCCAGAGAGAGATTAAGGGAATGAGCAAGGACTGCTGGACTCAAATGTTTAACAGCTCGGTGCTCGGCTTTGAGGAGACACGGACAGAGGTGCCCTCTGCAATGCTGAACCAAGGAGAAAACAGCTGAAGAGAGAGACTTGAGTAACAGTGTGTTAGACAAAGCTCTCTGTCTAATTCTGTGCAGGCTCCCAGGCTGATAATAGGCGCAGAACAGAGTAGAGCGAGGACAAAACAAGTGCTGTGTAATCAGCAGTTGGCTGTGTGATGAGCTGCAGAGCCAGCCAGAGCTGAGTCTGCACGCATAAACGACACACATACACTGAATATAGCTCCAGACACACATACATACATACATTGAGTAGTATATTGGTGCACAAGTAACACACAATCACAAAACACAAAAACGTGCATACAGTAACACAGGTACGTGTTCATCTATAGGCAAGCAAACACATGCTGGACTGTCTTGATTTGGTCCTGGAGGAACAGCCTTCAACCTCATTTCCCCTGCTTCCTCTATCTTCATGTCTTTGTCCTGCTCCACTCCTCCCTCTCTGCACCACCACAGGCTTGTTTGCTTTCCTCCCTCTCATTTCTTTGTTAGATTGGCTTGGGGTGTACGAGAAGCAGAGAGGTGGGGAGGAAATGAGGGATGCAGAGAAGCATGTTGGCGAGGAAGACAAGGGGAGGCAGTGACAGCCTGACCACAACTAGACTCTGCGGCTGCAGAAAAACAAGTGCTGAGCTTCTCCCATCATCCCTTTGACTCCACTAAAATGACAAATCTCAGCACCTCTTTAATTCTTCAATTGCAACAATGGCAGCAGACACCGAGTGGAGGTGGTTAACAACGCTGCCTTAAATCTAAAGTCACAAGATCTAGGCCAGATTTGCACAGAGGGAAGCAACACAGGTGGCAGCACAGACACGGGAGCATGGGGGGGAACAGCAGGTGGGAAGAAGAAATTTATCTCGTCCGTGGTCTCTCATCACTGTTACCTGAACGAGAAGGATGACAGCCTTTAAGAAAGTGACTGTCACATCATTAAACACAGGCATAAGCAAGTCTGTTTCTGATGTTTTGGTCTCATCTTGAAGCTGACAGCTCGGTTGTGACTCAGTTGTGAAATTTATTTCATGTCATCGTCACACAATTTTTTACATCATCCAAGCCCGATTTGTTCCACTGGCCAGCAGGGACTGGCAAAATGGAAATCAGAAGAGGAAAAATGAAAAGAAATATTAGTAATTCAGAAGGAAGCTGTGGATGAATACAAAATGCAAGCTACCATCAGCTGTGGGTTTCACCAGTTTCTGGCTTGTTTTTCCTCTTACTGTGATTTAATGTAACTGAACTTTTCCTTAAAGGTCACATGAAATAACTTGACAGGTATTTGCTTCTGCCGTTCGCTGTGTTTCAACATGAAACGGAGGTTCAGGTCGGGACTTTATGCCAAGAGCGGCTTAATTTTAGTTGAGTTCAAAAATAGGTGAAAGAAAGACTGCAACATTAACAGTGACGGAAGCTCTTGAGGATGGTTGATGTCATTCTAATGTAGAAAGCTGCTGATGATACTGATGATCCTGGTGCAAACCAACACCTAGCGACACATTTAAAAACTAATGTAACTGCTAGTGATGATATAGCTCGGTTATAGGAGATGCTCTTGGTCCTTTAGCCTAATGATAAAAGTGCATACCACGCGTACTTGACTGATCTTTGTTGCATGTCACCTCGTTCTCTTTTTCGCCAAATGTTTCCGCTCTGTATCTCTAACGTGACTCAGACAAATAAAGGCAGAATGCTAAAAGAAGATGGGTATGGTTGGCTGGACCACCTAATGTCTGTAATCACATTTTACTAACTGGGATCAAAAAGATGAGTCATCAGCAACATTAATAGAGCACAGGAAGAGAAAACGGTGAAATACTGGTGTAAAAGCATGCAATAACATTTTCCACAGACGTGAGATAACAAGAAGATATTTTTATTTTATTTTTTTTTTACATTTGTTCCTATTAACTGCTATCCATTTCTAACTATATTCAAATTAAATATCAAATGTAACTTTGACTATTTTTATTGGGGTTTCTCTTGATTTAGTTTGGACAAGCTCTGGTATTGGCATTGAATGTGGCAACAGCACATAACAAACACATAGCTACTGGAATTCTGCCACCACACCTAACAAGAGTAAGTGACTGAGCATCCATCTCTCGTTACTGACTCACCATGCGATATTATATCATGTGTAAGTGTGAACACCTGCTGCTATGTGAAGGCTTAGTCAGTCAGAGGGAGAGACAAAAGAGGGAGAGAGGGAGAGAGGGAGTGGAAGTTGGAAAAAGGGAGAGGCAGTGAGACAGGAAAGCTCATGCAAATAGGGTAAACAGACAACGGCAGCAGGGAACGTGTGCTGATTGGCTTATATCCCGGCTTGACATATTATTCTCAAATGAACGCAGACTGTAATGCAATAAAGAACGACGTAAAGCAGCATGAATGCAGGAGAGATAGGCTTGCCACCACACGGACGCTTGTCAAAAGCTGTGTGGGCTGAGGATCATTTAACTCGTTTGCACTCTTTACTGCAAACACACACCAGTCTGTTGCTGCTTTCCCAGTCTGCCTCCAGCACACAAACATGTTTTATTAGACTGATCCGAGTGCCAAGCCAAGTTTCACATAAAACAAGCTAAGACATGACAGTGCTTGTTGTGAAATAATGCATGGAACATCACAAGCGCACACAAACAAACACAAATTTTTATCCTTGTAACTGATAAAGCACCTGGGATGCAGAAGGTGGCAGGATCGAATCCCAGCCCAGACTCCTAGCCCATCCCCCATACCAGGTGTGTCCTTGAGCAAGACACTCAGCGCTAGCTCCTTGTAAGTCGCTTTGGAGAAAAGCGTCTGCCAAGCAAAGTAAAGTAAAGTAAAGTAAAGATAAATATAGCTTATGAGCCTGGTTCTCTAATGAGCAACCCAAACACATATACTCCAGAAGCAAATGTGTCTTCATATCTAGTGGAAAACCTGGCAACACTTAAAGCAGAAGAGTGATGTTTTGAATTACAGTCAGGTTACTGTCTCCATCCAGTTTACATTACAATGTCAATCATTCTGCAAACCACGATATACTAGTTCTTCATTGTTGAAATGCAACATTCAGTGTCACACCTATCTTAGCAATTATTACAAATACAGTACATAAATGTAAGAATGAAGATTATTTTTTGCAGGATTATTCCTCTGTATCTTTTATTTCTTGCTGTGGGTGATTGGCAATGAGCAAGGTGTAAATTAATGCATGTATAAAAAAATCTGAATGTAGATGTAATGAAGTCAGAGAAATGTTGACAGAAGCAAATAAAAGCTTTACATTTACTATGAAAGACTATTTAGCTCAGGCAATTCTGCAGCTGAAGCTTATTTTTTGCACTGTTCAGGAATAAAAGCAAAGAAAATGTTTCTTGTAGAATTTCTGAAAAGGAGGAAATAAAGCCTGATTGTATGCAGGCAACAGCAGGAATAATAGAAAAAAAAAAAGACTTCTGTTGGCACAAACTTATAAACACACACAGACAAGACAGCATCCTTTAATGAGGGTTTAGAAAAACCTTGCACCTGCATGGGTCAATTATTACATGACCCACTGCACAGCATCTGGGCAGGATCCAAAGAAGTTAATCCAATCTGTGTGTTTGTGTGCGTATTAGCATGTGTGCATGTGCGGGGTCTCCGGTCAACCCATCAGGGCAGCCTTAATCTCTCACCCCTTTCTCTCCACACCAAGATGAGAGTGGGAAAATGGGAAATGAGCAAATAAGGGCCGTGTGGGCTTTGAATCTCAGTGATGAGCCTCCAATACAAGCAGAGAGGTGATAACTTTACAAAACCCAAAACAAACTGTAAACAAACTTCAGTCTAATCAACAGGTGCCTGGACTGACATTTCTGGTGAATATATTTTCTGGTAAACTGCCTGCGTTGTGTACAAAAACAGCTACACAGCAACCAGCTCCAGTGTCAACTGGCCTATAAACCTCGTAGGTCGCCCAGAGAGGTGGCAACTCGTCTAATTTAGGCAGAGGTATGGTGAAGACATCGTCACAGTCTAGACCGTATAAAAGCAGCTCCAGTATGAGGCACCGGTGGGTTCCCAGAATGCTTAGTGTCCATGTGACTTTGTGGAGAAATGCCTGGCAGTGTTAATCCACCTAATCCTTCCCTGTGCTAACTTAATACTACAAGAAGATAGGCAGTGGTGAGAAAGTCACATACGCATGTACAGCAATATGATCTGTATGTACAATTGTGCAATTACTGTATTGATCTAATATATGGAGGGGGGAGCAATTACAGCATTTTGATTTCTTTATTAGTTTATATCTAGTGTGTATTTGCCAGCTTTAATATAGCATGTGTTTGTTGGGTGTTTGTGTACTCAGCATGTGCTGCTGTTCCCTGTTGGATCATTTCTAAATACACAACATATAGTTCACTTTTAAAAGCCTCATGGTATAAAATGCCTCCTTTCTGCAGGAGTGATTTCTGGTTATCTCAAGACATGACAATCTCATGAATATTTTCCATTTTTAGTGATTCAAAATGGTGAATGGAAGACATTTCAAACGTTAGTAAGACGGACTTTAGTTCTCGTGTGAAAGGATTTAGAGAGCAAACCTAACTCAATCTCTATGTTTCTAGTGTGCAGTTACTGGCCCTACCAACCTGCCCAGTGTTTTGTCAGCTGCTTGTTGTTCTTTTCTCTCTCCACTTTCCACTCACCTCAACCAGTCAAGGCAAATGGCCGCCCACTGTGAGCCTGATTCTGCTGGAGGTTTCTTCTGTTAAAGGGAGTTTTTCCTCTCCACTGCTGCTTATTGGGGATTTTGTTGGGTTTTCTATATAACTCTATATAGTACAATTCTGTAAGATCTTAACCTTACAAAGTAAAGTGCCTTGAGATGATTTCTGTTGCGTTAGGCTAAATAAATAAACTGAATTGAACTGAGGCTGCATTAATTATACCGTCAGTTGTCACAGATGCCGTAACTGCAAGCGGATGAGCCGTTTTCCACCACTAGTATCCGTGCAGGTATTTTCCAAAACGGGACGCTACATTAAGTTCACTTGTAGCACAGATTAAAATAGCCAAAACAGACCAGTTAATGTCACAAGTCATCTGAAAGACTGATGAGCACTCAAGCTCTAATCAAAGTTTGCTTATTGAGATTATAAAATAAATGTGATGATACAGCCCATCATAGATACTTCACTGCTTAGTGATGGAGGCCATTAAGTTCTTAAACACTTAAAGCATAGTTTTGCAATTTTTCAAGTTTATAAGAAGCATCTCTTGGACGGATCTCTTAAAGGAGCTCCCCAGTGTGTAATTACAGTAAGTAAAACCTATTTCATATGACACCCAACTATTCAGAAAGACTTTCATAAAGAAAACTGGGAACCTATCCTTTAACGCCCCTTTAACTATCGGTCTGTTCCAAACATGCCTGTAACCTAACACACACCAAATGAGGCTGTGTGACACTGGTGTGATTTCTCCCAGTGGTAAATCCTGTGGGAGGCCAGACCCACTCACACTATCACAAACAGCTCACCAGCAACAGACAACAGATGAGAGGGGGGTGGACATTCAGCGACAGAGGAACAGTGACATTTTCCCACTGGCCAAACACCTCCACCACCACCTACCTTTAAAAGGGCAGACAGTAAAAACAGAATAATAATAATAATAATAATAATAATAATAAAAAAAAAAAAGAGTGTCATGTTCTTAGACTCTGAATCAAAAGGGCAACCCCTCACTGCAATGCAAATGAGCTTCCCCGTCGGAGTGAAATGGCCTTTTGTCACCATTTGAAGTGTCTAGAGACTACCCTGGAATTGCCCTATGAGTCACTGCTCTAAACCCACAGCGTAAAAAATGCTTCCACAGTTTTGGGAACAGTTGAGGCCAGTAAGCAACGTTTTCCCTCCGATGACAACAATCCAGATATGTGAAACTTACAGTTCCGAGGTCAACTCTGTGCATGAATTTGATTCATTGCTCACTTTCCATTTCCTCTTTCAAAATCTCACAGTCAAATGAAAATTCTATTTTCTAAATCTGTTCAAAGAAACCATAAAATTCATTTGTTTTTATGCTTGTGTGTGTTCCTCTCTTTGATAGACTTTGCGGTGACTCAAAGTGAATGCTGAGCTTTGTGTTTCAATTGACTAGCAGCAACATCTGTGTGGCTCATTAAAACCCCCCAACCCCATCATTCATATCTAGATGGGACTGGACAGGAAAGTCAAGTTTGCTGTTCTTTTTTCTCTGAACAGTCAGAGAGGAAGTGGAAAAACACTGTCATCACTCACCCTACACTCACCATGGAAAACAGAATGGCATGCGGCATGCATTTGTTAATGAGAATGGGTGGAACCGCTCCAAAGTGTGAAATGCTGGAAATACCAACAATGAACTCATGTCCTGCATTTCCTCTCCTTGGTTCAAGCCGAGAAAATAATTCAGGTCTAGGAGAGTCCAAAGTGACGAATGATCTGAGGGAGACTCGATAAGAAAATATGTACCTGTTTGACTTATGAACCAGTGGTCTGCAATTAGATTAGTCTACCGCCTCTAGCTGAGTAACTTTTTTGATTTTAACTGTATTCGTGGGGAAAAGTTTAGACCTTGTTGGCCGCATTCCTGAAAGGGTCTCCCTTTAAGACATTAAACAGGGTCCTAATGAGTTCAGTGCTTGTTTGTGTTGTTGCCGTTTGTGTACCACTACAACAATGATTAATAATAATGAATACTAATGTTGTAAATGATTAAAATAACAGAATGCAACTACACCACACAAATAAAACATCGATACAGAAATATATTATAATATATTAAAGACCTAAAAGAAAGAAAATAAAATCATCTATGTTTCTCAAAAGTTAGACTCCATGTCCCTTAAATCTTTTTGACTACTGTCTCAAAGATGTTGGTGTTGGTATTTGTGTCCACCTTTACCTTTGTGGTGTTTTTTTTTAAGAGCAAGAAGATAAATTAAGAATAAAAGGAAAAGGTAAATTAAATTTGAGTATGTTTGTATCCCGCTTAGGTGGTAATTATTTACTGGTGCATATTTTCTATGTTGCACCTTGAAGTAAACCTCACCAACAGTTTCCAAGGTGAGCTATGATTGAGCTGCAGCCAGAGTTGTCCTAACGTCGCTGTGCTCAGTGAAGAGCGATGAACACTAGTGTGATGTGTTCATAATGAAGCCCCGGCTAGAAGATGTGCAGCAGCTCGCTGGCTGCAGGGAAACAGTTGTGGTCGTTGAGTGGCGCAGGTCTGCCTGCCTGTGTGTCGGGGGGAGATAACATGGCCTCTCTCCAGCTTACAGCAAACGAACGTGAATGACGACTTGTTTAAGTGGCCTGTCACTATGGAAACCTTCTACAAAAGCATCCCAGCTATTCACACAGAGTTACATTGAGACTGTAGAAGAAAAACAGTCAGAGGGAAAGAGAGAGGGAGAGGGGAGAGAGGGAGAGAGAAGAGGGAAAAGGCGAGGGCAAAAGAGAGAACCAAACTGAAAACTGAAGAAGTGGAGCAGGGGACAGCGATGGGAGGAGGGAGAACAAAGCGGGGAGCGACAGCGAGAGAACAAAAAGGCAAAAAATGGGGGGGGGGGGGGGGGGAGGATGGGGATTAAAGAAAGAAAAAAAATAATGGAGAAAGAGG
>JAUMHL010000005.1:4186924-4202272 GCA_032362345.1 Sandelia bainsii
GGGGAGGATGGGGATTCAAGAAAGAAAAAAAATAATGGAGAAAGAGGGAATGAGGCCACAATTGTAAGAGACTGACATATGAGATATGAGTGTGGCAGAGAGGGAGGCGTAGTGACGGAGGCTGTGTGAACAGCACAGAGGATGACACTCGCAATAACAGCTGCTCTGCCCTGTTTGGTGCATTCAGCAACACTGTGTCCTTGTGAGCTAACACGAAAATGAGCCTCCACTCCATAGGTTCGCTCGTATCTCCCCAGACACGCACACACAGGACACATACAGTACAGAACACAAAGCTATGTCTGTGCTCTGTCTCCTCCTGAACAATAAAACTGTTCCCATTGCCATGGCAGTGTGCGTCAGTATGTGTAGCAATGTCGGTCCCCACAATAAGCAGACACTGCACCAACTGCTGCTGGTTTTCTCTAAAATATTTACTAGACGGTAAGTCAGAGCCTGAGGTCTGAGAGGAATCATGATCAAAAATAATAAAACAAGAGTGGTAGATATAGCAGGATGAGCCACTGCAGGTTAGTGCCCCACCGAGTCCGGGCAAAAGTCAATTTTCTGAAAATGGGCATCGAACGTGTCATTTCAGGACTGATCCTTTTGAGAGAATTTGGGGAAGAAATAATGGATAGTAAATAGTGATGGAAATGTCAGCAACAAAGTTAGTATCATGTCTGAAATAACCAACAAGTGGCCATTTATTTTTTTTATAATTTCTTACTATTTAGCTGCTTTTTACATGGCTGCTTTCAAAAAGAAGAGGGAGAATTCAAAAAAATATCTCTAGTTGTTGCTTTATTCAGCTTGAAATTATACTTAGAGGCAAATTGAATGCAGACAAAATCAATAAAACATAAGGATGAGATGTGGCACTTGAGCTGAAAATGTTTCGACTTGAAAGGAAATACAGATATTGAGCCTTCTGACTGACAGGAGCACAACTGAAACAAGCTGGATGAACAAAAAAGTGCAACTGGAGTTCATTTGTCTGTTGCCTTTTTTTGTGGCCAGAAGGTACCAACTGCGAAACCAGATGTCAAAGTGAGAGGAAATTAAAATCCAGACTGTATTGAACGCTGCCTGCTTTTGTTATAGGGAGTTAGAAAAAACATAAATGGTCTGACTTTAAAAAAATAAAATAAAAAATACAACAGTCTCATGTTGATTTGTCCACAAACCCAGCTTCACAATAAATATTTTCATATCATCATCATGCCTTGATACTGTTGCAGTCATAATTGAAGGGTGTATGAAGTATGAAGGTATAAATCACAAAACACAGAGAGATAAGTATGTCTCTATCAAGCAGCAGAGACCGTGTTAGTGGTCCCTCACAGTCACTCCACATTTTCTGTCAAGGCATGAAAATTCATCTCTTGAAATTCAACCTCACGTCACCCACTCACTGTGCAATCATATCTTCTGTTTAATATTTCTGCTCTGCTCGCTACAAACTGCTCTCATACAAAAATAAGTTTTTGACATTAGCCCGTGTGTTCTTTTTCTTTTCTTCCCCTTGACCGTCTCTCTTTCAGAATCACGGTATTATCACAAGATTACTATTGGGGCAGTGTCGCCATCACTCCTACACTCCTTATTGTAAGCTTTTTGTAAACCGTGTGATCCGGTAATTATTCTAGGTGTTGGTTTTAAGTGGCCGTGGACAAGAGTGTCGACTAAAAGCTGGCCATGTATATGTAAATGAACTAAAGTGGAGAGATACTAGGCCAAGAGATGGAAAAAAACACTGTTAATTAGAGCAGTACTTTTTTTTCCTGTGGCATAGTGTCTTTTCACTGGGGACAAGGTGTCTAGGCTATTTATAAGCAGCTCTAGTTGGTTGGCCGGTGGCGTCTTGTCAACTAGGCCTGCCCCAGTCTATGTTGCTTGTTCAGAGAGAAATAAACACTCTAAAACATGAGGACAATGCTAGTCTTTTAGTTAAGAAGTATCATCCTAATTAGAACCACATTTCATCTTAAGAGCTTTCGTAAACTAGGGCTCAGAGGGAATTTTAAGGCAGCATAGATGCTTTACAGTTGGATTATTTTATTGTGGACAGCTGCTTCTTTTCACCTACCAGCGTTCCAGTGTTCTCAAGCAATCTACCTGGTATGTGTGCTGGCACATATTTGAGCGGCCAGCACCAGAACCTTCCCCGGTTTGCCACCTGTGAACATAATCTGTTGCATTTGTTGATATTCACTATCAAGGCAGATGTGATGTACTGGGAGCGGAGCCTGGAAGTTTAGCTGATGACCCAGAAAAAGTTCAAGCGTGCTGACTTGTCCTCAAACCACACATGAATTTTTTGGTCACTGAGCTCCGACAGGAAAAAAAAAAGAAAAGAAACAGACTTCATGATTCTTGTTTTCTCTGCCTTGCTTGCACAGCAAAAGGCTTTGTGGGAGTCTTCTTAGAAAACTGTTCATGTGATTTTCATCTTCTTTCAAGTGACGTTTTACTGCATGAGTGTTACATATTACAATAAAAACCAAAGAACCCTATTAACACAAGCAAAGTTCACTTGACGCATTTATAATGAAGGTTCAAGTGACCAAAGGGCAGGACGAAAATGCTGTTGGTAGAGATATGTTAAGCCACTCTCAAAGGCAAAGGTCCTCACTCCTCTCCATTTTAAACCATATCCCCTCTCTTATACTTCACACACACGTTTTTTATCCTCTGACACATTTCCTCAGACCGCTCTTGTCAACACTGTGTGGTCTTGTCATCTTTCTCTCAGCAGTTATCTGCAGTGTGTTAGACAGACACACAGAGCTGCTGTTCAGATGCCTGGCTGTGAACACATACCGAGTACCCGATGGCCGACAGAATTCCTGCCGCATCTTGTGTTTCATTATTCTTTTCTCTTCCGAGGGCCGGGGCTACCACTGAAACAAGGAGGGGATGGACGAGGCATTTCCCCCGCGGCCCCTCTCGACACAGATTTCAGGCTGCATCCATTTCCCTGGAATATTACTCCTCGTGATCCACCAGTCGCATCACACACAGCCTTGAGGGCCATCCACAGCCATCCAGCCAGCCTGGCCTACCTGGTTATTAGAGTAGGTAGATACAGGGCAGATTGCTTTCTTACTGCCTGAGGAGGAGGGAATAGAGAGGACAGGGGCCAAAGGGGAGGACGAACCAAGGGAGCAAATTTTTATTTAGATCCTACTCTATTTGCTGTACTATTGTACTATTTGCAGTACATGCTGCAGAATTGGTAAGAGACACATCAAGTGAGAGCAAGGGTTTGACTACAGCTTCCTCGTTAGTCCAATCACTGTCAAGAGATGTCGGGAAAGAGGCTAAGAAGGCAAAAATAGGTGGAAGTGGAAAGGCAGGGCAGAAGAGTGCGACTAACAAAACACTGACTCTGCTATCAATCTGTGAACTACCCGAGTAATTATCCATCATCAAAAATGCATCTGCTTCTCTCGTGTGCAGGCCTGTATAGAACACCAACTTGTCACAACGGCTTTAAAAAAACAAACTAAAAATGGACAAGGCTTTATAAAATGTTAATTGCTATTTAATAGCTGCAATTGTGACTCGCAGGTTTATTACAAGGTTGATTGAATTTGTACATACATCATCAAATCTCTCATATGCAAATACAACAAAACAAGCCAAAGATTCTAAAAGACTTTAAGAGTCTAAGGTGTGTGCTGTTATTCCCAGAGAAGGTTCGTATACACATTAAAGTCATTCAAGAGAGAAATAACTGATAAGTGTGTGCAGTGGTGATAATGAGATAATTACTTCGAGGGTTTTACCCAGAGCCTGTTGTTAGTTGCTAAGTTACGCAGGTGTATGATTGCATAAATAAGGCGATGGAGTGGAAAAACTATTTCTTGTAGGAAGAAGATAATTGCTTTTCATTTGCTTTAATGACTTGAGGACCGTGATGATTGAGGTCCACTTTCAGGTGAGTATTTTGCAGCAGCCTCACAGCTGCATGGCATGTCGACAGTAAGTCTGAACACGCCTGTCTCTTTTGCAGAGCTGCCGTCACTACAATCACCCATTCTTCTCTTCTGCCCACAAAAAGCTTTTTGCACGAGCAATCCCTCCAATCTCCCATCAACCTCCTTTCATCTCTATTCCCTTCTTGCTTCAACTATCTCTATACATTTACCTCCCCACCTGCTCCTCTCTCGCTCTCTCAGGCCCATGTGAGCTGCCGACCCTCTCAGCCCTCTCTATCCGGGCTTACCGTCCACGTGGCCTAGAGCGGATTACATTCTTGACATCACTGTGCCAGATGTTTATGACTAAAATAGACAGAACAACTAGCCTCAACACCACGCCAAACAATGCACTGAGCCTAAACTTGACAACCCCTTTTCCCTTTATACTTCAGCAGATTTCTGTTTTAAGAGAAAAGAGTTGTTTTTGACGAATTATCCCTCCCGTTTCCTTTGTTGCTAATGTGTCTCAATTCAATTGGTATCAGAGCTACTGTCTTCATTACCTTGTTCAGGAGGCTAAATTGACCAGCCTTCCCTTGTTTTCACTTGATTGCTTTTCTTCCTGTAGCTTTGGCTCCGAGCTCTCTCCAGTGAGCTGGTATGGAGATCAAATAGCCGATAAGCCGCCCACTGTAACATACACATTAGCATGATTAAATTGGCCATTGCTGGTTCATTTATTAAAAAGCTCTCTGTGCTGGATGGGAGGTCTATGTAGTCATGGAGTGGAGTAGGAAAGGGATGGGCTGTGGGTGTACATATTGTGTACTGCTGTCATGTGTGTCTAAGCCTGACATCACCAAGGCAGAGAAGTTAATGAGGGTTGCAGGGATATTTCTGACACAGTGCTGGCTTCCTGTGAGGATTTCAGGTGATGTGATGGAGAGGGAGCCTGTTAAGAAGCGATAGCTGGGCGGGAAAAAGTCGGCGGTGGGGCTCAGCTCTGGCAGCGGCTACACAGGAGATTTAGGGCTTAGGCGATTCTTAGACGAGGCTCAGTTTGTTTTGAACTATAGGCCTGTGTTTTCCACGGGTTGCTTTATGTGGACGTTGACTCTTTCCCCACTTTGTACTGCACTCTCAGCAGTTTAAAAGAGGAGGATTAGACACAGCAGTGTGCCTCTCCTCGTCTGCCGGAGAGCACAGCCGCTTAATCTTTTGCGTTGAGGAGAGGGGATTTGGGAGAAATGACCTGTGCTCATACCTTCCAAGTTGAAAACACAGTGCCGCATCCTTCCTTACCTCCGTCACTCCCACTCTTGCTTTCTCATTTTCCTGTCGGATGATTTTACGCTCATCAGCATGCAGCACCACGCGATTGCTCCTGAGGACCAGGCAGGCTGGCAGGCTTGTCAATAAAGGCACCACGGTAACAGGGCACCTCAGCAAGGCCTCCAGCCCCGTCACTGATGTCTCTCTCTCAGCTGCCTGGACTCCCTCAGTTAATGAACATGTAATTGTTGAGCAAGCAAAAGAGAAACCGGGGAAGCGAGGAGGGAAATGCGGCCATTAGGTGAGAGGTGTAAGAGAGAGACAGTAGACTGAGAGGAGAAGGAGGTGAGGTAAGCACAAGGACAGACTGTTCCAGTGAACAAAGTAAGACATAAAGTAGCCAATTTGTCCTGAAACGTGTGATGCAGTACAGTTGTCGGAGAGACAAGAGCGAAAGAACACTGTCTAAATCAAAGGGAATGTGCGGGGAATGCTGCTCAGTGGGAGACGACATTGAGAGCAGGTGGGGGGGAAAGCAGTTTCAAGGACAACATGGAAATATCACATTCAGTCGCTACATGGCAGCCATGAGTCGTGGCCAAGCGAGGCTGGAGCACGAGCTAGAAAAAACTGCTAGAGAGAGAATGAGATCACGGACACATAGCAATGTTTCCAAAATATCAGACAACATGAAATGATAGCAGGTGACAAATGTACTGCATGGAAATGCTGAAAGAGAAGAAATACTTGTTGACCTTTCTAGTCGTGGTATGTTACCAGGGGCTTAACTTTGATGCAAGGGCCACAATTATTTTCATTATATTTCATTATTTTCAAAAACATTTTCATTTAAGGTCATTCTGAATGTTTAAAATGTAATATTGAAATATGTTTCATCACCATCATACAAGCCCGTATTAAACATTTGTGACGACACTAAACCTGACTCTGATGGAAGTACAGTAATGTTACAGACGGCAGCTGAGACTCTGCTCCCTGCATGCAGTACCACCCTCCCGTGACCACCCAAGTTGATTTTAAATGAATCTGTGCTCTGATTGCAGATCTCCCTGCTATTTTGTCTCCCCTGCAGACAATGAGCAGTGGAGCAGAGACACAATCCACATGTCTGCATTAGCTCTGATGCTCCAGGCAATGCAGGGGAGGCCATCTTTACCAGAGGAAGATGACGGATGTAATGTAGATTCAGTTATCTGTCATTAAGCCCTGCTCTGCCCTCCCTCAGCCTCTCTGCAGGGGGAGGGCAGAGGGATTTCAGTCAGACTAGTGAAGAATATAACTCTACTGAGACATGCTGAGGCCAAAAGCTAATAAGTCATGTCTCTGTGGAGAAGACATAGACTTCACAGCAGGAGCATTCATCTCTACAACTGTCTACTATATTCTCTTTTTGTCAATCATCTAACCTTGCTCCCCCACCTGCTGTGTCTTTCCCTACTGTGTACGGCTAAAGTCTGCGGCATCCTGCTACTTCAAAGGAAGAGGTCCCCAAATCCGAACCAGCACGTTGACAGTGGCTATGAGGCTGACAAATCCCTGTGCCCTTGCACGACTGGGCTGCAACTTCCAGCACCTCAGTAATAGCGCAGTGACGCTAAATAGGCTTCTGAAACATAAGGACGGGATATGATGAACACTAAAGGGAGCAGTTGGAGGGTAATTGGGGAATGGAGAGGGTGGAGTCCGGTGAAGGCAGCTAGCTGCTCAGAAGGCTCTATAATTAGCTGCGCAAGATCAAATGACTTTTAATGGGTATGTCTGAAAACAGGAGACTATTTCAGATTTGCACTTGGAGCTATATTCATATCTCATCAAACTAATGGAATTCTCTAGAGTGCTTGATTGGGTTTTATCTCAGATCGCAATGACTGATAAAGGTGCTTGGCTGCAACCTTCATGGGCTGCAGTTTTGTAATAAAAGCATTTCAGGGCACTATCATGTAAAATGGAAATGCTTGTAAAAAAACATTACACATGGTTTCAAAAGACAAGTGCAGTCCTTCAAAATCTGACAGCAGTCATGGTTTTGTGTAGCGTCACTGTTGCTATAAGAGTCATGTCCTATGGATGTTTCACGGAGAATGGGCTTATAATAACGTCTTGTGATAGATAATGGGAACCTCTACTGGTCATTATTTGGAGAATTAGTAAGAGATACCACAGGGATAATATCAGGGTCAAAGCACAGCCACTCAGGATCTGAGCGGAGGGACGTGTGGTGCAGAATGCTAAATATGGTGCCTACAAGTATGCTTTGAGTATGCAGTAACACACAGCACACAAACTGATTCACACACCACAAAAAACAGACACACCTGGGGAACTGCCTAGTGCAGAAACAATTAGCTGATTAATCAATTAGTCAATCAACAGAAAATTAAATGATCATTTGATAACTGAATAATCTGTTGGTTCCAGACTCTCAAATGTGTGGATTTGCCACTTTTCTGTTTCATTTAATTGTAAAATCAAATATGTGGGGGTTTTGTATTGGGGTTGATCAGACAAAACAAGCAACCTGAGGAAGTCACTTTGGGCTCTAGGGTGTTAACAATTTTTGAGTTCTCATCTCATTGGGAAATTAATTTGACTCAATTAGTCAAAATAGCGACTGCTTGCAGCCCTACGCCTGTCTGGTCTGCCTTTCTAACTGCTGCTAGGTTACTGTTTCTGTGTATTCCTGAAAACATGTTTACAGTCTGTGTCTGTGAAATAAAAGGAAATAGAGGCTGAGGCAGGATAAGGAGGTGTTGCACATGCCGTTGGTAAAATTATGTGTCTCAGTCTGTTTCTGTGTCCACGAGTATCCTTTATGTCCCAGGGCTTCCTGCTAGCGCTCAAGCTACATTAATATTTCCCCACTCTGTTGTCTGAGGTTTTCTATTTTAGGCAAAATAAATTATGTCCAATGAACTCTAGCTGGGTTTTAACTCTCATCTATGTTTTGCCTCTATCCCTTTTATACAAAACACCAAACTTTTTTTCATTGCCTTTGTAAATGCCGGGCGGGGATCTGCAGGCTTTAGCTCTTCATCATGCATGAACACCTCTCACTGAATTAATTACAGTGCATAAAGGTAACAGCTTAAAGATAATTACAGGGAAATCTCAAGGAAAATTTTTAATGTATTTTTGTTACAGAAAAACTGTTCTGACTGCAAAGTCCAAGGCGGAAGAATAGCTTCTCCTTTTCCTTCTTTGTTTCATTTGTGTCCCAAGTGGACCATCTTACAGGGCTGCTGTTTGTCCTTGGCCACCTTCTCCTTGAGAAAGTGCTGCATCAGACAGGCTGCTAACAGGGTCGTCACACAACTTGAGTACAGCACCAGCACAGGCCTCTCTTTGGGGGTATACAGTTACACTGCACTGCTTCTATCTCTTACCGTTCTGACATTTTCATTTCCCTGCACTCTCCTGAGGAAAAAAAAGATGAACTTGGAAGAAAACGAAAAAAAGAAACAGGATGGAGCCCGTGCCACCTTTGGTTCCAGTCTGATGATACCATTTCTACAACAGGCAGGGGGTAAAGAGAGGAGAGATATGAAGGAAGCTCAGTAAGCAGGAAGACAGACTGAGAGGGAGCTGTAATTAACGTGCTCCGTTTTCCCTGGCAGTGGATGGAATTTTTGTGCAGCATTGCTCAGCAAAACAGAGCACAATAGCAGCAGAGTAACCTACTAGTCATCAAGCATGCCATGCATTATCAGAACAAGAGCGCCAAGAGCTGCTCTGTATGTGTACCTTTGATCCTACAGGGCTCAAATCAACACAGAACAATAAATAACAGGCACACTTTCTATAGCTGTGCTCAATGTCCTAAATCATGTTGAATACAATGCCAAGACAAGATAGATCAAAATAAATATACATAAATATGTACAGACATAAATATACACACAAATATACATGCAAAGACAGACAGACCCACCCACACACTGCAGCTCACACATGGAAAGAGACAAAGAAACATATCAACAAAGAACAAACATGAATTACAACTGAAGTGTGTGGAAAACTGGGTCCGATTTGAATTCTCCCGTTCAGTAAGAGAGGCAAAATTCAGTTGCAGATGTGTTCAAACTTGAGTAAAAAGCAGCCCTTGAGTAATTTATACTCTTACGTTTTCTGGTGCAGTTGAGCGTGCAAACAGTGGAAAACAATTCCTGACACACAGTTAAACTGGCTCTTTGATTCTTAGCTCCCTGACTCCCCTCCATTCCACTTTGGGCAGGCATAAAAAGACAGACGAATCAGTGCGCATGCCTCATCTGAGCCAACGTAGGACTCACTAATCTTACAAAATCGGCAGCTAAACACCTAAATAAGACAAGGCAAAGTCTTCAGCGCATACAGACAGACAGGGGCTGAAGAGGAGACAGGTGGGGCCATAGGCAGAGGTACAAGTGCACTATAACTCACAGATAGCACACCAGATATTTTATTCATGGGAAGTCAAACCCAAGAAGCGAGAGTGACTCATGGAGCCACAGGGACACACACAACACATAAAAATTGAGCAGGAGGTTCAAAGGGTTTAATCTGCCTACACTGACTGCATTCTCATTCTCAAACTAATAATCCTATATTCCTTGAACATATTAAATAAATCAAAAAATAAAGTCAGAAAGAGCAAGTGATTAAAGGGGAAGTCTCTCTGCTCAGTTATTCAGTTATCACAGGAAGACAGCTGCTAATAGCACAATACAGGGAGAAGTTTGCACTGCAGGCTATGCATTCCTGAGCAACCTGGCATATAAACTGATGCAGCTGGGCTGAAGTAAGGTGTCGTCAGAAACACAGACTCAGGTGTAGTGGTGTTCACCCATGATCCACATGAAGAGGATTGCCTAGGCTGTACGAATTGGCCTACATATGGCAGGAGGCCTAGTGCAACTTAAGTGATGTGCAGCCATGAGTGTGTCTATTTGAACCCACTCACTCCTCGCCAAGTCCCTGTCGCCCAGGATTTCTCACTGAGAAAAACTGACTAAATATGTGATGAGCTGAGCTGTAAGAGGATTCGGGCATACAAACACATGCACACAAGGCGTACACAAACACGCATTTCTAGTTGCAAAAAAAAGGAGGCAACTCTGCTCACTTGGGATAATTAGAGCGCACGCAGAGCCAGGGAGACAAAGCCTGGCATCGTGAGAACAAGGCTCGTCTGATGAGGCCTCTCTATTTAAATCCCTGGGATGAGTTGAGAGTGTGTCTGTAGATGGAATCGCTCCAGGAGACATGCAAGCACAGGTTTGGAGGAAGAAACAGCCAAGGCAATGAAAGGGAAGACGGTGAGACAGACGGAGACAGAAAGCTGTAGTTCAACCAAGTTGCAGGAAGGTATCTTTGAGGAAATGAAAGGACAGAGAATACGGCTTAGATTCAATCAGACATCCCTTCCTACTGTTAGTCACAGAGGACAGGTCAGACGATGTTGAGAGAACACCACTGATACTGCACAGGTGACTCACTGTGTTCTGTGCCACTTTGTAGTCTAGGTTGCCTCCACAGGGCGTGGAAATGAGGGTTTGACTGAGCAAGTGGGCGAATGGGGGAGTGAACTGAGTAGCATGAGTGTGTGTATGTGCAGGCAAAGAAGGGTAGGGCTCTGGGATTAGTACCTTTCCCTTTGCAGATCTATAAGCACCCAGTGTTTCTTGTCGCTAAGAGGATTCACAGGGATACGGGGCTGTCCCAGCAATTGAGAGCAAGGTTTTAGGTGCTAATCTACGAATTGAAGGGTGAGCGTGGCTCATTCTCAGCTGATGGAGTACATGCTGCTGCCTTCAACTTGACTGACAGAGCAGAGCATGGGGGTCAAACAAGCAATCAGAAGGCTAAAGAAAGCTTTAAATGTACTCAACCATAATGATGCATTGAGAGATGGTTATCAAATGTGGTGTGTTTTGGTTTTTTTCCCAGGCGTGAAATGTCGCCAACAGCCTGCCTTTGCCATCGCCTCTGTTCGGTTATCTTGATCACCTCTACATGGTAATGACACCGTGGGTTGTCCTGACTATTCAGGGGCACACAAAAGGCCCTCATAGAGAATCATTCAGCCCTGCTAAACAGACGGCTCCACAGCACTCGCCCTGACAATCACAGGCAACTGGTGACATTCATTCACATTCAATTGTTCACTATCAGCCCACATCCAGAGCAAATACACACATGGAAGCACACAGGAGAACACTTCAATTTCAGTGCTCACCTGCAAGTACAAACAAGCCAAGTCTGCACATAGACTTTGATTTTGAAGCACAACATCACAGTTACATTCTGGGTTATTCTATACAGAATGTTATTCTTAGTCCTTATGTATCAAGCATTTCTACATTTTCTGTGAACCGGGTCCATTTGGCTGCTTCATGATTCGTACAGGTTTGCAAATATACTCTGTAAAGTCAGAGTAACTCCACCAGCAGGAGCTAAAACAGCTATGTTGTCCTCTACACAAGATCAACCTTGTCTTAAATTTAGACACCTTAAATTAGTGTTGATATAGTTGAAGCTACAGGCGAATTGGAAGAAAAACATTTCTTGTACTTTTTTTTTAACTACAGGCGCAAAAATTCAGCACTGGGTTGCATAACACCCTGTCATTTTTCAGTGTGTATCATGGTTGTGATAATCTGTGCTTGTTTAAGACAGCAGAGGATAAAATGTTCTAAATGTACCAACTGTTGCAGATATTCTGCATTCCATTAATCCAGTGGGAACCATATCAGCAAATGCCTCGGTGTGATGCAATTCTCTGGGTAAACCTGCTAAAACCTGTGGTTTTACACTGTGCCATATTTCTAAATTAGTTCCTAAAAAGAAACAGCAGCTCATCATGGACTTTCCACAATTGAGTAAAATAAAACCCCATTCGTTGTTTTTTGGACACTAAAGCTGTATAAGCACAGGTTGGGAAATCACCAGGGCAAAACCCTCTGTAAGACTGTAAAGACTGAAACACAGGGATGTTCAGATGAGAAGGGGGAAGCACAGCTGAAGAAACAAAAGCTCAAAATCTGGTGCAGGTATCTGAAAACCAGATTAGCCAGCTGAAGTATCTAGTTAATCCCAAAACACAGAGGAAGAACTGCAAAGCAAAAGAGGGCTCCGACACCTCAGCAATCACAATTCAGAAAGAAAGAAGGAACAAAGGAAGGTGAGAAGTGGGCAAGTGGGAACGAACCATCCCTGACCAGCTGTGAGCGGGTCTCTGAGCAGCTCTCAACCGGCTTGTAAATTAAAGCTCAAGGTCCAGGGGAGCGAGAGGAGCCAGCAATGTCAGCACAGCAATATCTGCCTCAGCTGTGTATCCACGATTTCATCAACAAGGGCCAGTCTGCACACACCAGCAGCTTTACTGACAAATAACAGCAACAGTCAACAGCAGGAATTTGGTTTTGGGCTGTTCAGCCATGACATGGTTCAAACAAGTGAGCATTACACAGGAAAGGCGAACACAGCTTTGGCAGACACTTTGCGAACCTCCAGTGTTTTACTTCACTTAACTTAAGAACATTTTTACATATTTATAATTTATATCTGCTCTGCTCATATTAGTATTTATTATAACATCAGTTCTAAGTTTCCTGTAGGCAGTGTGCATTTAGAGGCTGGTACACAAAAAGAAAACACGAATGCCCATCCTCTACGCATGTCCTCAGTCAAAACACACAGCAGCCACCGTTAATTCCTCAATTTAATCTGGGTGACTGATTGGGAAAATCGACTGATATCATCCATTAATCATCTCAGGAGATTTTATATTGATCAGGACGTCCGCGTGGTTAGAAAGGAGGCAATCATTGCAAAAGTGACACATCTTTGTAGAGGGAGAACAGCAGCAAAATAGATTGTGTTGGGGACATAATAACCATCATTTCCCAGCACACAATGCCAGCCAATAGTGGCTCAAAATGGCTGAGATATTTTTTTTCTTTGTCACAAAAGAGGGAGAGAAGAGAGAGAAACAGTCCCCGATAACCACTTTGCACAACAGTGCAATGAGGAGATGTCTTGTTAAAATGTTCTGTCACAGTTGCTCCAGCAGCAGCGAGCAGGAACACTTGCGTTTACCCTCTGAGGGGGTGTGGGTGGTGTGGCTGTTTGCTCTGAAGATTGGTACATTGTTATCCGATGATACACACGTCTGACGCTGCAGTGTCCAGGGACAATAACTGGTGAGCCAGCAGGAAAATAGGGCATCAGGTAGGTAAGGAAAGTGTGTGTGGGGGGGCAAACAGACCCACATTTGGTCTGTTTGGGTGTAACTGATGGACTCATGCAGCATTTAGTGGCTCAAGTAAGACACCTCTGATATTGATTGAGCCCTGCTTGACTCTGGCATGTGTGTGTGTGTGTGTGGGGGGGGTTTGACACAGTACAAGCTTAAGTTCGAACACCTAGGTGAAGGATTTCCACCTTTGTGATGCACGTAACATGAAACACACGACCACTGTGCAGCCTGCAGCGAGCAGCACGCTGTTCGTGATCAGTTGCAGAGGTCCCGTGTGCCCCCCCCCCCTCTCAAAGGCCCGACAAAGCGCCCGTTGTCTTTCATTTGATCTCTGCAGTAAACCCTGCTCTAATTCTTGTTACTGCACCTTCCGGCTCCACATCGCGCAACTGAAGAAACCATCAAACTGCAATCAGTGCTGAAGAATGAAGGAATGACCTGAAATCAAACTCATTAATATTTAACTAGACTTGATATCAGCCTCCGTGAACAACCTTTAAAGCCTTTTAAACTAGATTTAAAAAAAATCAATAGCACGGAATGTGTGGATCCTTATACTGTGTACTGACATGAAATAATAAAGCCTAATAAATATTTTAACAACCGCATGAAGCGACATAAAACAGTGTGTTCGTCAGGAGATGAGCAGCGCTTCACACGCACAGGGGACAAACACAGGCCGAAATTATTTGCTTTCCCACAAGCTCACCACACTGACGTTTTGAGCCAGTTCACACTAATCTGGCACATAATAAACCAGAGCACACTGCAGATGACTTACCTCAATATAGGCGGCCAGCGCTGGAACCACAATGCCCAAAATCAGGACAGATAACGCTGGGACTGAACCCATGTCACAGGATCTCCGGATATGCTACTGTAAATAACTTATATCCTGTGAGCTATAGGTGTAAGGTGGAGTCCGGGAGAACAGGCAGCAGGCGGCCAAAGTCCTGGGAATAATCAGATAATCTATCCAGGAGAGCGGGGCGATTCCAGCTCCGCTTGTTTTGTTACCCGAGCTCCACGGGAAAATGTTGGATGAGGGAAGACTGGGAGTCGGTCTCCTGCTCTGGCAAATGTGGACTGACTGTGTGTCTGTGGCGCGGCTGCTCTGTCTCTGCTGCCTCCTCCCTCCCCAGGTTCGTCGGATCCACGGAGCAGCACGCTGCGCCACCGTGCGGACACCTGCGCCGCCTACACACATCCACCCAGCAAGGAACGACACCACAGGAATGACTTTTTCACTGGTATGGTGGCTCATTTATAATACGTTAGTAATATTTTGAGAATAACATGTGCCTTATGAGCCACACTATAGTTGTAGAGTGTAAATATTGTATTTAAGTAGATGTTTAAGGCAGTATTTCAGGGGATAGAGGGATGATTGGAACAACATCAGTTTCACCAGGAAGCATGACCCAAGAATCATGTGATCAATGTCATGGGTGATCATTTCCTTTCTGATTTTGCATGCGGAACCTAAGGACTGTGTGGAGAGATACAGACATTCTACAACCAAACAAACTAGAATTTGATTAGTGGCGATACTGTTACAGATAAAGTTAAGCAACATTATATAAGGGAGTAGTCTCTAAAGTGAAAGTTGAGCCATTTCATCTCTGCTGATTTTTAAATCATCACGGCGCTGCTGCTGGTTAAACTATGGCACAAGTACAAGTGCTGATGGATGATTATGAGACATTTTTGAAAAACCAACTCTTTTCCATCATGCCAAGAGGGTGGGTGAGGGAAACTGATGCTGTGTGTGCCTATACATAGGGCCGGGTTAAGAAATCTTGAGGCCCTAGGCTGCAGCATTTGGGGCCCTATTTGTCGCCTTAAAACAAGTAAAACATTTTATGCTTATAAGACTGTGCTGCTACTGATTAA
>JAUMHL010000005.1:4203342-4227493 GCA_032362345.1 Sandelia bainsii
GATTGAACCAGGAAATTTATTGGTCGATTCATGGATCAAACACCTGTTGTGAATTTTGCCGTTAAGCTCCTTGTTAGCCAATAGTGGTGGTCATGAAGAAGAAAGCTCAACACAACTTAGAAAATGCTTATAACTGTTCCTCAATATCCCACAGAAGCACTGTGTCACTGCTAAAACTTTTGGCCATAACTGTTTGAACAAACCCTATCCCAGAGAGATGTGTTGTTTTGAAAAGAAATTTAAGGCCTTCTCTTGAGGGCACAGAAATTAAGGATTTTTAATTCTTTTTTTTTTTGCTCACATGTTCAACATAACAGAATCTAGCTTTTTTAGTTTTACATTTTAAATGTGCCTTTGCCTTTTGAAACTGTGACTTCACAATGCAATTTGCCATTTTAATATCTGATAATGCTGCTGAGCAACAAACATGGAAACAACTAACTAAAACTGTGCCCTTGCCACCAACCGTCTGCTGATCCTGTTTAACTCTACCTGAACAGAAAGACAGCGTCAATTTTCACTCTGTGTGTGTCAACCAGTCTTTCTGTATAACAATAATAATGGTAAACACAATGATACAGTAGTTAAAGCTGTATAATTAAGAATAGTTTGAGCCTCTTATTTGAGCGTCATCGTCTAATGTTGCACCACCTTCTCTTCTTTTTCTGCTGCAAACAAACAAGAATAAATTTGGCACTGATTTTATTCACACTCACTGTCTGAGCATCTTCACTCTCTGCATTTGTCAGTGTTTTTTTGTGTCTATTTTGCAGCAGAATTTTGTTTCCAGTTGAACCAATTCCCTATTGTTTGATCTCTATTTAGCCTATATATTTGAAAAAAATATGTAAAATCCCTATTTATAAAATAGAAATATTTCAGATTGTTCTAGTTACACTATTTTATACCACATTTTACTTTTATCATACACACTCACTTGTCTGGTTATTATTTACATTTAACCGTAAAGGTTATGATGTTCAGTTTAGAGACTTTTGTAATACAGCTCTATTTCCAAAAAAGAAAAAGAAACACACTGAACTAAAGTAACTATACTGTTCACAAAAGGTTTAAAAATAACTCCACCTCAGGCAGCTACAACAGTAAAAGTCTTCTTACACACTAATAGATGAGTGTTGACTGTATGCCAAGAATAAGTTACAGTCTCATTTTATTGCAGGATGGACTTTATTTTTGAATATTTATGAACATCTTGCTGAGAAAATAGTTGTATTTCTACTTAAGTAGAGTTTTGAAATTAAGGACTTTTATTTGTAATCTAGTATTTTAACATTGCAGTCGTATGTTTGCCTAGGTAAAAAAAAACTAAATAACCTACTTCCGCCACTGTTGCATGTGTCCAGATGTTAAAAAGACATCTACAAGCATGACCTTGTTTTACCAAATCATCTGTTTGGTACATAATTAAGAACAAATAGATCACTTGTGAGCTCTCTGATTATCCTGATTATTGATTAGCCTTGATTATCCTTGCTATCTGTTTTACTCTTATTGAAGACAGGGTTGTACAATGAGATTGAGTTGTATACAAATTTCACACCATTTCATAATGGTTTGTTCTACTTGTTTCCGTTTGATCACAGTATTTTGAAAGTCTACACCGGAAAATGCTTGTATACCGCACTGACGATGTAATTGACGCTAAAATGACGAATACTTTTAGGGGAAAAAAATCCCTCAAAGCAAAAGCTTTAATTCGATTGGACAACATCGACGTTTGATTTTTCTGATTGGCTAGAATTGCTGGGACTAAAACGGATCACTAGCTGTAACCCCGATTAACGACACGTCGATGTGACCTAAATTGGTTGTTTAATCCGACAACTATACAATTTCGACGAGTGCATAAACTGTCTGGTTAAGATTTGTTTTTAAAGTAGCATACGTTGTTTTTGCGCCGAGCAACGAACAACCAATCAGAAACCACGCTCATGCGTGTTGCTAGGCAGATTATGTTAATATATGCAATACAGCCATCTCTGCAGCTACCATTCTGAGGTAAGAACGGCTTGTACGTTTTCCACAAAATGTAAGAAAAGCAGGGTTTGCTTCACGGCCAGTTCTGCAGCTCGACTGTTCGGTATAGTTTGTGTTAATATAAATTAAATATAAGTGTTGTTTTGGCGCATTTGTATCGGTGGAAAATCTATTTATTTCTTGGGATCTCTTCGGATGTAGCCGTTGTTGTTAGTCCCACCCAAAATGGAGCCTGTCCTTCCTTGTTCACGGTAGACTTGAAGGGCTGGACTCAACTAGAGTGGGAGGACGGGTGGATCTACCCAAATAATTCAGGCCTTTACCGCCTTGAAACCCACTTTTGTTAAAAAACGCAGGAATGTAGTCCACGTCCTGGAGCCTGACAAGTTATGTTAGTCTCCGAGGTCGGCCTTATATTGCGACTATATGACCGTAATGCTAATTTTGCGGTGCAGAAAATGCCCGGGTTTCTACAGCGCTGGTTTTTGTGGTATGGTCCGGTTGGGACTGAGAACCTGCGGGGTTAAAATAGGGGGGAATTGAATTTAATATTGATTATACCAACTAGATTTCTGAACGAGTTCACGCAGTCGTGATTTTTCACCGGGGCTTTTGTGCCGACATGCGGTTGCATTTAGTCGCCGTTTCCCGGGCGGCCTTGTGGGCAAACGGTGACCGCGTTTTTCCTCCTACCCCCGCTGAGAGTCTTGTGTGACCGCTCTGAACGCAGGTCGACACGCTGCTTTATTTTGGCGTGTAACCCCCCCCCCTCTCTCCGTCAGCCATGCAAAACTGACTGCAGGTTCAAAATATCTGTCTCTCTCAGATGTCACTTTGCTCTGAGATGTCTGCTGCAGTGTCTCAGTGTTGCAGATAAACAGATTTTCGCTGCACACACGCTTAGTTTATAATAAAACCATGACAAATCTGACACAGGAGAAGTTTCACCATCCGTTGATAAAGATGACTTTAAATCTACACATACACATCTGTGTGCTAAATCTCACAATATTACACCTGTCAGTCTCATATTCATATTAGAATCCAAGCCCAGTCAATTACATTTCACTATTATCACTATATTTTATTACTACTACTTTTATTGATCAGATCACCCAAATCCTCTTGTGTGTGCATTGCAGGGGTCCCTGGTTGTCTCAGGAGTGAAGTGATAAGTGCCGTGCTGCTATGGAGACCAAACAGGAACCCTCTGATGTGTGGAGCCAGACTGACAACAGTGATTCAGGCAACGGCGCACAGGTCGGCTGTCCCGTCTGAACTGTGCAGTAAATGACAAATGAAGTGTCTCAAAATGTGTCTTTCAAACACACTTGTCCACTTTTATACTTTTAGTTAATATAAAATAGTGGAATTTTCAAAGTAGTGGATCCTTATGCTCCATAAAGACTTGAGGATCAGGAAAACTCACCACTATTTGTTTATCACTCACATATACAGGAAAGTGCAATAACTTCTAGGCACTAGATGTTTAGATTTTTATCTGTCACTTAATACCATCAGCAACCATCGGTTCTGAAATCGTTCTCCAGCAGGACAACAACCCCAGACACACATTCATACAGAACTTTATTCAAGAACAATGAAAGCAAGGTGTCCTGCAACAGACGGTTCTGGATCCAGAGTGACCTGATCTCATGGATTCAGTTTGGCATTACATGAAGACACAGGAGACATTGAGACAGCCTAAATGTGTTGAGGAACTGTGGCATGTTGCTTGGAAAGAGATGCTTGGAAAAACAAGCAAGATGCTTGGAAAAACCTACCTGCTGAATACTTTTAAAAAGTGTGCGCAAGTGTACGTAGGAGAGTTAGTGGTGTATTAGATAGTTGCTCTTTGTATGAACAGGATTTGTGACATTACATTTGAAAGCATCCACACTTTTAGGTGCCTGAGCACTTTGCACAGTACTGCACATTAGTTTTGTTTAGGTTAATGAGTATAAATAGGGGGTGACCTGCAATAAGTGGGTGTAATAATGGCACAAGTTGTTCATTGCTTTATGTGATGTGTGAATATGTCACGTGTTGCAGGTGCATTTTGAAGGCGGCACAGTGGCCCAGATAGTGTACGGTGGAGATCAGGCGGACCGGGTACAGCAGCAGGTAGTTTATACAGCAGATGGGAACTCCTATACCTCAGTCGAGTCAGCAGAGCACACACTGGTCTACATACACCCTGCCGATGGCACTCAGGTAAGAAAGGAGCCTCATTTGGAGCTTTTATTTTTTTCTACATGTCAGCGTCAAACCTGGCAAGATTGTCTATTTTCTCATTAAAATTTGAAGCATGGAGAAGATTGATTTTTTCTTTTTGCACCTTAACAACAGGTTAATGTAAAATTGTTCTTGTTGACATTGTTGTTGTTATTGTATTACGTTTATTTCTTTCAGACTGTATTTGCTGATCAGCCACAAGTGGCTTACATTCAGCAGGACGGTACAACTCAACAGGTAAGTGCATCACACACTGTCGTGTCGTTATCTAGCAGTGTGCCGCATTGTTGTCACAGAACCAGAGAGCAACTGAAATCTCATTTGTAGGTCACAGTTTTGCTGCCCGGCGGACAGAACATGAATGCTGCCAATCTGCATGTTCTCAGTAATGTTGCAGAGGCTCCACAAGCGATCCTGGAGCCAGTTTCCCAGGTGAGAACATTGTTTGTGTGCTGCTACTTAACCTTTTCAACAGATGTAAACAGCATTATTCCACTCTCTTTTTAAGACACACTCCAGCATTTAGTAGGGAAAAATAAGCAAATGTACTCACAAATTGTTTCACAGTGTACACTGTGGCCATTTTTTAGGTACACCTGCACAATCTAATGCTATTCAAAACTTTTACAAGGTTATAATTCTACTATGTGTTTATTATTGAGGTCATAGTGGGTGGTGGACTTGTACTGAAGTGCATTATATTAAGAGTTGGTTCTAAAGTTTTGGCTCCCTCATTCATGTAAATAGGGTGGCCAAAATGATTAGAAACACATCTTAATAAAATTGTACTGTAGTAAAAGTAGAAGTAATGGCAGAGCTGTTGTTTTTGATTGCATTAGAATGTACAGATGTACCTAATAAAGTGGCCAGTGAGTGTAGTTACACAGAGAAGTTTATTTTTGTTGTTTTGTTGATTTTGTTGTCAGTACCAGTCCCCCAGAAACAAAAAGTAAATTAATTTCTCTTGACTCAAAAACCCAAAAATAGTTTGCACAGAAGATTGAAAATAAATAGTAAATATAATGGTAAAGGTAACTTGAGTGAGTATTAATTCTATGACATGATCAAAAACACAGGAGCAGCTGTCGGTGTCCAATTCGCTCACCTCCATGGCGGACATCACTGACCCTCCCACCAGTCCCCTCGGGGCCACCGACTCCACAGACGACTCTGATGAAGATGAGGAAGAAGACTCTGAGATGGATGACTGGGAGCCTCGTCAGCCTCAAGCATTCAACCCTCACAGCCTCTGTGAGTGACGTCCCACAAAACCCACAACCATAACATGACTGTCTGTTCTGTCCCGACTCTGTCACTCCCGTAGAGCAGACACCAGTACGACAGCATAAAGTAGAGCATCTAAAATAACCATGGGTTGAAATCAGCAGTTTTGTGACTTTTCCTGACGATAATTTAAGATGAAAAGCTGCACGTTGGTGGTGTTTGCAGAGTTGTTGTAGTGGACCTTTCATGTTTTAATACAACAAGTCTCCACAGTAAGTTAGTGTATTGTTGTCATAATGTCTTACTGATTTCTCCTTTTGTGGTTATTCAGGGTGTGAGGAGTGTAATAATGCCAACCCCTCTGTATGTCTGAAGCATGGCCCTCTGCACCCCATCCCCAACCGACCGGTGATGTCAAAGGCCCGGGCCAGTCTGCCTCTGGTACTCTACATCGATCGCTTCCTGGGTGGGGTGTTCTCCAAGAGACGCATCCCAAAACGCACACAGTTTGGTCCTGTGGAAGCACCTCTGGTACCTCAGAGTGAACTGCAGGATCATTACATTCATTTGAAAGTAAGTCAGGCATATTTCTATAGCCAGTGCAACTTGAAACTTCATAATCCAAACTGTCTTTGTTTTAACAGCTAGAGGCAAAGAGGGGAACATTTGTAATTGTAGTGTCCTAACAAAGAAAAACAAAAAGAAACATATTTTTTTAAATGAGAATGTTTTGTGGGGAAGTAGAAGGTAACTAAGAACTGTGGAAAACGTTGTGTATGTGTCAGCATGTGCAGTCTTAGGTTGCACTCTCATACCTGATCTGTTTCTTGCTTGCCTTAGCTGTGCATGCTGGATGCAGAGAAAGATGGAGAGAAGTCTGACGACGCGTGGTTGGACCTTTCTGATGAGGACACCTGTAACTGGATGATGTTTGTGAGACCTGCTCAGAACCACCTGGAGCAGAACCTGGTGGCCTATCAGTATGGCTCAGAGATCTTTTACACGACCATCAAGAACATTCAACCCAAACAAGAGCTCAAGGTCAGTCACTGTGTAAACACTTTGGTTATTTGTCCTGTTTTATATGTTGGTCTGCTTTTTATTTTTTTTTTACCATCACCACTGTTCCAACATCAGCAGGCAGCTGTTTTTATGGGAAAGGTTGTGAAAAGTTTTTCTCCTGTATACTTCCTGCCCAGCACCAGGCAGACAGACAAAGTTAGCGATTAGCTGGAGATTAAGATCGGAACAGTTAAAAAGTGGAACATCTAGCCGCTGTTGCTCAGGAGCTGGTTGAGACAAAGCAGAGCTATTAGAGAAGCGAGTCAGTCTCATTAAATACAGAGCGTCTGTGTAAGCTTTAGCAGTTTGAGGTTTTTTAATGATATTTCCGTCCACAGGTGTGGTATGCGGCATCGTATGCAGAGTTTGTAAATCAAAAGATTCACGATGTTACAGAAGAAGAGAGAAAAGGTGAGTTTCTGCACTGTGCGTACATGTCACAGCACCATGTTACGGCCCTGCAGTTTATGATGGGATGTGTCCCCTTGTTCTGCCTGCTGCTCACTTTCTGTTGTTTCTTCAGTGCTGCGGGAGCAAGAGAAGAACTGGCCTTGTTACGAGTGTAACCGCCGTTTTGTGAGCTCTGAACAACTGCAGCAACATCTCAACATGCATGACGACAAGTTAAACTCTGTTTCCAGGTAAAATCTTTTTCTTTCATGGCGTCATTTTATATTTTCTCTTTCGCTTCTACCACAATAATAGCCTTTTTTACCTGTTCGCTGTTTGTTACTCTTTCAGATCCAGAGGCCGTGGTCGAGGAAGAGGCAGGAAGAGATTTGGGACAGGAAGAAGACCGGGGCGCCCACCTAAATTTATACGTTTGGATCCGCCAGACACCAGTGGGGACAAGACAACTGTAAGGGACAATTTAATCCTTGCTTTGAAAACAGATCTTTTTAAAGGCAGATAAAAAATTTGAGTGTGAAATATTGTTCTTTTTTATTTTCATATTTTCAATCAGGAGATGCTGGAACTGGCGGAGAAGCAGCTGCTAGAGGAGCGAGTAGAGGCAGCGCAGAATGGGCTGAAGGTAGTAGAGATGGAGCCAGAGCCCGAGACCGCGACTGAGGCGGAGGGTCAGCTTATACCTCCTGCAGGCGAAGCAGTGGCAGAGTCCATCACAACGCCCTCCACCACAGACCTGTCTGTTCCATTAAAGGAGGACCCGGCACAGAGTGGCCAGTCAGACGCTCACCTTACTTCTCAGGACATACGCCGTGCCAAGAGGATACGGGTAAGATGGACAACGCTCTGTGTTCACTGAAATGTGACACTGTTTTAGATTTAGCTATTTGGTGTCATAGTGGCTATGCTTTACAGCCATGTGTCTCTCTTCCTCAATGCGTGCTTCCCTCAAAGATGGATGTGCAGGTATGTGTGAGCTGGTGGATGGTAGGAAAACATGAGGTTCAGAGAACCCTTTTGGTTATTTCCCATGGTATTTATGTTTTTGCTGCATTTTAGGACATGCCCCCTGTCTGCTAACTCATTCATCAGCTTCTTCTTGTCTCAGCAGATCTAAGTCTGAAAACACTGATCAGGTTTTCTGCTACTTGTTCCTCTCTTCTCCATCTCAGAATGCAGCACTGCAGCATCTTTTCATCAGGAAGAGTTTCCGTCCTTTTAAATGCACCCACTGTGGCAAGGCCTTCCGGGACAAAGACAAACTGGATCAACATCTGCGGGTCCACGGACGGGACGCCTACACCTTTTCCTGCCACATTTGCAGCAAGAGCTTTATGAGTGACTTGGCCCTGGAGGACCATCTCCTGGTGCACACAGAGAATCGCTCTTACTCTTGTCTTTTATGTTCAGAAGCCTTTGAAAGGTTGGACTTGCTCAAAGATCACGTAGGAGTGCATGCTGTGGATGGGTTCTTCACCTGTCCCTCCTGCAAGAAGACCTTTACTGACTTCATCCAGGTTAGTAAGAAACGTGTCTTAGGGTGATGTTACCCACAGCTGCACACAGCCACAGGTCACAGTAGAAATAAATAAATCATACCCAGTTTAAAAAAAATAAATAGACACATTTGCTTAGTTTTCAGACTATAACATTGTCTTCCTCAGATGAAGAAGCATATCCGCTGCTTCCATTCAGAGAAGATCTTCCAGTGCCCAGACTGTGAAAAGGCCTTCTGCCGACCGGACAAGCTGCGTTTGCACATGTTACGCCATTCTGATCGCAAGGATTTCCTATGCTCAACATGTGGCAAACAGTTTAAAGTAAGATGGACTGAGACATGAGTGAGGGATCATTGTTGCTGTCTTGGTTTATTGATTTGGGAGTTGATATGTGACCGTTCTTTTCCTGTGACATTAAGAGAAAAGATAAACTGCGGGAACACATGCAGCGCATGCACAATCCGGACAGAGAGGCCAAGAAGGCTGACCGGATCCAGCGCTCCAAAACCCTCAAACTGAAGGTGCCCACCACTGACTTTGAGAGCTTCGTGTTCAAATGCAGAGTGTGTATGATGGGATTCAGACGCAGAGGAATGCTGGTGAGTAACAAATCACAGAAAGCTTGTTATGCGTTGATACTGAATTCTGCCAAACTTAACTTTTATTTCTTTGGTTACAGGTTAATCATTTATCCAAGCGCCATCCAGAGATGCGTATTGATGATGTGCCTGAGCTAACACTTCCAATTATCAAGCCCAATAGGGACTACTTCTGCCAATATTGTGACAAGGTTTGGTTTTCCCCATCCACTCACTTCCCCATGTGTTTTGAACAGTATTAATAATTTATTTCTAGCATCAGTGTGAAAATTCATGAATCAAAAATGCAAATATCCGCTTCACCCTGAATGCTAAGTCTGATTAAAAGCATCCAGTACTAACAAATCCCTCTAATGAGTTGATCTCTGTTCAGGTGTACAAAAGTGCCAGCAAGAGGAAAGCTCATATACTGAAAAACCATCCTGGTGCAGAATTGCCTCCCAGCATTCGTAAGTTGCGCCCGGCAGCTCCTGGTGAACCAGACCCCATGTTGAGCACACACACCCAGCTGACTGGCACCATCGCCTCTGCACCAGTCTGCTGCCCACACTGTGCCAAACAGTACAGCAGTAAGGTTAGTTTACGGTTTTGTCATTTGGAATTATTCACTGGAAATTTGTAGAAGCGTTTTTACAGTTGTAGCTTGGGCAGTGTCACCCCTATCTGATAACTTACTTTCTGCTTGTGTTGCAGACTAAGATGGTTCAGCACATTAGGAAGAAGCATCCAGAGTTTGCCCAGCTCGCCAACACCATCCAGGCTCCTTTGACAACAGCTGTCATCAGTAGTGCTCCTGCAGTCATCAATGCAGATGGTACCACAGCTGAGGCTGTAGTGGTAAGAAAGAGTGACAAACATGCATGTTGAGGACAAACACTTGTTTTTGTCCAATCCCTAATTTGGTCTGATCCTGCAATGACAATAAGATTTACATAAACAAAAAGGGTTACCTAATATACATCAGACACGATAACAGTATGATTTACTTTCTCCACAGACCACAGATCTGCTGACGCAGGCCATGACCGAGCTTTCTCAAACATTGACCACAGACTACCGAACGGCACAGGGAGACTACCAGAGGATCCAGTACATCCCCGTCTCTCAGGCTGCAGCCAACCTATCGCAGGCACAGCACATTCAGCTACAGGTGGTTCAGGTGGCTCCGGTAAGATCTAGGATCTAATCTAGGACATAGACTTCTTTTTTTACAATCACTCAATCATAGACTCATGACAGTCAGGATCTTCCTCATATAAAGTCCAGATCCTTCTGTCATTAAATTACCAATAACTCAGAACCTGTGGTTTGCTATGTATTTACACTCAAATCCAAAAGTTTTAAGTAGAGCTAAAATAATAAGTTTGTCAGTCTATCAGTTAATTGCCAAAATGTTTTTAGGTATGGGTAAGATTAACAGTACCATTTTCCCTGTGTCTCACAGGCTTCGTCCCCACATTCCCAGCACCCGACAGTAGATGTGAGCCAGCTGCATGACCCTCATGACTATAGCCAGCAGTCCATCCAGATACAACACATCCAGGTCACCGAACCCTCAACAACAGCACAGGGTGCCACACAGGTAAATCCTCTTTCCTCCAGGGTTAAGTTGATGCTTCCCGGACTATGTCTACAGAAACAGGTCCGGACATTGTGCTGACTTGTGCATTCACACATGCAGCACACAGCAGGAGATAATCTGGGTCAGATGGTCTGTTTGGTTTTGGTGAGTGGTGGTCCCTGGGTACAGCAGGTAATCGCCGCACTTTGTACTAGAGGACTCACAGAATAAAGTCTGTTTAATGTCCGGGCCGACATTTGCGTTCTCACCTACAGCCACCCGGGTAAAGTTCAGGGTTCCAGTGCATGTGTGAAAGCATATTAAGATGCTCTTGTTATCCCCAGTCATGTTACTGACCTCTTACCAATTTACCTACTTAGCTGTAAAATGTTCCTCCAGTGCTTCGTCTTCCATTTGTTGCCTCTGTCCCAGCTTTTTTGAGATGTATTGCTGCCATCAATTTCAAAAATGCCTTATTTTTTATTTTGTATATGTTCTGTTGTGATTAAAATACTGGTTTATGAGATTTGCAAATCATCACATTCTGTTTTTATGTAGCTTTTACCAGCATCACAACTTTTTGGGGGTTGTACCTCTGTCCCAGTTTTTGTACTGATGTCTTGCAGACATCAAACTCTAAATGTACTTATATTTACAAAATACAAAACACTGAAAATCTTTTTGTGGTACTTTTGTCAGATAATTAAAGGTTCAAGTAAATTAACAAATCACAGATAAGAAAAAGTCCCACCTTTTGAAAATGGACTTTGTATTTCTAAAGAACCTCAAAATCCATCATTGGCTAATTTTTGGGTAATTGTGTAATACGTCTGTTACAGAAGTCAGGAAATTATTTGCATGTTGATGAAACAATGCTTGATAACAGGATATTCTCCCTTTTTCAGGTTACTGGTCAGCCTCTAAGCCCTACCTCCCAGCAGGCTGGACAGGAGCTGAGCCCTGCCCAGCTGACCCCTGTCACCTTAAGTCAGAGCCACAGCATGCAGAGCAGCAGCACCCAGCAGCAGGGGACTGTGCAGCATGCTTATATACCTGGGAACTGGAACTACAGAGGCTACTGTGAGTCCCACACATGCTTCCTGACCATTCTGCGAGACTGTATATTTTGGTGGCTCTATGCTGTTAATATCCTGTCAGGTTAATATGTTAACATCTCACTGTTCCAGCATCTGAGATCCAGATGATGGCTCTACCTCACGCACAGTATGTGATAGCTGAGACCAGCACACCTGTTTCTGGAGTCAACAGCAACCAGGTCAAAACGGTGAGTAAATGCTGTGTGATACCTGTTGACCAGGGTATTTGTCTGTGGTTTAGCAAATCACTGTGAATATCACTAAGGCTCACTCTAGCTTAGATTGAAGGAGTCATAAACAAGAAGAAAAATGCTGCAATCTCAGCATTTTAGATTCTGTGTATCTAAACTGTCAGCTTAATGTAATGTTTAAGTTCTTGTCAAACATGGTGGATTATGGTATGAACTGAGCTCATCTCTGTCCCACAGACACACTACGTTATCTCAGAGGGTCAAACCGAGCTGGAGACAAAGCCCGTTCCTCAGAGCACAAACCAGACCCACGGTGAACATCTGGAGCAGCAACCAGCCAATCAGCAGGCCACCACACAATACATCATCACCACAACCACCAATGGAAGCGGCACTAGTGAAGTTCATATCACAAAACCTTGAACTGTTCAGTGATGTGAACTGTGCAAACCCAGTTCAGAACCACAGACTGATCCTGCATGCAGACCTCAGCAGCTTGTACGCATCGATGAACTGTATGCTGTCACATGCAGGTGGACACAGACTTTGTGTATACAGAGCTAAAACGGAGATGAATAGATGACCAGCACAGTTTTATGTGTCTGTAAGCTAGCAGGAAGAAAAAGCTTGAATTAAATACATAAACTAAACTGAACATGAGAGTGAATACACATGACTCGAAAGTGTACAGTTTTTCAGAAACATTTTCAGTCAAACTGATTAAACTGTGAGCAACGTGATATTAAATACAGGGCTCCTGTGCAAGTATGGAAAATTAAAGACGTCATTTTAAGATCTGCATAAAGGGGGAAAGGTTTTGTTGCTCAGTCCTTAAGCAGATTTGGGTGCCCGTTTTACATATTTCTAAAGTTAAAGATAATTCTTGAAGTGCTGTATCGAATTTGTAAATGAAAATCTGGGAAGAAATACAGAACTGAAAAATACTGTATAAAACAATCCTGCGAAAGAGGTCATTATGTTTTCGTGCACCTTCTCGTATGTTTCTCGTATCGTATGTTTTTCATATTTGTTACGTGAGCTTTTTCCATTGTCATCTTTGAAATGTCTCAGACCCCTTTTTTTTTATTCCATACTGGATTGTCGTGATTTCCCCAGAATTAGTTATTTTTCTTTGTCATTGTCACAACTACAGCACATGTGTTTTTAATAGTAAAATTTAGGAAAGCAAACACGATCAGTTTCACTCTTCCAGCACTCGCTGAATGCTACAAAGGGCTTTGGGTGTCCGTTATGAATGTTTTCATTGCGTTTGGCTTTACAATGATCATGCAAAGTTCTTATGGACACAATTAATCCGAAACTTTAGGACTGTTTAGTCTTTGACATATCTGAAGGGTAATTATAACAGACTGACTGATGCCTGAAAACAATACACTTAAGAGTAAATTAACACCAGGCTGAAATGTGGTGTCTCACAGTCCTCTCCTGTTGAAAGTTTCAAGTCTTTTTCACCTTAGATTTTTTGGGTTGATCAGAATTGTGCTGTATTACGCTGCAGCACGGCAAGAAGGAGATTACAAAGCAAGATCTTCAAGGGGTGTGAAGTTACTTTTTAAAAAGGAAAACATGCATGTTTCTCTGAAACATTTTCTTTATAAGGTTACTTTTGAAACCAGAACAACACATCAACCAGCACATACATTGCTTTTTTAGAAGCTCAAGTCCAAATAGACCTCATGTTCTCCCGAGACAAACACACTTTTAAAGACATGCGAGTGAAATATTTGGGAACAGCCTCACAAGTTTCCAGCCGAACAGCTTAGAAACTCAGCATGGTTTATGCTAACCTTCAGAAGTTGTGCAAGTTATTAATTTGGGCATGGTACTGTTTTAGAAACCAGTAAGGGATATTGTCACTGTGTCAAAGTAAAGCGAGCAAGAAGAATGTTAAGTTGTACGAGCTCATCAGCAGGACATGTCTGCTGGAGCTTGTTCTCTAAATGCTACAGTAATTTGAGTAGTGAACTCAAAGAAGCAGATAATGTCTCACATCCTTAGGTTCTTGTACATTAGGCTGCTCATTATAACACAGGTGAATGCACTGAAATAAGGCCATTGTGAAATGCTGTTAATGTGCCCATTATTTATATTGCTCTTTGACAACAGACAATGTTAAATATAGAAGGAATATTATGAGATCATGTTCAGCATTTCACATAATTGTTGATTTTGTCCTTTGTGTTGAGAAATTAAATTGTTTTATATGTTCACACTGTGGTTTTTGTCTGTTCCGGGTAATTGACTTTTTATGGGTCTGGATGTCATTTTTGTTCTAACTGCTAGATGGCAGCGTGGTCTCAGATAGCAGAAATAAATTATACAGCATTTTTGTGACTGTAGAGTGATTGTACACATTGCAATGAAAACTGTGTTAACCTCCGTTATATGTAAGTATTAATGAGTAGAAACAAACTTTATAAACCTCTCCCTCGTCAATAAATGTAATGTTAATCAGATAACATGTTTGCATAGTGTGAGCTAACAATGTTTGAGTGTCCACTGAAACAGTGAAATGCTGTTGAAGGAGTTGTTGGCTGCTGGTGTAGCTGGGTGGAGCAAGGTTTGTCCTTAAAACAACTGTGATCGGTATGTTAACACATGTCTACGTGGACGGAATGTGGTAGAAGGAAAAAGCCATAACCATAATAAAACAAATATTCCAGTGAAACCAGTTTAACAAGCTTGTCATGTTGGACTAATCATATTTAGTGAGTGTATCTGTGTTGTACAACAAATTCTACTGCAGTGTGATCCGGCATGTGTGTGTCTGCGCTGTTCCCATGCCTCAGTTGACAGTCGCCCACCCCAAAGCTCAAAGTGGTACAGGTCAGGTGAAAAGAAAAGGCTGTTACTGCGCCTGTAAATGGATGGAGGAAGTAAAAGAGGATGGGGAGGGGGAACCTGCTGAGAGAAGCCGAGAACTACAGTGGTAGGTAGACCTGTGCGTCACTCAACAGCTGGTCTTTCATTTGAATAAGTGAATAAATGAGACTTGTGTGGCAGTTCTCTGGCTACAAGAAGGAGTCTAAAAGTGAGATGAAGTTCATTTCTCTTCCCTGATTGTTGAAAGAAAACTTTTTTACTGCTCCATCAGGTAAATGTCTGTCAACATGTCTGATGGCTGAATTCACATCTAACTGCTTCTGCTTAACATTACACATGCAGTACAGTGCGGATTTGGGGGATGATTACAAATGCATGTTGTGTGGTAAAGCACTGTTTAAAGCCTCAAATCTTTATTCTACCGTCTGGATCATGAGATGACAAATTATATGAAAGGTCTCTAACTTTAAAAATGTATTTAAAAAATGAGAATCACATAAATGTCATGAAATGTTTATATTGTTAATGGTAATCAAGGGGTAAGTCTGTGCATTCCTATCGATGTATACTTGTCTCCATTCTGTTCCATTTGTCAGCTAAAAGCGTCCTCTTTAATTTTCAATAAACCAACCTTACTCTGTTGTTTTTTTTTGTTTTATTTCTGCAGTTCAAATCAAACACCAGCTGATGTTCAGCCACCACAAACAACTTGGTCCCAGTTTCTGAGGACTCTGCGGCGTTGGAAAGGCTGGTACAGTTTTGCTCCAGTGGGTGTACTGTGGTCAATCTGCCATGTGGACGCGCTGCTGCACCCTTCTTTCTTTGCGCTGGATGTGTGCGGGAGGCTCTTGTTGGTATGTTTCCTGTGGGTGGCTGTGGGAGGTTGTGTCCGTGCCCTGAAGTGCTGCCTGTGGCCAGGACAGAACAAGGTCAGTGCAGCCGCATGAAGTGGATATCACTTGACCCTGAGAGTGTAATTAAATGTGATATGTTTATTCAGTGACTTTGCTTCAATTCAAGGCAGAGCCTCCGCAGAGGATACAGCAGGAGGTTGTCGCTGCAAACAGGATTAACCTGTATTCATGGTGAGACACTGCTATTTTTATCGTTACACCTTGTGTTTTTGACATGTTATCTTTTTCGCAGTTCTACACACAAGTATAATCTTGTAAAAAATGTGACAAAAAATATATTTTCACTGCTCTCTGAGGCCTCCTTATTTCTCAAGGATGTCCCAGTCTTCAGGCACAGGCCGCCTTGTTCCTCTGGCCCTTGCCCTGGCCGACGGCCTGCTCCTGTGTGTGCTCCAGGAGCCCCTGCCAGACCCCAGTGTACCCCACATTCAGACTCTCCGCTCGAGGCTGGAGGTAAGGTGGAGAAAAAGAAGCAAATTACTCACTTTCTCACATACATAGTAGCCTCCAGCAATCCCCCTCATCTCCTGTGCTTCTAGTCGCTCTTTGCATGTGGATCAGCGTAAAGTCTTTGTTGGTAGTATTACAGAGATCAGACCGTGCACTCAGGCGTACACAGATATTCTAGCCCCCAGGCAACACACACCATCCCTGAGATGCTGTTGTCTGAATTAACCAGACTGGCAGAGGAATTTTAATATTTTATCCCGTCTGTCTTTCAACTGTGTGCCACACTTGCAATGAGGCTGTATGATTGCACTGTCAGTCTCTTTCTCTGACACTGTATTCAATAAATTTCAACTTTTATAACATTGTAGTTCAGGACAAAATATCTCAAAAACTTCCACTAAATCAACTTACTGTGAGATGAATACGTAAAGGCCATGTTCCAAACCCAGCTGACGTACTGGGTGAAGAACATGGCCTTGACATCTATGGCATCCATGGCTAAACTTTTGTTTTAGCCCACTAGTGGCAAATGTTTAAGAGTAAACAAATTCCCTCTCCATTTTTTTATTACAGACCTTTATTACAAAACTTTAAATAATATTCTTTCTTCAAAAATCTTTGGTGCAACTTCATGTATTTCTGATTTCATTTATTTCTTTTTGAGCGTGATGTAAAAATGTATTTTTAAAATCTCATTTGCAGACAACAAATGTGTCAGTGGCAAATGGATATGACAGTACAGAAAGGAAATGCACACACTGTATAATCATGTATGCTGCCATTAGTGGGTGGACTAGTACTAGTATAGTGTTGCACATACACAAGAACACACAGGACTAAATCCAGCGTTCTCAATTATGTTTTTTCACTGTAGTCGGTGTCTCAGACACTTGAGAAGGCTGATGTTGGATCAGAAACGACACTGAAGGGGCTGGACCAAGACTCAATACTGACAAATAAAGTGCAGCTCATCCACATCTACCTACAGCAGAGGTGAGGTTCACCATAATGTACATACTATACCACCTGCGTTCTCGGAAACTGAGTCCATTTGGAGTAAAATCACACACTCCTGTCTGATAGGATCAGGTCACTGCGTACTCTCGTCCAGGTGCAGAGCGGTTTTGAGGCCAGTGTGAAGGACATACTAGAGGGCCTAGATGGCCTCTGGGCTCAGCTGGAGGAGCTACATACCGGGGTCACGTTGACCAAAGAGGGGAGCCGAGGCCACAGAGACCTGGCCTTGGTCCTGACAGAAGCAGAGGTAAGTAGGTTTGAAGGTCTGTTATATAGTTCTGTGTTACCACAGTGATTTGTTTTCTTTTATATTTCAGTTTTAAACTTGAAGCCAAGAATGTATATTTGTTCGTTTTACAGTTAAGTTTTATTTGCAACAACAGCAGCTGTCTTCTTAGTTTTAGTTTTTTATTTGAATTTTATTAACCATGAATCTTGGTGATTATTTTAACATTTGCCTTGTCATTGCCTTTTGAGTATTGTTTATAATGCTTTTATGTATTTGGCAAAGACTTTGGTCACAGTCTTGGGTTACTACAGGAGCACACTTCAGTCCTGCCAGGCTAATCTGAAGGACAGCACACAACTTTTGCAGGTAAATTCTAGTCAAGCTATAAAAACCCAGTGCAGATATTCCCTGCGGTCTCATGCAGAGACCCCGTCTGCCTTGTTTCACAGGACTTAATCTGGAGTCACACTCACATAAGCAACAGCGTGAGCAGCAGTGGTGAGTCAGTCTGGCCAGAACTGTTGCTTCAGTCCAACATTGAGCAGGTACACTAAACTCTCCTGTTGAACATACAGCTGTATGTTATTCATTGGTTTAGAAACGTGCCAAGAAAAAAAAAAGTCTCTCTCCTTGCAGTTTGACAAGGTGCAGGAGAGGTTCCTTTCCCTGGAACAACAGACCAGTACGTTCCAAGCCCACCTGGAGGGACTCGAGAGTCACGAAAGACATGCAGGGCCCCTTGCTCATACTAACGGGGCCCATTCATGCTCAGCCTCTCCACAAACTTCCCCACAGCTCCACGGAAGCATAAGTGGTGTGTCACTGGAGCCCAGTAACTTGACTTCTCATTCCAAATGTGCCTCCTCAGCGGATACAGACACGGACACAGAAGCAGAGTCTCCTCTGTCACTTTGTGAACGGTCGGCTCTGCAGTTCTCCTCCACTATCGGACGCCTGCGTAAATCAGGGAGGAAGAAGTGATTTTTATTTATATCAGAATACACTTTTTCTTGATTATGCACCACATATTTAATAGATGGCACACATATGGGGAGCAGAGCATTCAGCCGCTCTCTGGAACTCACTACCATCCGACCTCAGAAATATAGACTCACTCCCACTCTTCAAATCCAAACTGAATGAATGAATCTCTTTGATTATATCCCACTTTTAATTTATTTAGTTATGTATGCTTATGCTTTTTTCTCGTTTTCTTGTTGTTTATTTATTTATAATTTTTGTTTTTTTCTCTCTCTGTTGTTTATTGTACGGTGTCCTTGAGTGTCAAGAAAGGCGCCTTTAAATTAAATCTATTATTATTATTATATGCTCAAATGTTGATCATTTGCTGGTTGCTAGAAAACTGAGTATTTATTGATTATTTACTTTGATTGTTCAATTCATCACAACTGAGACTGCTGTTTTTAATAAAATCTTAATGTTCCTTTTATTTGTCATTTCACAGGATATTAAAGAATATTTCAGACACTAGGGGGCACACTTTCACCAGTTATGACAATCAGCAGCTGTAGCACACACACAATCACACCATAAATATATATTCTGAGATCTGTCTGCGACGACTGACCATGGCTCATCCCTTTTCCCTTCTAACAGCTTTATAAGGGGAATATAAAAGTGGATGCATTTTTTCATTATTGTGCTCCTCGCTTTGATGCCTCAGTTACAGCTCTTTTATCTAATGATGCTAAAGAAAAATAGGAATTGCATTCTGTGTTCCTATGTGCAGGAATATGTTGCAGGTCACAGTAATAAATCCCAGATTTTTTGTTTCTCCAAAACCATTTTTTGTTCTGTCTCCCTCTATCAGCCTGAGTGGCTGTGATGACTTGAGCCCTTCAAAGCAGGGATTTCAGGTTGAGGGTAGAGGGGGGAAAGGAAGGCAGAAGGAAGCAGTGGAGGTCAATGCCGGAAGCATTCCTGTTATAACTAAAAACTGAGCAGCCCCTTGACCTTTTTGAAAGACCTGAATGCCTTTGGTCCAAATTCAATTACGCTGAACTTCCACACTGAATGCACGGTTTTCCGACCCAGAGTCCTGACTTTTCTGGTCAGACCAAACAAGATTTCTGATCAGAATCACTTAATTCATGACTGACATTAAATTCTATTTACTGGAAGTCTGTACAGTATGATGCATGATGTGGATGTTTTTTGACCATGGACTTTCCTACCATCTGCCACGTCCTGCGTCTGTCTGATTCCCTCACACCGGTTCAGCGATAGGGAAAGGTGGGGCCGACCCCTGCGGGATCTGGGATGAAAGGAATGTGAGCTGAACCCTGCAGGATCCGTGCTGTCACAACACCAAAGACATCATGTCAGGGTGGACAGAGGGATCTAAAGACTGTGGGTGGAAAAGATCATGTGCATTTTGTTATTTGAAGTTAGTGGCAAGAGCTGTGAATAAAGAAAAATCTGTTATGACATGCCACTTGAATATGTAACATTTTCCAGGAATCAGTCATAAATATGCAGAGCATAACGGTCTTGGATGCTTGCTTATAATAACAATTACCACATTTACTTTGAGGTCCAAGATTTAAAAGACAACAAACGTTTTGAATTGATTTATTAAGTGCTTTAATAAATGAATATGAGGGGGAGTCGATTTTATTAGATGTAAATGAGAAACAGTGCTTCAAATACAAAACAAGCCCTGCTTTATGAGTTAGTGGGGAACATCCTAGTCCTGTCCAGATGAACTCATGCCTCGCATTGCTTGCGTGTGACGTCATGGTCAGCAGAGGTATGCCGTCTGTGAGAGCAGAGGGCACCGTCTATCTGTTTGCCTCAGAATGTAAGAGTGAGCAAATAAAATTGTTTAGTTACATAAAAAAATCTGATGACTAGCTTCCTCAGGGGCCACTCGAGTTGTGGATGAGAGGCTATTTCAAAGCAGGCTGAAATGTGTGTTGTTTCAGAGAATATAGTTCATGGCAGAGGTTAATCCCTCGCCTTAGCCTGACAATTACTCAAGATCAGGTTTCCCTGGCGTACACATAGCACACATTTGTGCTGATCCCTCCTCTGATGGCGCTGCACGACACCATTCAGTAGTACAGAAGGTTGCTATGTGTTCTAAACAAACCGGAGACTTTGCCACTAAACGTTTAGATAAATAAACTGTTTAAATTCCACTTCCTTTTAAGATTTCAAATCTGTTCCCCACTGAGACTGAAGGGCAAGATTTTGTTGGACAAAACGTTGAGCGGGAAGTTAGCATACAGACAAATAAATGTCAAACAGAACATGGAGACAGCCAGCGAATGTAGGCAAGAACAACTTAGCAGGCTTTGAATATAGGGAGTGATAGTTGAGTGTGTGTGGATGATGGAAGACCTGTTAACCTTTAACTTAATGGCAGTGATATAAGGTTACCAGGCTGAAAAATGTCAGGAGCCCAATAAAAAAGGCTATTTGTACTCAGCCAGTGATCTGAAGAATAGGACAATAATAATGATAATTTCCTCTTCTTCTTCTTCTTCTTATTGTTCTGTTCGTCTGAAAAAAAAAGAAAAGACTTATCTTATCTTATCTTGAACAAAAGTATTAGTTCAAAAAAATATTTGTACCAAAAGTACTCTTCACATCAATGTATATGATATTATTGGATTATAATTACTGATGTGTTGCAGCTCATAATGATGAGGCTAAACGACCTTGTACTCTGTTTTGATGATGAAGATAGGTTTTCAATCTTTGTATTATATATATAATACAATAACTTCACATACTGCAGGTAGTTTGCAAATTTGTCGTTCTATATTTTGTAATACTAATCCAATCCTGATAAGTAACTATTAGTAACTATTGTTATGAAATAAATACAGCAACATTTGCCTCAAAAAGGTAGAAAATAGAAATGCTAGAGTTTACAGAATTACCTCATGATTTTACTAAAGTACAGTACTTAAGTAAATGTATTAAGTAACTTGCCTCCACATAGTTCTGTCACTCTTTTAAAGTTGTTGTTGGTTTTGTCTCAGAAATGTTTGTACCAAAACCCTAAACGAGCATTTTTGCTGTGTTGAGTCTGCATTATATTCCGCGTAAAATCTGCAAATAGGCTGGGCTGTAAGTCAAATGTGAAGCTTTGTATCAAATGCAAAGTCCTCCTGGTGAATCCCAAACCACATGCATGGCTGCTTTTAAAGGGCTGGACACAGATAACGGGGGACCACGCCACTTTTAGCCAGAGGCTGTTGGAAGTGGAACGGACAGCTGCACCTTGAGACAAAACATCAAAACACCAGCCACAGATGTATGCAATTAGCAACATGGTAGACATTTGGGGAGCAAAGGTCCATAAACTCGCAACTTATTATAGTTGATCTAACGTGGCTGGAGGCAACTTCAACTCAGCAACATTAATGGGGTTTTAGTTGCAGCTGAAACATTCCACCGTGCAGACGTTAATATCAGTGTAGGGTTAGCTCTTGATCCCACTCCGTGCACATGTGTGTGCTGACACAAACGGGCCAGGGGGGGGGGGTTGAGTGGGTGAACGCCACGCTCAACGTGTTTCCAGTCATTAGGAAAAGCTAAGCTTCCTGTTTGTGCAAATATTTTCCCATTTTGTTTTCCGAGAGAGTGGGGTAGAATAATCAAGCCTGACCTCTCCGCCCTCCTGTTTCCTTCCCATCACTTGGCCGAGGCTCACCTTCACTGCGTCAACACTGCTACTGAGACCAGGAGGCAGGAGTGGGAAAGGTTAGCTACAAATGGACAGATTCTCCACTGATTCCAATGGGTAACAGCTGTGGGGCCAGCTGTTAAACTCAACTTTTTAACTTCATGCAAGGACATTATTTCAGACTAAAGTGCTGATATCACCTGAGTAACATCTCTGATAAACAATCACTATTCCATGTATCCATAAGGTATGGCTGCACAATATATGTGAAGGAACAGAACTCACAATGGGTTATTTCTGAAGTTAGAATCAAACAAACTTGTGGGATTCTTTTCAGATATAGCCTGTCTACATCTTTGAAATATTGCATCATAAATCTTTCAGTCCAGTATTTTTTTGGTTGGCAGTTTGGAACGATACTCTTATAATCTCAGTATCCGTTGCGTCACTTGTGTTTTGTCTTTCATTTATGCCTTATCTGTGTTGCCAAAGCAACTGACAGTTTGATTTCTCAGTATTTTTTGGAAATATCCTGAGCTATCTGGAACCAGATTTCTGTGTTGACCCCTAAAATACTCAAACATCAATAAAGTTTGCTTCAAGAAATAAGTAGTTAGTTAATAAGAAAGTCAAATACATCTGAGACACGGGTAATAATCACTCTTTCCACACAAACTGTGTACATGCATCCATGGTTCCCAACAAGTTTCTAAAGCAATGTTTCTGTGCTACTTATCTCCCTCACTTCTCAGAGCTTCAGCGTGTGTTTGGTGCTCTTCATGAGGCAACAATGTGTGAGGCATCTCTCCGAGGAAAGGCTAAACAAACAGGCTGGCCCAAGCACAAAGAGTCCGCCAGTCAGAGACATGTGGCAGTAAAACCCTCTCAATCCACGTCTCCACCCCTCCTCCCCAGCGACAACTCTGAACCCCTCACACTCCCACCGGAGCCACACAAACCCTTCCACATACCCAGAGCCAAGAGAAGGAAAGATGGAGGAGGAGGGGGAGCAAATTCTGATTCCTATTCACTGAATGTCACCACCTCACAAAAGGGACAGCATGACACTGCCACTAAATCAGTGTTAATGGACTCCTTTCGCAGTCCTGCGAACATGACAGGGGGCGTGTGTGTGTGTGTGAGAGTAAGGGGGTGTGGGACGAGGGCTGGTGAGGGTGCCTGTTTGCCCCGTTGAAGGGCCACATGGGCCAATGAGTCTTGTGTGATATAGTGTTAGCACATTGGCAAGGGAGGTGTGTTTTCCTGCGGCATTAACAGCTCACCCAATGAAAAGCTCCGTGTCTCACTCAACACTTATTTGTTTTAAGCGACCATAATTCAGAGGATATACTGACTCGGTGCTTTTCTCTAAATTGTTAGTGATTCAAAGGTGAATGTTAGTCACAATGTTTGTTTGACTGTTCTGTCACTATTCTTTCAGCAAAGCTAATTTGTGTGTAAGAACCAAAACAACATAACATCAATCACAGGCCATTTTAACAGTAAGTACAATGCTACACAAACCATGTTGGTGCACAGGCAATCAATCAAACTCCTAAAATGAAGTTACGGGGAACACCATCCAAAGGGCTAGAGGGGTGATTGTCGATTTGCATGTGAACACTTATTTCACAATGAGGAGGCAGACTGGGGGACAGCGATTTTGGAGCCGGTTGTTTTCTTCCCTACAGGGCAGAACCTAGTAGGCGTAACTGCTCCTGCCCTGCATCCTTGCAATCCATCCCATTCTCAAAGAGTGCAACTTGGAGTTTGGGGCGCGCATGAGTGAAGATGGCATTGGTGTCACTTGGCAGGCATTCACAGCCACTGATCACCCCCGCCTTCAACTGCACAGGGGAGATGCGGGGAGACAGAGGCAGAGAGAAACGGAGCCCCAGGTACCGACCTCATTAGCAGATAAAAGCAACCTTTCCCTGTGACCCCTGACCCTGGAGGTTGCCATGGAGCCTTCCAGTCGAGGCATAGATTGAACATGCTGGGTTTGCTCCCAGCAGGGTAGAGTGAATATGGGCTGCTGTGAGAATTATGAAAATGCCCCCCTTCACCTCCTCTCTTATGGACCAATTCTCTTTACTTTATACATGTCTCCGCTAGGCAATATTATAAGAAAACACTCTTTAAACTTCCATTGCTACGCGGATGACA
>JAUMHL010000005.1:4227593-4322336 GCA_032362345.1 Sandelia bainsii
ATTTTGCAAGGTTCTTAACCTTGCTATGTAAAGTGCCTTGAGATGATTTTTGTTATGATTTGGCGCTATACAAATAATGATGAATTGAATTGAATTGAATTATAGAAAAATTCATATACATCCACGTCATGCTCTTCTGAAGTCACTTCTTGAAGCTGTGCTGGAGCTCATGCTCTGCTCATTCTCTCACTAGCTGTTTTGATTCTGTTCAGTCATTTTAATTCCACCCAAACAGTTAAGCTCATTACATCCCTGAGCTCACTTTGGATATGCAAGGAGGAAGACGCGGTTTACATGAAGATGACATGAATGACTTCTCACAGCTTTTCTCTCTCCTTGTTTTTACTGAGCTGAAGTTGGTCATTTACTGTGTTCATTTATTCTGTTGCATTATTAATAGTGTTTGTTTTGAGCAGTGTAGATCTGGTTTGCAGTTAGAGCCACCAAAGTGTGGAGCAACCTCTGGAAATGTGTCTTATTTTGTTATTATTACATGAAAATTGGAATATAATATAATATAAATATGACCAAAGAAGTCTGTGTGTTGTCACATCCTGTCTTCTTAAAGGTCAAACCTATGGGAGAATATATATTGAAGGCTACGTGTGGTTGTTGGAGAATATGGGGGGTAGGGGGGTTGTATCTTGGTCATGCTGACTGAGTTTTATAAGCTGTGGCTAACCCCACTCCCCACAGCTGACTGAATATTAAATAAACAGAGCCAAGTGGCTGAATTCAGCAGAGTGAGTGTTCAGGCTGGAGAAGCACTACTTCACCAGCACGGGGCCTCCCCCATGGGGCCCCCACATCAGCTTGTCTTATTCTTGGCAGCTGCAGTGGAGAGAGGCAGCCTATGGGGTGGATCTGGTATGTTTGGGGCAGTGTACAAGGGGGAGTCACCTAAATAGGAGGCGGGGGGTGGATGGTAGGGAAAGTTGGAAGGAGTGAAGAATGAGGGATGTGGGCAATAGAAAAATGGGGGCTGGTGTTAGTTGCTGTGCAGCTGTGGGATGAAAATCATGACCAGCAGTCGAAGAAAACTGACAAATTTTTCTTGAGGTTTTGAAGAGAGTTGGTGGAATTTGTCTTCCTTCAGATTGCCTGTCTGAGTCAGAGTGTGAAAATAAGACAGTGTGTCAGCCTGTCAGCCATGAAAAAACACTTCCTGCCAGGAACACTACATGCTTAATCCCTAATCACTGCTCATATGTGATGTTTTCCAAAGTAATGTTTTTGTATTTTGGGATGTATCCAGTGCTAACACAAGTAGACAGTGATGCTGAAAGAAGCAAGCAGAGCAACAACAACAAATCACAGCTGTTTTTCCACTGTCAGTTTTCATGATTGCTTTAAACACATTTTATGCTAATAATTTTCTTATATTTGCAATCAGTTGGAAGATATCTCAATAAAAGCTGTCTCTACAGAGGTAATTAATACATAATTAATATACTAAAATTAACATAATTAACAAGGGTTCTGTTAAAGTCACCACAAATAACAAAAATGTAAAGATTTCCTTATGCATTATGATTTGAGCTGTAAATCAAATTTAAAAAAAAAAAACAACAACTTTTTTTTGCTGATCATAGTTAGAACACACCAGGTCCCTGACACATGTAAACATGTTATACAAAATATAATTGGTGCTCTCTCAGCTACAGTATGAACACAGCGTTTCTCGTCCTCTCTACAAGGTCAAATTTGATTCGAAACAGAGGAGTAACTGATCAGGAGATTTGAGGGTTCTGGTCTGATTGTGGCATGAGGAGATAAGAGACACACACACACACACACACACACATCCTTTAGAAATCTAAACCATTTCAACCATTCCAGACTTCCAGTGAATAAAATGCATGTGAAATCAAGCACTTGCTTGATTTATAAGGCACTCCCACATAAGGACTATCGAGTCGCACCGAGCATCAGAGCAGGTCGTGGGAGCCATTTTCTGGATGGAGTGAATCCGCAGGGCTCCAGCCTTCCACACCCTACTCTGTAAACACAGCCGTCAGTCTCGTGTCTCTGTCATAGCCAGCTCCTGTGTTTTATTCTCTCCTCTTTCACTTAATTTGAGCTGTAGGGCTGAGCAGGCAAAGATCCTCCTCCTCCTCTGTTTTTTGTGGATGTGAGTTTTGCTTGCTTGCTGACTGAACTGATTACACAGCAATGAAATATATTTGTGATGCTTGTAGTGTTTACAGAGCAATCTTCGCTAGCTACATGCGCTGCTGCAAAATCTTGGCTATCTCTAAAGACTGAGGCAAACAGTTAGAGTTCAGCTAATTGAAGCCAGCATGTGTGTTTTTTTGATGAATTGTTGTCCTCTTTATTTCCCTGCCTAAACGTCCTCCCACACTTTTCTTTAGACCTCCCAAAGAAAACTACAAACATACATTTACATCCACCAGCAGATGCACACAATCGTACACACAGATTCATACACACGCTCAGCAGGGCAGGTAGGGTCTGCAGTCAGGGAAATGCCATTTCAACATGACTTCAGGAAAGCAGAAGCACGGCTGCAGGTCATTGGTTTTCGAAGGGTGATTGAAAAAGGAAGCAGAAAGATTGAGATTGATAGACAAAGAGAGAAAAAGTATTTGTGTGTGTGGTGCAGGAAGAAGGAGATGGAAGGTAACTGCGAGATGTAGAAGGGAACCACTTGCAAAAGCTCTCTGTGGACTCCCCTCTGCTTCCCTCCCCTGCAGCCCCACGCAGGTCGACGTTCCGCTTCGCTCTCCTTGTGTGGTCCCGAGCTCAGAGTCCTTCCCAAACAATCGGCATTAATCCAGAGAGCTAGAGGCCTGGAGCACAGTGCTGCCAGACTGCCAGAGCACCCTTGCCCTGGCCTGTACTGACGCATGGTAAACTACACCCACTGCACACACATAGAAACACACACTAATAGACTCATGAAGCCTTTAATCAGACTCCACAGTATGTTGTATCAGTGGTACAGCAGATGCTATCACATGTAGCTGGAATGAAAATAGGGTTTATTAGCAATTATCAAACATTAGCCATTCTGTTGCATTGAAGGTTTGCAGGGCAGCCCCTGCCACCTGCATGTCCTTCTTGCATATACCACCTGCTTGTTGTTCACTTGTTTCTGTCTTAGACTCCCTCTGTCCCTCCTAAGGTCTGTTGTTTTGTGTATGAAATTTGTGATTCCCTGGATCTGAAACTCTGTCTGTTGTTCCCTGCAACAGCTATTTGCCTCAGAGACTCTTACCTATGCTGCCAGTTATTCTGTCTGCCAAACCTGTAAATACAAACTCACCTGTAAAAGTGTTGGTTAATATGCCTGCCAGCAACCTATCTGTGATACTGCCTCTCACCTCACATAACCTGAAAAAACATCCTGCCATCTTGCCTAATCCCTTGCTCTGACTTGAAAGAAAGACTAATTAAACCAAGCTTTGTTTAATGAATCTATCCCTAAATTTGGCACAGCTAATTTTTGTGTTAGTGTTTTGGTACTAAATCTGAATTGCAAGTCTTCATAAGCAATTTGCATGTTAAGATGTGAATCGCTTACATTTCTGAATGCTCATCTTAGAAATCACACCATTTTTTTGCCTGATACAAAGCCTGAAGTATACAGTAAAGTCTTGACATCTTGGCTTTTATGGCGCTTTGCATCAAGCTAGGTTGCCTAGTTTTAAGGTTGGTTGTGCACTCAGCCTCTGTGCAGGAATCACACTGACCAGAACCTGCACCACTTCCACCTCCCTTCTTCCATCCCATGCAGGTTCAGGCATCTGGGAATAGCCAGCGTTGTGTGCAGTGGCCTGGAATGTACAGCATATTCCTGACAGTGCTCAGGGTAAATTGCTGTAATCAGCCATTACTCTAATATGGCCATTTACCTGACTTTACACATTCATCACTTTCGTATAATTCTAGGCACACAGATGATGAACTGGAGTGTTTGTGCTCCCCCCACCACCCTGCTGTAACAGCACAGAAAACCTGTCTCGCCAGGGGACCAAACTGGACTCCAGCCTCTTACAGCCTAACCACCAGCTCTGACCAGCCATTAGTCAGTCAATTCAGACACCCTGACACCACATCTGATACCACAACCCCCACCTTGCTCCCCAGCACACAGGCTCGAGGGCGGGCATGCTGCTGGGAGGTTGTCTGGACGGAGTTATGGTGAAGAACCAGGTCACTAGCTCCCTTACGGCCATTACTGTAATTATAGTTGGCGTTGTTAATTGTTTTTGATTGGGCCTGATGAGATGGGGGCTAGTGTTGTGCAATTAGGAAGAATGAAGGAGGCGGTAAGGGAGTTTTGGGTGAGATGGGGTGAGTGGGGAAGCCAGAGTGGGCAGAGGGAGCAAGCAATGGAGTGCAGGATTGAATTGTCAGTCCAGGTTATGATTAGTAGGTGCAGATGCGACCATGTGAGAAATGAATTTCATGCCTGTTGATTCTGCGATTTCTCCTGGAATGTGAGAGTTCACTGCAGACAGAGAGAGAAAGAGACATTAAGGCAACTTTTTGTGCTCTGACATATAGAGAGCAAAAGTGTGTAAACAAGGACTCATCATGTGGAAGAAGTTGTGCTTGAATGTCCTTTGTCTGTCACAGGTTTATCAGCAAAATACTTGCATTTTTATAAACTTTATAAGCACATTTAATCATTATTTTCATAATTTTTTAATCATTATTAGTGCTGTAATAGCTAGTGTCAAATTTGATCAGTGGTGTACATTCAAATGCTATTCCACTTCAGCCTGTTAGACTATTTATATTTTTCAGTCAAGTGTGTGCAGAGCTGTAATGTGATGTTTCTAGAGACACATGGGAGGAGAGGTTATCCTACAAGCTTGACCAATTATGTGACAATTAATTAGGGAACGTCAGCTAAATATTCCCTGGTGTTTTTGCAGGGATGAGTCAGTTTGGATGAAAGGGCTGAGTCTGAAGAAAAGCCAGGAAGCTCTATTTATCCCTCGCTGTGGGAACAACAGAGCCCTATGTACACTTCTCTCCCCTTTGACTCCTTATGTGAGCACATGTTTTCCATTTCTGTTTTTTGTGTCAGCAAAATGTGTCACACAAGGCAAGAGCAGGGTGTCTTGGGTGGATGTATGTGTGGAGATGGGCTGCAGGGCACTGTTTACTCTGGCCAGCACGAGCTGTGAATACCATGCCAACCAGCCATCTCACCAGCAGCTTCCTGCCCTGCATTACACCTCCACCAGTTTGGCCACATACTGCAGGATGTCATGATTCCTGCCCCGGCCTTGCTAATGTTGCCCAGTGTGTCCTCCTAAGCCACACTGACACTTTCTCAGGCTTCTTTCAGACACTAGATGCTCTTGTACTTTCACTCCAGTCCCAGTGACCTGACCTTTCACGCTCACTACCACACCTGTTCCCAGTTTCCCCATCAGTTGTACCCATGTTCTGCTTTGGACTTGTGTTCTTGCTATCCTGCATGATACCCTAACCACTTCCTGTCCCTGCATCATGCATTATTATCCTTTGGAAAAGTCACTTCATTGCATCTGCTTGCCTACGTGTCTTCTCTTGGGTCGCCCCATTTCTGTGCCCACAAGCTGTGACAGCAGACTTTCTTGGACCAGACAAGCAGCAGAGATGTTGGCCAAGTAGACTCCCAACCATGAGAATATATGCAGTGAGTATAGATTGTTTTTCAGCAAGAAAAACAACAACATGTCCATCATGGTTCAGTGAAAGCAATTAAGACAGTTACAGTTATTCCTAATTACACAAACTTCCCGTTATAGCACAATGGTGTTGGAATAAATGATGCTTGTAATTATTTATCTGGACCAGAGGAACCAGAGCATGCAGGCTGGAATTAGGAGTGAAGGGGGAGGGTGCTTTGGTGGACCTTACTCACATAATTTTTCTTGTCTCTGTCTTTTTCTCACTTTTTCAGACTCTACAACCCAACTTTTTAAGGTGTGACAGTTTTAAATGTTAGTATGTTGGCAGTAAATGGGTGTTGCAGCCCTTTTACAAGTGATCAAACTGTCCACTGGAGACATTTTAATGATAAAATAAAAGGTTAACAAGTAGTGCTGGGTTAGGATTTCTCCTAGCCGATTGGGTGTTTCACCACCTTGCAATCGCAAACCTATGGCTTGTTTTTTATACATAAGATAATACACACATGCATTTAATGTATGCGTGATGGCAATTATATTTGTGTGGAGATTTTCACTGGGCATTGCTTGCTCTAACCAACCCTCTGCCGGTCACTCTTGGTCTAGACAGGGGGTGTTGAGAGCCTGAGCAGTGAGGTAGTGCACATGCTGTAATAGGGTGTCTCAGTGAGGCATAGTGTTCTCTGTCCATTGGGGACATCACATCATGGAAAACCAAACACAGAGCCCAGTGTGTGCCGAGTTGGACACTAAAGTTTTCAACAGCCTTGTCGGAAATGACACCACAAACTCCCAAAAGTGTTGTGCCCTCAGCCCTGTCTACATGTCACAATGTGGGAAAATGCACAGGTGCAGATCACAGTTTGTGTGCATAAATGTGTGTTTTGAGCATATGGCTGTGCACAAGGCCCTGTTTGTACCACTCCTGCTGGGTTTGTTAATGAAGGAGTCTAATTGGATTTTTGAATTGGTGCTGGGGCGTGCAGGAGAGGGCGGGGCTGTCCAAACCTCCTGAAGAGAGGGGAGACAAGGGGGACAAACCTGCGGGCTGGATTACTGTGCCCTTTACTCTCCCGCTCTGTCTTCACAAGGTAGGGGATTATTGTCTGTATGGGCAGGGAGGCTGGTGAGGGAGAGCATTTCATGAGTTCAGCTTGTTAAGATAAAAGCCAGGTCACGCAAGGCTATACAAATTCTGTTTTGAATGCGAATGTTAAATGGATAATCTAGTGTAGGTCATCTGTTGCTATTAAAGCCACAACATCTATTTCATTTATGTGCTTGTGCAAAGTTATTCTCAAAGGTAAATTTTAGCATGCTGAAAGAGTTCTCATAAATGTAGCAAATTAGACTTTTATGACATGAAACTTATGAAACACTTTTGAGTGTGAGTCAAGTCCCCTACAGGTGAAAATTAGCCTTGAGTAGTTTATTTGCTGAGCTGTTTACTGCTTTGCCCTTGTCCTGTTCCACGAAATTATTGAATAAAAAAAATGGAGGATGTGCGTCTCAGATATGCTATGACAATAGTAAAGAGACGAGGGAGGTTCTGAAGATTTTTTTTCACCAACAAAAGCAGGGAAACTGAGGGAGACGTGGAGCGAGGGTGAATATAGGTTCACTGTCCCTCTCATTCCTTCCCAACCTCCCTTGTTCCCTGCCCCTCTGCTGGGCTATTGTCCACTGTCCCCCTGCCTCTCCGTCATCCAGCTGGGACTGGAGTTGTTCCCGATGGCTGCAAACAGGATTAGGAGCACCCCCGACTCCAGTCATTCTCTCTGGATTTGGGAGTGTTACTGCAGCTTGGCTGCGCTATGGTGCTTTAATTACCCCACCACCAGGGGGCTTCAGAGCAGCCCCGTGGGTAACAAGCTGGAAGCAGGGGAAAGGCATCTGTCTTTACATGGGAATAATCCTTGGGCTGCTCTCATCAGGTCAACTTGTACTCAGCACTGACAGCCATGCGTAACCCAGACTGCTAGACTGTAGTGTCGACTGTATGTTGGTGTAAACATTTACATGACACAAAACTAATGATGAATAACAGAATTACAAAGCTAACACTCACAAACTATGTTCACAAACTAGTGGCTCCTCACATACAACTGATATACTCAATGACGATGTTTGTCATTTGAAATTGTATGATTGTTTGTGTGTGTCTGTAACATGGCAACAGTGTCACAAGCTGTTTGTTTATCTGTTGTCTAAGTGACAGGATCAAGGCAGTGATAATCACTACAGAGGGGAACATGCCTTTGTTTGCTTAAGCTAAATTAGTTTTTTCTCAGGTCCCTGTGATGCCCAGAGTAGACCTGCTTCACTAGCTAATGATTGACAGACTAAATACAAACAGAGAGAAAATAATGTTGTTGCACTCAACAGTGATGTCAAGGCCACAAACATAAGTGATTCACGTTTAGCATTTTTTTTGGACAGGGTGAAAATTTCTTATTATTCAGGTGAGGTTAAATACATTTTCGACAGTATTTTGCACTTCACAGATGAAAAATGCGAGAAAATATGCCAAAGTCTTGAAATGCTGACACGTGGTCATGGCTTAATGTCAGTGATGTGTGTGTGAGTGTATTAGTGAGTCTGTGTCTGATGGTACATAGAGTGAGAATGTGTGCTTTTGACAGAGCAGGGCCTGCAGAGATGGAGACTGTGGGCACAGACAAAGGTAGGCCTGTGTGCTTCGTCCACTGACAACCTGTGGAAAATTCCCCATCAGTGCAGTGCCAAGCTGCCTGGTCCTGCAAGGCGGGAGGAATGTGAGAGGCAGACATGAGCAGGAGTGGCAGCATTTAACCAAGTCCAGGGAAGGTGCAGGGGGCACGTCCTTTAAATTGACAGATTTCTTTTTGTAATGAAAGAAGAGGTGATGTTACATATTTCATTTTGTGACATGCATGCACCTATCTTTAATGAGGAAAAGTGAGAATTGAGAAAATATTATAGGTGTCCTCTGGATATAAAGTAATGGCAACGTAACTTACAATAATAGAGTGCAGGTGAACTCCATCTAAACCTATAAATATCTGTGTAAAACCAAAGATAGATCATTTTTACTCAATGACTGGAGTGTCCCTTGCTGTCAGTGCTGCCACTGGATGACATATATATAAGTCTTTGTTCTACATGACTATATTCTAAAATATAGTACCTTATTTTAATATAGTATGGAGAACATTCATGTTGTTGGTTAATCCAAGTGTGTTTCTGCCAACAGAACTAATTCACAGGCCAAACTCACCAATTCTGAATTCTGAAATGAAACTCAGTGAAGGAAAAAAAGAGTAAAAGCAGTTCACAAACAAATATAATGCTTTAAAAATCATCTATTGCATCATACATTCAGGAATGAAGGTGGATTGTGTCTTGTCTTCAGTAGAGATACAATGCATTCAGTGTGGTACTTGTCAAACTGCTACACAAAACACTGTTTTTGTCTACGCATTCAAAAAGCTCAGAATCTCCAGTGATTCTCTTTCTCTTTTATTGCAGCCTCATTTTAGGTCAGCTACCCTCAGGCAGTTCACCTGGTTGCCTGGCCCCAAGGCGTCAATCTGGACCAGGTGTCCCTTTTTGCCTATCATCCCTCCACTGAGGCATGTCTGACCTACAGGAAGTTGCCAAAATATCTCACCCCACCTGCACTGGAGGCCTGCGATTGCTTGGCTGGAGGATACGCTACAGTGACTGTGAACGTCGAGGAACGGAACAGTTTAAATGTGAAACTTGGCTAATGAGTGTGAAGTTAGTGCCTTGGATTGACATGAGTGATGAATTATGAGCAGTTATCAGGGTAGTGGGTTGGCACAGTGATTAGAGAGTCTGTCTCTCAAGCAGAAAGCCCCGAATTCAATCAAGTTCGACAGCAAGATCTCTCAGGGTGCCATTATTGGTTGATATGGTGCTGTAATAGCCTCATGGCACTGAAGTAAGCAAAATGACAGGATTCTTCTTCTAGTGTTTGAGTGCCACTGATGTTATATGTCCCTTTATGGTCTTCTAAGATGAATAGTATATATCTACCAGAGGACAGTTTCTACAGGACAGCGGTCAGGTGCTGTTCATTGTGTTGGATGTGGTGCAGAGAGGATAATTGTCCAGTCTACCATGCCTCTTTGGATACTATCAGGGTCGTCCCTGGGGTACCAAGCCTCCTTCAATCAGACTCAGGAGCCGTCGGGATCTTTGCATCTGGTCTTGCTTAGGGCAGCCCCCGGCCCCTCCTGAATACAGTAACAATAATTTGCTTTTGCTCCGCTTTTCATAGCAAAGACTCAGGGGGCTGCTAAGACAAACTGCTGGGTGTGCTCCTCTGCCGTGCAAACTAAGCATGCCTGAAAGGTGGAGGAAAGACATGTGCAAATACATAAATAAACACTCATATGGAGACTCAAATGCACAATGGAGAGAGAGAAAGGTCAGCTCTGCTTTGCCCCCACCCTAGTAGACATTCCTGAAGCACCTGCACTCACTTAATATTTTGGCAGGAGTGGAAAAAAAAAGCTTCTCTGCTCAGCGCCTGTCATGTTTGTTCACTGAAGGAAACAAGTTTGGTTTTGATTAGAGCCCCTGCCAAAAGCTGAGGTAATTGCCACTCTGTATGTTTCACTGTCTTTTTAAAATTTCTTTTCTCTTTTTTGTTGCTTCATTTACTTTCAGTCAAAGTTAAGTGGAGCTCATGTTTCCAAAAAGAAAAAAAAAGAAAAGCATTTGTCCGTGTACTTGTTAATTGTGGTTAGAGGGTGCAGTTATACTATATATCACATGCCACACAGTATATGTTGAGTGAACTGCTGTGTTCATTCAAACCACACTTACATTTGCCTCTATGTCCGTCTCTCAGAATGCTTTTGGACCAGAACAAGGTTTTGTCCTCCTGGGATCCGGGGTTCCGCTCTTACGAAACCCGTCTCCCTCTCTGCTTTCTCTGCACCTGTAACTCAGCTGTGGTTTTGTACAGCTCATGAAAATTCCCACCAAATTATTCTGACAAAACATCAACATCTGCTGCAGGGAGACAGCACCTTCATTATACACACATGTACACACGCACACGCACTTATTGTATATATATATATATATATATATATATATTTACATATTGAAGGTCAACTGTGTTTAGAGTTATTGGTGCATCTACACATGCTTACATACTTACAGTGGCCTAGGCACTTTACTGCCCTGCTCGATAAAGCACAATAGCAGTTTCTTGGGGGCACTAAAACTGGTGAACACATTAAAAACAAAGCAAAGTCTATAATCAACTGTACAGCTAATAACTTCAGTAATATTGGAATCATACATTTTGAATACTTAGACTAAAATAAAGCCATGTTATCACCTCATTTCACAACTCCAGTGATGAGTGTTTGATTTCACAACAAGGATGGATGAAGGTAAAATACATTTAACAGTTCGTCCTTCATCCTGCTGCTCTGTTGTGTTTCCTCACACCTTGAATAACCGACTCACAACATTGATTGAAAGACTGTGCTTGAGACAGGAAGACACTTTTGATTTGTCTGTCTGTCAATAAGTGCATGAGAATTCTCCTGAGTTTTTACTCTACGGGTCTTTAAATGACTTGAGCACATGCTGAGCCTTTCAGAAGAGCTTTTATTTTGATTTGCACCAGCAGGGGATGGAATGGAGCCTGCTTGGTCTCTCTCCATCCGAGCCCCTGTGGACCCATCAAAGCTGTACTCCAGTCCAGAGATGAGACGCCACGACGTTGATTTACTATTCAGAGGTTATTCATCGCCTGTGGATAAAAAGACAATTGAATTATGTTGTTGGAACAGCCAAGGCTGGGGCAGAGCAGTTCAGGTCAGATGAGCTGCACAAACCGGGACTGAAAGTCAAGACAGATAGAAAGTGATGCATGATCCTTCAGATTTTGTGATTGTTTTAGGCGACTTCCTGTTTCTCTGACCAGTTTGATGTGCTGTTGGGACACAGATATGAAAGTTCAGTTTGCACTCAAGGCTGCTGATGTTCCCCAAGACATTTACAAAAACCTCAGGGTCAAAGGTGAGATGTGAACCTTGAGATCATAATTACATTGGATTTTAAGTTTCAGTCTAAAATAACATTTGAGATGAAATTAATTAGATGAAATTAATAATATTAATATTTTTTTCTGAACATGAGATACTTGGTTAATAGAGAGACCTCTGTTTAGCTCTATAATATTCTGTGGATAGACTGTGTGCATGAGCATTTTATTTAATGATCATCATGTCATATCTGTGTGATATACAACATGCGAAGAGCTTTCTACTAAATTTTGAATACTGCCAGGTCTGACAGCTCAAAGATCGGCGCCACACTCAGCTATTAAATTGTTTCTTGGATGTTCTGCTTCTTTACCCTCAATGACACCATGCTGCTGCTCCAACCTCCATTGAGGGCAGTAAAACTTTCCTGCCATTTAGGTGAAGAGGAGGATTTGAGGATCTAACTCATGTGTCAGGTGAAATGAAACCCCAAATGATGCTCATTACCGTGCTCTCTATAGGCTCTGTGACCACATTCTTTGTGTTTCCTATTAAACTACTTTTTAATCACTGCTGCAGAAATGTATATGCCAGATGCACTGAGGTGTTGGCAGAACATTCCTTGTTTTTGAAGGACAGGGATGTTTTACCCATTTCCCATCAACCATGTACACTCACTTATATTAAATTGAAAATACACCCTGAAATCCCGGGCCATACACACAGATTGCAAAAGTTCCAAAACATCAACAAATGGAGAAAACATTTAACAGCATGAATCTCTGTATCCAGAAGTCAGATCCATTGGGTGGCCTTTAGGGGGTGGCCCAGCATGGCATACTATGAGTGTTGATTGTGTACAGTGTGAGTATCAATTGTAGCACCCCCCCCTCACTTCGTCAAGGGGAACATAACTCCCTGTGCCTCTCACCTTCCAGGACACAGAAGGTGAGCTGGACACTGGCCCAGATAAATGTGCTGTCTGTTCCAGCTGGGGTTGTGTCAGGATCTCCCGGGTAGCAGGGACAAGCCTGTCTTTGTCCAACAAGCTGCGTGTGGTTCAATATCTTAAGAAAGTCATAATCACATGGGTGATTGGGGTGCTACCAGGCCTCCACAGCTGTTAGAAAACGACGCACTCTGGGAATGCATGACGAACTGTTGGCCCTGGGCTGGTGGGTTGCAATATGTGCTAATCTCTGTGCACACACAGCATGCATATGTCTATTCATATCTGCACTGGTAATATGGGTGGACACCTCATTACTTGTCTAAACACACCAACGGCTATGGCAGCACGTCAACAGCTTCACCCAGGCTCTGTCTTGGACGCTGAGTCAAAGCAGTCTGAGCATCATTGTAGTGTATCTTTGAACAAACAGTGAACCACAGTAAATGATTGGATTCAAAAATAAACATAACAACATGAAACAATATAATTTCAGAACCCCAAAAGAGAAGAAAACATCATCTGCTTTAAATCAATTTGGAAACATTCCCTCATTTGGAGACATTTGGATGCCTTTTGTGCATGGGTGACTCAAAAGTAGTTTGGTGGCTAGACAGGGGGATCTATAGGCCATTGCAGAGAACTCTCTTTATGACCAGCACTCAAGTACCTCCTGTCCAGCGGTGGATTCATGAGCGGGGGTCAGTATATATCAGGTTCTCAGTTTGTTGCTTTTAGCAGCTGTTATTGCATTTAAGAGACTGAGCTACCCCCGCTGAATCATAGGCATGAGTGGGAGGGAGGACTTTGCCCTCAAGGGCACCAGCAGGCAGGCAGAGCAGGAGGACCGGGACCTTCACGTAGATGCTGTGGTACTATGGCCCGACCCTGGCAAGGATACGGTAACATCAACTCATGCCAGGCTGTCTCCGGGCTGGCAGGCAGGGCAGCGCAGGCTAGGTGGTCCGGCCTTGTTTACCCTTTCAGCCGCATGCACAGGCTTGTTTAAACAAAGTGGGTGCTTTCATAAGCTTTCCCTCAGCCTGTGGGCGTCATCAGGCAGGCGCATGTTGATGTGGCCTTTCCCTTGAGCACCCTGAACTGTGCACACCGGAGAGAGAAACAGACAGATGTTGCCAGCTGCAGGACTCCCCTCATCCCAGTTGTTTGACCAGATACTAACTGTGGGCCAAAATGATGGTGGAACAGCATCAAAATCTTGGCCCTCTGGCAGCTGGGATTAACATTTGGATCCTAAAGTCAAACCCTCCAGCCAACCATTCAACATTCTTCCACTCAACAGCGCAGCTCCTTCTGTGATCACTGTATACTCAGTCCATCACCTGTTGCCTGCACCTTACAAGTGATCCTTACAGAAACCATGCTTGAAAAGTTGACATAACAAATACCTCATGGATTTGATTATAATGATTTTGGGATGGGTGTAATATGTCATATGGTGCACTGAAACAAACAAAAAAACAAAACCTGTGGTTCAATAACTGTAGAGCAGGCCTGTGACTTAAAAGTGGTTCCACATGAAGGTTTAAGTGGTTGAAATTATTATTCTGGACAAGCAGGTTTCAAAAATATGTTTCACCTTTGGCTCAGCAGTTTAATGTCAAACCAAAAGACGTACCTGCTGGGTTGATGTAGGGGTGAGCTTAAATGGAAATAATGATGGAATTTAACAGAAAGTCTTAGGAGCTATGAAGGTGATCTGTCTTTTAGACAGATGGAAGAAGAATGACATGACATAAAGGTGAAGATAGATAAAAGAAAGCATGCAATACTGGTTCCCATCAGCCGGATGCAAACCAGAAATGTTGTGGCACATGCTAGGGGCCTTGACCTTGAGGACTCCGGTGTGTCCCAGGTGCAGCAAAACTGACAGGAAAGTGCAGGGGATGCCAATCAATCAAAATAGTGTGTAGGTCCTTTGGTTAACTTTTTCAGATACAATCCTGAAAATTTTCTCAAGTGTAGAAACGTCAATTTCTACATTTGAAAACAGAAAACATTAATAAGCCTGTGATTTATCATTCATAGTCAACAGATTTGAATTAAATGAAGCAACTGCATTAATACATGTCTTAAACAGGACACTGCTATCTAGTCATGCTGAAACCTCTTTACTGAGGAATTTAAACTACAGAAAATCTCCTTATGGCAGACCACTGTCACTGATACCAGACCTCATCCATATCAGTCAAGAGCAGTTGAATGACTCATTAGTAGTTGCCATGAAGGGCACTCGGCTGCTGACTTTATCATTAATCAAAGTACAGCGTCCCTTTATGGCAACAAGCAGCACTATCTGAGCGCTTTGATCATGTGTTTGCCTGTTCTCTGTCACTCTGTTGGCCCCATGTGGCCCTGGGTGGTAGGCCTGGTCTGGTCCATGGGGACAGCGTTTTGAAAAGGTGACTATCTCAGATGTCCTGCCTTCCTCCATACTGCCCCCCCTCTCCAACCCCTGCCCCGCTTCTCCAGCACATGAAAGCAAACAGAGGGCACGCTGGTCTGATCCCAGGCGCTGACATGAATTTTTGATCAATGGCTGGTGCCTCTGAAGGACCTTTTCCAACACCGCTCTTCTCACCAGCCTCCCTGCCCGTGATGGCAATCCCCCCCCCCCCCCCCCCAACCCCACTCCTCCCCTTTCCTCTCACTCTAAAGCTTGGGCAACTCCAAATGTCAATGATGTTAGTTTAGCCATTGTACATGGCTGGCTGCATCTGAATGGGTGACTTGTCCGCAGGCCAGCCCCCTACAATGGCCTCCTTTCTCACTCTGACTTGTTCTCAGCATTTTCCCTCCCTCCATGAAGAGAGGGCTCTCTCTATGGCTCTCTTAGCTCTTTGGCTCTGCTCATAATCGTGGAGCTGGAGTTAAACTGGAAGAGAGGGAACAGGAGATTGAGTCCGGCGACCAGGTGGATAGAGAGAGAGTGAGATAGATGGTGTAAAGTAAGGAAGGAGGTTGTGGGGTCAGTGGGGTGGTGGACCGTGACAGAACAGTAAGCGGTTTTATAACCAGAATTGTTACAGTGCTCTCCGTCAATAATTACCAGCATTGAGGAACGGTGGTAAATCTGGCTTTCACAGACTGGCTAAGCTTGTTAGCGTGCTTAATCAGACAGGGAAAGAGTGTGTTGTCACTGAAAGCTTTGGCGACTGAGTGCACCGGCTTCGCAATGAAGAGTGACGAGAGGAGATGGTGCTGGGAGGAAAAAGTCATACATATATGGTGAATTTACAGGTCGAATGAGTCAAAATTCCTCATCTATGAGAGAGTACATCTCAGTAAGTGTGGGCTGAGACAGAACTGTAGGGCAAGCAGGGCTATGGAGAGAAAAAAAAAGGTTAGAGGAAGGATAGAGTGCTCGTTTGGGCCCATGTTTCTTAAAACAAAAACTGAAGCGCAGCTGATGTGGTCAGTGGAGACTTTTGAACACTTTGGGGAAACCCCAAATTGAATTTCAAGTAAGTGGAGACAAAATAAAGCCATTTCAAACCAAATGTAGAGGAGTCCTGAAGGGGAAATCTTTATAAGCTATATGCAAGTGCGTTACAATTCTCCGACTTAAACCTCATGTCACATCAAGGTGTGTTTAGTCAGAAAGCAAAGTTATTACCTTGACTCATTCGTGGTCAGTTTGACCACTGTCCTTTACAATTATCCTCACATTTTGTTCAAACACACCTTCCACACCCACTTTTAATCTTCTTCACCATCAAGCAGCTCATCGCAGCTTTCCTCACTGTCTGCTGAAATAATTATCACTAGACAATCTCCCTCGTTTTCCACATGTAACAGATTTATTTTAGCAATAAAAACAATATGAATGCAATATTTTCTCGAACAGCAGCTGGGTGGGTCTGTGCCAGACACACACTCAAACACACGCTAGCACACATGCAACAAAAGTAAAAAAAACTTTTTTATTTATTTAACGTATTTAAATGAGGTTTTTATCGACACTGAACATCTGGAGCAGGAAAGGCAGTGATGTAGAGAGGAAGGAGGATAAAGAGAGGAAGTAACAAGTCACATGTTGTCATAGACTTTCTTTTAAATGAATGAGGTCATTATTTTGGCTTGAATTATTGTGATCATTTCATGGGTATTGAATTGTGTGTTTATGTATTTATTCAGTGGTTGTAATTCACATTAAAAATAAAATTCTACGACTGCCTTTGGTCTCACACTGAAATTTTCCATTCTGTCACAAACCAAATCTGTAAATAATGAAAGACTCCTTTCCCAAACCAAATGTTTGTTATACTGTTACACTGAACATCAAATGGACTGCTTCAAACACACTCATTCTTTGAACAGTAACTTGTAGGAATTGCTCATTTTCAAAAACTGGTTTCTACAAGTAAACTTTGTGTGCTGCCATCTACTGATGCCTCATTGAACTGCTTTAGTTTTTTTGCTGTCTCAGGGTCAGGTACATCCACATCTGGCAGGCACATGGCTTTTTTAAACAGATGTACGATGGGTCAGGGGTCACCTGGGCTCGTTAATGCAGATTAAAGAAAGAAAGTGAAGAAGAGCAGATATGAAAAAACCTCTGTAGTGGCTCCAAGGCTGCAGAGCACAGAAGGAGACTCTGATCACCATCAGTAAGATACGCACATGGCGACAGTGATGTTGATTGCAGAAATAGACAGGAAAGAGGCTGCAGAAACTGTGAACAATTAAAAATCACTTTTATTAAAGTACATGTATGTGGGATCACATGCATTGCATACACTGCGTTACACAATTTGGGGCTAAGTGGTTTTAAATTGAGATTTAAATTGAGATTATGTTGCAAAATACAGTTCAAGCAACTTGTTTTCTTCTTTTATTTTAATGTCTTATGATCCTGTGTTGAGTCTTTGTTCCCTCTCTTCCTCTGCTACATGCTCTGCTTAGACATGTTTCTCTCTCCCACCCCTAAATTCTTTTCTTTCAGAGAGAGGTCAGAGGCCAGGGACTGTGACCTAGCCTGGGGGTGGTTGAAGGACTCCCCTCTCCCTTCCTATAGAGATAGGCTATGTGTCCCCATCTCTTTATTTTGTATACACCTGAGTCTCTTATCCTCTCTTGGATCAACTGACAGAGTGCAGAAAGAGCTGCTGTATAGAGTTTCCAGTTCAATCAATAATTGCTACTCAGCCAGTTGTATGGAGTCATTGTGCATACAAAAAAGAGGGAAAAATCTTGGAACCTGAAAGTTCTTTTCACACAGCCAAAAATAAAGCATTCAGTTTATGAATGCAGTGGACATAATGGCGCCCGTATAGAACTGAATTATGTCAATTTGTGTGGCTACAGATTCCAAAATATATTTTCCCACTAGTAATATCTTCAAGTTTTCCACATCCTAAAAAAAACTGATATTTCCACAGAGAGGATTTGTCAACATTACCTTGTTCAGGGACGTTAAAGTCAGATCTCAAATGCAACATCAGACAGAGTATGACTCTTCTCTGCAGACTAATGCATCCACGTGTTTTCAAGTACCCCCTGCCTCTTCTTGGCACCAGTCTTGCATGTGTGTTGGCTATAGCAGAGTTTTTGGAGCCTGCAGGAGAAATGAGCTGTACTATACACCACTGTCTTCTGATCGCTCGGCCCCAAAGTATGGTTTTTCTCTTGCCTTGATTCTGCTTGTACTTTTCAGACACGGTTATACCAACGTGTCTTCTCTACATTTTGACAAACCAGAAAAGCAAAGTGTTTGGGATAAAGTTAGTCCCATGTCAAGCCTGCAGTGATCTGGATAATTTTTACAATCCTGTGCAAAGATGTATCTCTATGGTTCCTTGTTTTAAACTGTTTTATTGCCAGATGTCAAAGTGTGAGCATTATAAAACTTCATATGCATTTTATATGCACAAATTCTGTATTCACTCTTCTATTTATTTTATGCTTCATCTCTCAATTGCACCAGTTCATTGTTCTTTGTCTGTGATCTTAGTGCTTCCTTTTCATGACACATTTTTGTCCACACCACTTCCATATTTTATATGTGCAAACACAACACTGTGCATTGCCGTTTTTCTCCTGTCACGTGTGATAGTTGGTCATTTTCACTGCAAGAGGTTAAGAATCGATCAAAATCAACTGAAACTGCGGGATTCACGTTTTGGACGTTTTTTTAAATGGGATATGAGAATCTGCCCCCCAGCTGGTTGCATTGCTTAACTCCTCAAATGCAATTATCTTTTCCCATTTGTCTGTTTTTGTTTTCCCCATCGTTCCCTCTTCAACTCATTTCCTGTTTTGAGCTACACCAGGCTTTTAGACCCCTCCCCCTATCCCCGTCCCATAAGTATGAGAGCATATCTGTTATTTACAGGCCCCAGGGGCTACCTGTCATTCCCACCACTCCATTGTGATTGCCATGGTGACACCCAGATTCCATGGACCGACCCCCGCCCGGCTCCACTATAAACCTTGACCCTTCATCCTTCATCTCTGCACCTGGAGAGGTGAGGGGTCACAAAACTTATAGATGTTGATTAGAGAGTGGAAGGGGGGGGGGATGCGGAAAGAGGAAAACTTAGACACACAGACAGATTTAGTTAGATACTTACTGTGTTTGTACATGTTCCTTTGTATTGCAAGTGATATCCTTTCTTGTGTGTTTGTCTGTGCATGTGTATATGTGTGTATGTGTGTGTGTGAATATATGTGTGTCTCCAGTTTGACATTGTAAACCTGTTGCCATGGATACAGAGGCAGGCTGAAGAAGACATATTAGAAGGTGATAGGAGCCTGATGTGTACCCGTGACCTCCTGTGGGAGGCAAAGATACAGAGTTACAGACTAACGCTGAGTTTAATCTGATTGCTAAACTGTGAACTGTAAGAATATCATGCAATATGTTCCATTTAACACTGGAAAAACCACCCAGCAAGGGTTTAATTTCCTTCTTCGTCTGACTTGTGATGCTACTGTTACTAGAAGCAATGATACGTCTAAAGAAAACAAAGCAGATCTTATTTCTAGGCGCCATGGACGCCTATGCAGGTGTGTTCACATTTTAAGCTGGGTGAATTAACCCTCGAGCCCCTCAGGTTGTATTACTCCATAATTACATGGTTTCACATTTTTTCTTCCTCATATTTAGCCATGTAATGGTTTACCCTTGCAAATATTTTGGTCCAGCTGGCGCTATAGCGTCACTGTGTAAGAGTGCAGTGGCACTTTCTTGTCTGTTCATAAATGGACTGAGTAACATGTGAGAAAACCAGGCAGACATAATAAAGTCATAGACAGAAACTGAGAGAAATGTAGGTAAAACATAGGTAAAAGGTAGGTAAAAGGGAAGAGAAGTGTCAAACTTATTTTAGGGTTGACTTAACAACCTTTCAACAAAAATCCCCCCTTTTTTCACACTCTCTGACCAAGTTATGTCTCATTTTCTTTCTTCAGTTAGCTAATGACATCTAAACTTCAATTGTGGTTTGTATACGTGTCTGAGGAAATTGATACTGTACCGAATAAAAAATAACAACACACTGTACCTCAACCACCAATATGTACAGTATGGCCACAAATACCAGTACACAACATAGGTATACCACCAAAATACTAACATCAAAAAATGTAGAATTATTAATTTTATGTATGTTATAATGTGTATCAATAGTTGACTGATATTCTATAAAGGTCAAAGGTTCTTTACTACAGAGGCTGAAAGAATACCACACAAAGAATTTCTCTTTACCATAAACAGTAACCAAACCTCTCTACCTTGTTATTTAACAGTGTGTTAACCCAACTGTTGCATTTATAAACTTTACAGTCCCGACCGGGAGCGCTTTACAAGCTCTTTCCCCTCTGGAACAACTGGTCAGTCTCGTGGTCTGGATCTAATGAGGCAGACGTTATTGTTGGCCCAGAAACCCGTGCATCGGTCTAACCCTCCATGCCAATATGCCAATCTGAATCCTCTGCTGCTGCTTTCCATCTGACTGCCAGCCTGGCTGCTCCACAAGCCGTGTGACGCCCACCTGTCCATCACTGTTTGTTTGCCTGTCTTTTAAGCTGTCTGCTGTTGGGCCAAACCACACAACCATCTGCCCTCTGCCTGGCTCCCATCCTCTGAGACATGGATCATCAAAATGTTATTACAGCGTAAACCTCAGCAGAACTAGTGGAACCCCGGTGCTCTGGCACACTCCTGTATTGTCTCTGAGATGTGAGTTTGAAGGAAACTCTGCTGTAAGAGAGATTCCCTCCCTGTGAGTCCAGAAGGCTTCAGAGAGGACGTCAGGTCAATGGCCTAGATTAATCTGGTGTAGAAACATATTACATATTACTTTTATTATTATTTTATACTTCTGCTACTATGATGTTTACATGTTTTTGATTTTCTTTTTCTTAATTAAATTGAATTGCATTAAAGGTAATTGCCTTCAGTGGAAAGCACATTCAGTTTACTGTAAGTGCATGTGCTAAATAAAGAAGAGTGAAGGGAGATTTTGTTGTAAAATATAAGATTTCTTTTGTTGATAGAACATCGGTCCACGAACCCAGGAAGAACCGATTTCCAGGTCCAAGTTTCTTAGTGGAAAATACAATTTAAAGTACAGTTTAGAGCAAGTACGCTACTGTAGTTCAAATCAAGTTAGGAGTTTGTCATATTTGTTATAGTAATATATCTACTTGTATCGGAGTGATTTTTTGTGTTTGCACTTTTACTTCAGTATTGAGTTTGTATACTTTTGTCACCCTTCACATTCACAGTCACATCTTCGTATTGAAAGATTTGCTTGACCTAATTATTGTCAAAGAAAACCTCAGGATGCTTCACTGACCTTAAACGATCAAATAGGCCCAACAAAATTCAACACCAACATGATGTGAAAAAGTGAAATCTGATGATAAAATACGCCCACTGCTTTAAAAGGGAATTTCACTGATTTTACACATTAAACATCCTATCTGTTTACAGGCCTCCAGAATGGCTGGAGACCACAAGAAGTTAGCCGCTACAGCTGAATTGTAGGTGTGTTTTTACAAAGAAGATATGTAAACATGAAGAACTAAAGAAGTGTTTTTAAAATCTGTCCATTGTGAGTCCTGCAGTGTTACAGAAGTGTGGTGTTAAGTTAGTGGAGAACTTCTTTGTGTAGCTGCGGCGATGAGGGAAATATGTCATCGCAGATTGTCTGGTCTGTATTGCTCTGTTTAACAAAATGATTCATCACTGTAACTGCAGTAAAGACAGTAAAGATAGATTCCCTCCACTGAAGATCATCTCTAACCTCTCCATCATCTTCTTTTCATATACTCCTTTTCTTGCAGTGTCTGTGATCTTCTCTCCTCTCTTGTCTTTGTTTAAAAACAGCTTTCAATTTCCTGGGTAGCCGTCTTCAAAGGGAGCGGGAGGGGGGGTGAGAGGCCGAGTAGGATGCCAGAAGCACAGTGACAGCTGGGAGGCAGGAGACTCTGAGACAAGATCAGAGGGTTCGGGTTTCTGACCGCCACAGACACGCTGTCATTCTCTGAGCTTCTGCCCCTGCTGCTTTCGCGCACACGCACACACATACACACACGCACACACACACACACACACACACACACAAATTGAAGTACAGCTAAAGACAAACATAACCAAATACAATACAGAACATATACAGTGTTCACACACAACATGCACTTACAAATGCACACACACACAGATACTCTACATACCTATACACACACAAGATACCACGTAGCTGCCAAACCACCAGGCAGACATACACAAAATACTGAAAAAAAAACAAACATGAATGCATAAAGTCAAAAGTTCACAGGATGCAAAATTAAAAAACGTCACTGCAAACTTTCCCAGAAGCACCTGCCCTGAGTTGGTGCCCTTCATCCCACAGCCAGAGGTCTTCTGAGGCTGCAGTGTGGGTTGCAACATTGAGCTTTTATTCCCAGGTGATGATGTAAGTGTTGAGGGAAGAGCGAAAATAATCGTATTCAATTTACATAATGTGTTGACTTTGGATCTGATACCTTTCTTGTGGAAGGAACGCAGAATCTTTTCATTGGCAGCTCTCGGGCTCAACACATTTTAGTGATTAATGCACTCAAACAGACTTGAAACATCTGTCCTACGTTCTCATTTGACTTTCTTTTGCGTTGCACTTGGCTCAGCCACTCAGTATAGGTTTCAGCATGTCTACTGTGTGGCGGCTTGATTAGTCTTTAAAGCCAGATCAGGTAATGGCACTTTGGCTATTGTGATGCTGCCACAAGAACTATAAAGAGCTTTTGAAGATTCTGGTGGCACATTACAACAGTATCTCTCTACTGTTTAATCATAACTAGTGGCCTGGAGAGCTCACGGTAAAGGGAAACAAATTACACCCTGATAGCAGTGGGTAAAGTGATGCCAGGCTGTTTTGTTGCTGTCTGACGTGTGGCCTGGCAACCCCGTCCAACCCCTGCAGAAAAGTGACATCAGTGACCACAAAGCTCCCGTTCGCACATGAGCAGAGAGCGGGGAGAAACAGGGGATCTGTTTGGAAAGGCTCAGCGACGCTTTTCTAAGTCTCACCTCAAAAACCAATGTGTTGACTGCTCTCGTATTCCCAGTGCATATTACACTCTCAAGGAAAAATATGCAGGAGTGGCGGAGGAAAGCCTGAGATTGAGTATGAAAGAGAGAGTGGAAGAAAATGAGACAGTAGGAACTCAAATAGAGGTGGGAGGGAGAAAAAAGGGGAGGGTGAGACAGGGAGAGGCAGAGTGAGGGAGAAAGAGAAAGGGGGAATGCTCTTTGTTAATCCCTCCACATCTGGCTTCTATTAGGATGTGGGGGCCGCTAAAATAATGTTTTTCACCCTACAAGCCTTTCTGTGCTATAAATTACCCACCAGCCACTGTGCCTTCCTGACTGAAACTCTTTCAGTGAGCCAGTTTTTGTTTCTCAGGCAGTCGACTCAACTCCTCCCCCTCCTCCTCCTCCTTACTCATGTCCTCTCTGCTTTCCCCATTTTGAAACTCCTTTTCAGCTTTCCACACTTCCTGCCTGTACTCTGGTCATTGTAACTTTGTCGATCTCACCAAATTGAGATATCTCCCTCTCCATCCTCGCGCGTCAGCACACTGTAGCTCCTACATGTGCAAACACAGCAGAGTAAGGTTGTCTTTAGATTCATAACTATGCAGAAGAAATGCAGGTCCAGACTGTTTCATCGCTGCCCCAGAGAGTCCTGGCAAACAAAGCAAAAAACGTTATCCTGGCTTAGCCCCATTGGTGACCTCAGTCTTTGTACATATCTGTCCCAGCCCTGAGTTTTCCAGTAACAATTGAAAACACATGTTCACTTCTTTTCTTCTTTACTGGATATGTGTTAAATCCACTGACCCACTGCCCAGTGTCCAGCTGGACCAGTGGATGTGGTTTACAGTTTGTAGAGGCATTAATTAAAAATCCCTTGACGGACTCAAAAGGTTTCATTCAGTTCAAAGATCCGTAGTCACTGAATACGTAGTTTGTTCACTTAAACTCAATTGCACCATTGTTTAGAACACACACCAGTAATTAAATTCAATTTTATTCATTTATATGGCACCAAATCAAACAAAATGTATCTTAAGGCAAACTCATTGTCAGCATGGATTCTGACTGTCTTTTCTAATTGTAAGGGTCATAGCCCAGAAGTCAAGCTTACAACAACGTTATCACATTGTGATTCTTCCTGGGGTTTTGCAGTTTGGTAAGTTTTTAATGTGGAAATAGGACACTGTTCATCATAACTGAGCTGACAACTGTACTCTCAGTCACCTGTGAGAGCTTTAATGCTAAAAGCTACTGATTCGATGAGGGACAACAGGGATTCACTCTGAAGACTTGATGTAAGATTTTTTTGTACCTTTAACAGATTGCAGAGTGATGCTTTTACCTTGAATTGCCATTGTGTATGAAAAAGCTATTCAAATGAAATTGACTTGACCTGAAGACAAGAATGGACCCATCTTTGTGAATCTTGAATTGTCTGGCAGAAAATGTGTGATTTCAATTGCAGCATTTTGTCACCCTGGGCAGACTCTCAGTCACTGAACTAAAATTGAAGATGCAATGTGTTAAAAATTCTCCAAACTCCCTGCACAAACCTGTAAATTGCTTTTTTTTAGTCCAATGAGTACCCCCTGTTTGTGAGGAGGTGTGTGTTCCATAATCAACGTTCCTTTTGTTACAGGAGTCATGATAAAGTCATATTAAAAGACCCAAGCAATGAGAAAAAGTTATTGCATCTATCAATGACTGAGAGATTTTACTAGAGAATATTACAGCGTACAGGGCAGTGTAACACTGTCAGGTGTTTCTTATAACAGAGGATGCTACTGGACAGAGACCTGCATGAAGACCCTGATCCAGTTGTTGGAGGGGAAACCACTACTAGTACTACTACTACTACTACTTCTACTACTACTACTATTACTTGTTGTTTGGCAGCTGCCAGACAGTACATGTCCACACTTCATGTGGGGTTTTCAGTGTCTTGTCCAAAGACACCTCGACACGCAGGCAGGAGGAACCCGGAATCGAACCACTGATAATAGTGATGAAATTTGACAGTAAAAATGCTACTAATTCTCTTAAATAGCATGTACATGCCATTCAGGAATGAATCTGTTCGTACAGGTAATTCTTGCATGAGCTCCTTTCCCTTGACGAAACAGTATAAGCTGCTGTAGTTTCTTGGCTTCTGACATACAGTATGTTCAAACTGGAATTCCTGGTTTCTGTTATATAGAACTGTATTTTCTTTCTGAACATGACCCAGATCTGTAGCGCCCGGTCTGATCTGTCACCGATGATGAGCCTCTGCTCATCACCACCAGAGGTTAAGCTCAGTTCAATGTGCAGAGGTGCATAAAAGTAGTAGGCTTGAATGTATGGAGCTGGAGACATGCGGGACATGAGGGCCAGGGAGGGAGGCTGGTGGAGGGGGTGAAGGGTGGCAGGTCAGTGCCTCTTCATCAGTAACACCAATTAGGTAAATAAGAGCTGACAGCTTGAGGATGAAAGGGAGAGGATTTACTAATGTGCAAGTTCAAGTGGTAACGATGAACTGGCCGAACCTGATTTTACAGTCATTAGACACCTGTTTGAGCAGGGCAGTTGGTCGTGATGGGAGACTGAGGCTTCCCCAGGTGATCCCTGATACCCGGTCACATCTGCTCTGAAACCAGAGCAGATGCAGGCTTCTTTTGATGACGGCCTGATCACTGGTGAGATGCTTTTGATGAGAATGCAACACCTCGTTCTCTGAAAGCGGCGCTTCTGAAGTAGGCTACACTGTGGACATCAGCAAGAGAGAAACTGATATTCAGCAGGATTTATGCTTCTGCTGTGGCAACGTTTGCCACAGTCAAGTCAACATTTGATTGTTTAAAGTGGTCCTGAGAAACAACAGGGTCATGTGAGCCTGCAGAGGGGACTGTACAGACATATTTCAGCACAGCGTAATTCTATCTGGTCACGGCCTATCATGTGGATGGAGTGGATGTCATCCCTGTGCGGGTACCCATTGTGTCAACGGGCCCTCTGCCACATACTTTGATGTGCCCCCTGTCTCTTCTGTCTGTCTCTCCATTACTCCATCCCATAAGTACCTTCTGCATTTCATTCAGTGAACCCAATCCTTCCTTTGCTTGTCTGCCAATTTCTCAGATGTTCAGAGAGAACCATGTCATTAGCCTGCTGAGATGGGCCGGCCAGAGGATTGACTGTCTGGACCGGCGTCTGGTTCAGTCGGACACTCTGTGTGTCTGTCTTCACAAATAAATGTAACACCAGTCTCCAAAACAATTCAGGACCTCTTCAACTCAGGAAGAGTCTGATTTATTATGCATGAGTTACATTTCTGTGGTCTGATTGTCTCATATTGGAAAACTGCTGTTGCTCTGTTTATCTGCTCGCATGACGCCTGCGTATCCTCAGGCTGTGAGTTTATCTCAGCTTAGAGTGAGAATGTCTAGATAAGAGATGAGTAACCCGATAGAGGGTTTGAGGGCTGAGGTTGCCGATGAGAACTGGACCAGGCCCTTGAATTCCAGCATGGGAATATCCCAACTTATCCTGTGAAAGGTAAGGAAAGAATGGACATAAACAACCTTTCAAAGAGCAGAGTAGATGTATGTCAACCATGCCTAGGATACTAGAACCCTCGTCATTTTTCTGTCATGATCCATGGGATTATTTGTGAGGAGGTGGGGTGTGTGTGGGCTATGAACAAGGGAGGCTACTCCTCCATGCAGGGGTCTAAGATATCAAAGCTAGAAGCCTGTGAGGAGGATGGAGAGGGTGGATGCAACAGGAGGGTTTTGGGTTAGCGGGGGTTGGCTTTTGTTCCAACCCCTCCACCAGGATCCCCTGAAAAGATCACCGAGCAGCCCGATTCGTTACGGTTCCAGGCTCTTTCCTCTGATTGGTTATAGAGGGCAAGCAGATGTTGGAGCTGCAGCAGGGGGTTCGGATAATTCCAGCTCCTCACTCTCACACTGCGGGATGGTCTCACAGCACCAGCATCTCTCACACACAACCTGCTGAAGCAGGGGCCCACAGAGGCACAACACACACCACTTGCTTGGGTGACTTTCAAAGACAGACACACACGTACAGCTATTCAATCCTGCTCACTTATCAAAGATGGACATGGATGCTTCACCCCAAACTATGTTTGCTTGTGAAATGTATTATGGGTGTTAACTGACCATGTGTGAATCCACTTCAGAATGCAATTGACAAGCTCAGCATCCTTTCATGGTGACACAGCTTTACTCCTCCTCCAGAACAGATTACACATTGGACACATTCTATCATTTCTGATTTAATCCAGTTATTTTTCTGTAGACACATGAACAATACATTCTATATAATTATTTTGTGTGTTTGTGTATGTTATCACATGGACTGACTTTCGGGCTGAACTCCATTTCAGAATTTATGTTACTCACAAGTATTATTGAATATTTACAAATGCAACCAAGAATTTGAAATCCAATGAACCGAAGGAGATCCCCCTTAAAAGGTTAAAGAGTTTATCTACCCTGCCACAAAAGTACTTTCTCCAAAACATTTTGTATAAGTCATTGTTAAAGACGTTACCTCCTCGACAGCTTTAGAGGTTTTTCTTCATTTGATCAAATGTTGGATGTTGGATCTTGAGGATGTACAACTACTAACTTTACTAAAGTTACAAAATTTGGACACTAACACCCCTTTGAATGAACTACTTAGTCTGATTAGTGTAGTGATTACTTGTCTGTGTGTCATTTCAGCAGCCCTGTTTATCGTCCCAGTAGCTCTGTAGCTCTTTATCCCTATCTTTAGCGTCTCTGCTACAGCAGAGATAACAGCACAGAGGCTACATAGTGGTCTTGTGATGAGTCCAACCCTTGGAGAGGCCGTGTGTTCTACAATTTGGGCAGGAATTGTAATTGCTCTGCTTTGCATCAACAGACTGAGCCTTACTGGAGATCTGGGCCCCATACAGACCCATTCTGGCTGCAGATATGGTATCTGGGAAAGTCTGCAGGCTCTAGAGCTGAAAACAGTTCCCATACTGTCTCTCTTCTGCTTGGCTAAGCTGCAGAGTAAACAACCATTTGGGCCATCTTGTGCTTTTCCCTTTCTCTTCCTGGCATGTGCTTTTATACACAACAACAACAACAAACACAAAGGAAAATACATAAAGAAGAAAAGATTAATAGATACTGGCAATGAAAATAGATCTCTAACACCTAATTTAGCGATATAATGACACACTGTATCAACTGAAAGTTAAATTAGACCATGTCTAATAAATCTCCACAAAACACTTTTCATTCCTAATTCTTAATTTCTAATAAATGCATTAGAAATATTGCTGGAATCTGCATTTACAGTTTTGGCAGGGGATCTTAAGTAAAAGTGTGCATGTGAATGTGCACCTACTGTATCACACAACACAATTCAGAACATTTGGAAAGCCAACAGGGACTATTTAAATGAACATCTCAAAAGATTTATGGGTCAATTTACAGCACTGCATTTTCTTCTGGAGAAACAAAACAGATGTAAGGCTATTGTGATGGTTTTATTGACAATATGGTCCAGCAAGCTAAAAACCTTTCAGCCTGGGCCTGGACAACTGCCACCAGAAATGAAGAGCAGCAGCGCCGTTTGGCAGAACATTTCTCATGACTACGGAAGGTGCGTTCATCAGAACCAGACAGCAATGGCCCCAAGGCCCTTGGAGCTGAGGTAGACATGTTTAAGGTTCATTTAAGATTATTTTCTTTGTTTCCAATGTTATTTCTCTGCATGGCATATTTGCTGCTCCACTTACTTGGATATGAATGTCTGTGTTTCTTCCACATTGTGCATGTTTTAGATTTTCCTTTTTGAACTATGCAGAGAGGAAGATCTAATGCTGAAAGATTTCAAGCAGGGGGTGCACACAGGAAGGAATTCTGATTGATTGAAATAATGAACAGTCCAGTTTGTCGACGTTAAAGTCAAAAGGTCAAAGGGTGATGCTTCTCAAAGTACAGGAGTTGTCTTATCCACTAAAAATCAGCCTGTTGTGGCTCTGTTCCGTTTGTGTGTTTGCTGTCTTTGAAGTGAGGAGCTCTCGCACTGTAGATATAGCGTGGCGTGACTCGAGCCGAACAGGGTGGAGGGACCTAAGAGGGGAGATGTTCTGGTTGTGGTTATCGGTGTGCTATGCTGGCATCCAGGCAGCACAGCATGTTGGAAAGATAACAGACCTGTAGGAGGGGGAGCGGGGGAGAGAGAGTCAGATCATCCACTTTTTAATACCACATGACGCGGCCTCTACCCAGGTTGTGGACAATTGAAGTTTGAGCCAATAATGCACATCTGTGCCTTATTTGATCCACGGTTCAATTCTATGTTGGTGTTTGCAGAGGGCAACAAACAATTCCACCTTGTTTCCATATACCCGTCTGAACCCCCACCCAACCCCCATGTGTGGAGACCCATGTGGACACATGCATTACAGAGAATGCAAAGGTACAGATCTTATATTGAAGCAGCATTCCAGCGTAACCCCCTGGGGTAGATGACAGGGTTTTACTTAAAAGAAAAAAGGCATGCAGCGGGAGACTTGAAGTCTGAAGAGGATATTAGAAAAATACATTGAAAAAAGTACCCTCTGGCAAGTTTTTTTCACTTTCAGGAGCAATTTTGTACCTACCCTTCAGAGGGAAAAGTGTGTTCAGTTGAGAGGGGACAGGAGGAAGGGAGGGATGCTGTTTTTTTGTGTAGGTCTGAAGTGCACAGGACGTAATGAAAACCAACTGGCAGGCCGTCACTATCTATCTATTCTGGTGCAGGAGAGCATTGACATGAAGAGGAAAAACAGGCCCTCTCTAATCTAGTCAGGCCTGCACTTCTCTTTTTCATCCCTTCGCCCCTTTCCCTCCTACTATTTCAACATCCAGCAGTTCTCAAACTGAACTGATGCTTTCACAAAATAAGAGAATGACTTTAGAAACAGGATGATGATGTGAGCTCAAGCTGAAGTTACACATCCAAATTGTTTTGGCATGTGTTTTCCCAGCATCAAGAGCAAGACGTTTTGTTTATTGTATTTCTAAATTCTTTTATCAGTTCAGATTTGTGGAGTCTTATATTTTGATTTTTTTCTTTGCTTTGAAATTAAATCTTATCTATAGAGGAGAAATAACCAAGATTCCAGAGCAGAGAATAGTCAACAAATCAGCCAGGTGGATTGTGCAGTCCTGAATCTTTATGTGTGTTGAAATCACAGAGACAGATTGCGCAGTGTGGCTGTTGCACTGTGTCCCACCTGGCTGAATGGTGAAAGCAGTCTTTGGATTGACTTTAAGGCTGCCCTCAAGTGCAGGGTTCAGTGTGTAGGGTGATAAAGCCCTGAAGGGAGTTCTTTCACACCCACACTGCTTCCTAATCCATACTGCGCCACCCAAACCACCTAGCCCAATATTAACTTTCCTGCCGCTGGCCACTATAGGTAATGAATATGAGTGTGTTTGTTTGATTGCATGTGTAATGTTCCTAAACTTCTTAAGATATGTGGCTATGGACATTTTTACTCTGATGCAGTTTCAAAATTTGAAAACATGAGTAAAATGTCTTGTTCAGAAAATAATTATCTACTATTTAATATATAATAATATTTATTTAGTTTCCTGAGGTATCTTTTGGACCTGGTTTATTTTTATATGTATTATGAATTTGATTAATTGACTGATCAGATCAAGTTCTGACTGTTATATATGTTGTATGTAGTATCTCTGCTTACATTCAGCCAAATGCTGGAAATGACCCTAAACATACTGCAAAAGCAACTCAAGACTTTTTTAAACCAAAGAAAATAAATGTAAAAACCTGAAGGCAGAAAGACCCACAAACAAGCAGCAACGGAAGGAGGCTGCAGTGAGGGCCTGGCAAAGCATCTCACTATCACTCACTTTGATTTAGTAATGGTAGTAATAATGTGGAAAATGGAAATACCACACACAGAAGAAAAACAGGAGAAATGTATAGATTAGACGGCACCCAACTTCAGTTTTCATTGTGGCTGAATTAGAGCTTTCCACTCTATATTATTTAATGTTCTTGCTCTTCAGGAATACTTTTGGTATATATTTGCATAGTCTCAGAGGTAGGGTACCAGTACTTAACTGAGCACACAAAGACCTATGCTTTTCGGTTAATTAATTAATTAATTAATTAATTAAAATATTTTACAGTGAGCCTTGTTTTGTATAAATATGAATGTAAGAACATTTGTCATTTGACCAATCAAAGCTAAAATCCTGTTAAAACACCTGTGGTTGCCACTGGTTCATTTTGACACTTAAAAGTCACACATAACATTAAAATCTGGAAGGTGTGCGACATTAAAAGCTGAGACTGATTAAACTGCGATTATGAATCCATCAGACAACATATTTGTTATGCAGTCAGAGGAAGTATTGTACCTGTGAGACATTTATGACTGCTGCTCTGTAGTTAAACGTTGTTAACACTCCATCTACTTCTTTCCTAATCTGCAGTCATTAGTGAAGTCCAACAGGCTCCTCTCATTAACTAGTCCAGCCTGACAGGTATAGAGAGCCTTTCGTTCTCTGCACATTTATTATTGCCTACTTTAATGAGCACTTTGGACCATCACCTCTACTCTGTGATTTATAGCATTTTTAGCAGACATCAGAGGCCCGGGCCTGTTGCGTGCCTGTGAAGCCGGCAGCCTTTCCTGACACCCTGGGCTGGCCTGGGCACTGGAGGGACACAGCTGGGCTCAACATGGCGAGAGGTGCAAACTCCCTGGGTTTAATGAGCTGATGGGAGAGGCGGATTACAGAGGAGGCCAAAGGTGATGGGACTGGGGCCACAAAGGCTGGTCTTAATATCCATGAACCAGATTATAACATATGAGATTAACTCCATTAATGTGTAGTCAAAGAGAATTCCTCAAAATCAAAATGCTTATTCTGAGACAAGTTGACAAGCAGCCTTTGTGTGTCCACCTCTACAGTGGCTGTGAGCATATAAACTAAACCTAAAGAATACATGTGGATGAAACCAGTAAAAATGATGCACAGAGGAGGAGATGCTTGCTGTTTTTCAGACTGATAATAAATCAGATCTCAGGGGAAAACTGCTGCTCGCAAGTGTTCTGAATTTGTTCCCTTAAATCGCCTTAAAGAGAAAACTACTACAACTACCCCTGATATAGATTTCTCTTGAACAACAGTTTTGAGATACAGGTAAAAAAAACAAAAACGAAATAGAGATACACCTGAGACAAAAACATTTTACAATTACTGGCCTGCCCACTGGGAGCAATTGGGCACTCAGTGTGTTATTCAAGGACACTTCAACATGTGGAAAGGAGGAGCCGTGGATCAAACCACCAACTCTGCAATTAGTGGACAACTTGCTCGACCATCTGAAACTGAATTCTTTGAAATATATTTAGAGATGTAAAAAATAAGACAAAGGAAAACAACTTGAAAACAAACAAAAGATGTTTAGTCTTAAAGGTGTTTAAAGTGATGAAAAATGATCTTCAAATATAGGGACAAAGTTCTGTATGTCTATCTTAAAGTCTGAATGAATTTTTTTGTTGGATTAAATGGTTTTTTTTTTCTATTTTTGCATAGAGTGATGCTTTGTCCCCATGTGGGTGATAAAATGTATCAGAAGAAATGTGATGAGCACTTAAGAGCTTAGAAAAGGACCAGAATGAGACAAGAAGACATTTCTCAGGAGCTAGAAATCAATCAAAATAGTGTTAAAACAAGCCTAATTATGTCCAGAATAAACTATTTAGATAGAGATAAGCTTCTTTCTTCTGGGATCACCACAAAATGGAAACTCATTATTCTTTCACCTTCATGTCCAAAAAGCACAAACATTTTCCAAAAAGCAAAATCATTTCTCTTAACAAACATGCACCATGATTACTGTCCTCTGCAGCCAAATGATTGCGCAGTGGCTCCAAAAGACTAGTCTTTATCTCATTATCTCCTAAATTTTACTCACTTGACAGCTCTGGGCTAACGAACCCACCATACAGTAGCAAGCAAGTCTTTCATTAGAGTAAATATATGCGTGCAACCACAGCATAATCAGTGAGTAGAGTGAATGCAGTTATGAGGCTATTAAATGTTTGTATTATGCAGCACAAACTGCTGGGAGAAAGTTTTTCTTTGTTTTGATTAAATTTTTGTAATACAGACAATCTGTGAAGGCCCCATTATAAATTGTGTTTACAAGTGAGACATGCCAAGACAACAACATCAACAAATAGTTACACACAAGGAGCAACTAGACAATATAACATAAAAATGATATGAAATAATAAAAAGATAAACTAGAATGTCAGTTTCTAAACAGTCAAGTTCATCTTCACTTTTGAAAAGAAAAATGTCCTTATTTCTGATGGTCCACAGCGTGGACACATAGGTAACTGCTTTACAAAAGCACGAGTGATTATCAGAACACTTCAGATTTTAAAATATGTTTCTTTATGTTTGGGTGGAAGAGCAGGAGGCAGGTGCTTCAACCGCTGACATATCATGATGCTTGTTGTGACAGTCATGGTGGTGAAAATGATTCTTCGAGAGGTCAGGGTCATGTTTGCCATGGCCCTATGAGTAGATTTCAGCCGCCATCAGACTGTTTTAGTATGAAACTGTAGCTGTTGCAGCATCAGATGGTCCTTCAGTTGGCTGAATTCTTCTCCCTCTGACCTCAAGCAGACCAGTTTCACAGCGGCAGACCTGAGCCGCCTGAGTGTTCCCTGTTGAGCCATCAATTCAGTCTGAGAGCTGCCTTGTATCTGTTTCAAACAAGTTGTCCCAGCTGCTCAGATTTCCTTCATATCTGACTCCCCAAAAAAAATTCTCTGATTCTATTTAGTTGAAATTGAAAATACGAAGAACTTGGTTAATACTAGCTTATGAACCTACACAAACCTGTCCTTCATGTGTTTCTACACTATATTGCCAAAAGTATTGGGACACCCCACCAAATCAATGAATTCAGTGCACAAAGCAAGGTCCATAAGCACATGGACGTGGAGGAACTTGACTGGCCTGCACAGAGCCCTGACCTCAACCCAATAGAACACCTTTGGGATGAGTTGGAGCGGAGAGTGTGGGCCAGGCCTTCTCGTCCAACATCAGTGACTTATCTCACAAATGTTCTCCTGGAAGAATGGTCAAATATTCCCATAAACAAACTTCTAAACTTTGTGGACAGCATTCCCAGAAAAGTTGAAGCTGTTATAGCCACAAAGGATGGGCCAACTCCCTATTAAAGCCTATGTATTAAGAATGGGATCATTAAAGTTCATGTGTAAAGGCAAGCGCCTTAATACTTTATAGGAAATGCCTGGCTCGCAGTCTCCACTCTAATTCATCCCGAAGGTGTTTGATCAGGTTGAGGTCAGGGCTCTGTACAGGCCAGTCACGTTCCTCCACACCACACTTGCTCATCCATGTGCTTATTGACCTTGCTTTGTGCACTGAATTCGTTGATTTGGTGGGGTGAGCCAATAAATAGTTTTGGCAATATAGTGAATTTCTTGTTTGCTCTGCACAACTTTAAATTATTAATACTTATAAATTATTTTTAACATGTAAGGCCCAGCCTGTGTAGGCATGTTCTCCAAGGTGGTTTCACATGCTGTTCCTGCGAGCCTCAGAGCAAGAAATAAACCAGAGTGGACGAAAGACTTTCAGTGGCATAATCTAACATTGTTAACTCTTTGCAGAGGCGACAGTATCATAGTCAACGAATGTGGATTTATATGCTGTGTTTCATTTAAGTGGTAAACCTGCGGCCTTTCTTGCGCAGACACACCTAATTTCATTTGTGCATTCCAATACACTCCATTTCATGCAGACAACGCAACTGTGACGTGACCTCAGTCCATCAAGGCCTCAGACACAGAGCAAGGGAGGAAGTCCTGTGAACTCACGCTGGGATGGGACGTTAACTGTGGGAGCACACAGGCCATGAAATATATGCCTCTTTAGAGAGAGCTTTTTATTCACCTTTAACAGGGCCATAAACTGCCTTTTAGTGCCCTGATCAAGAGACCACAGGCACAGCGATAGCAACTTTATCAGTCCAGCTTCATACTGACTGTTCACACTGCTGGATGAAATGGTATACAGGAAATAGATATAAATTCAACTCTGGGGTCAAGGGGACTTTTGTCCAGCAAGCCTACTTTGAAAGAGGAGCCCTTTCAGACAGCTCTATCTGGTTCCCACTTGTACTGTCTTTCCAACTGTCCCCGGGGAGCTGCGATTTATGGAGCAGAATGGGGAGAGAAGCTTGTCGGATGGAGCAGATTGTTCACGGCTCTAGCTTGTCTTTCTGGCATGAGGGGGAGTAAAAGGAGACAGTCAGACCTTGGCGAGATAACACGAGTCAGAGGAGGAAAAAAAAAGAGATCATTATGAAGACATCAGTGTCTTCACTTCACATCTGCCTGAGATTTCCCCACTTGCCCGTCCTGTTCCGGGGGGGAGATCACTCCTGTGGGGTTCCCAGAACCCAAAAAATCTCTTGTGTCTTGTCAGTGACCGGATAGCAGTCATCACAGCAATGTAGTTGCACACACAAAATGCACATCCACATATGGCTACATATAAGAACATACAGTACACACAAAGGAAATTGTGGGTAGACCACAAACATGCAGCCACACTTTCTTTGTTTACTCGTCGTACATTTTCCTGCGTCTCCACAGTGATTATCTGGTGATATTCTGCAGTGATTGTGTATCTGGCCCCTGCTGTGGGTTGTGAGGCTCCACATTTGAAAAAGAGAGATACAGTAGATAGGATCTCCCTGGACGGTGTGTCTGACCAGTGCGTCGCACAAACAGAAGTGATACTTCCGAGATGTGGGCATCGTCTGTGTCAGGAGAGACAGACAGGAAAGCAAACAAACAAGAAAGATTTAAGATGAGGGCAGAGGACTCTCTATCACACCCTGACATCCTGTCCTCGGCCTCTATTCTGTTTATCAAACCCCTGTCTCTGCATCGCTGTTGAAAAATCCCTGAAAACGTCCAGATAATCTTTTGGACATGCGCGCTACTTGAAGTTGACAAATGTGCTCTGCAGAAGCTGCCTTCAGGAATGCATGCTGACAGCTTCATGGCCTTGTCAAAAATAGATCCGGCATGATGGATGGTGTCCTTCGTGAAAATGCCAACTGGTAGATGTTTGTATATTTGAGTACTGACATCTATATGCGTGTGTGTGTGTGTGTGTTGGTGAGAACGATTCAGAGATTTGTTTTTTTTCCTCACCCCTCTGCCCTTGTCTCTGACCTCTACTCAACAGATATCTGATGAGTAAGGGTCTTCTTTCTCTACATAAGAATGTAGAGGCTGGTATTTTCATCTTTAAGAACACCTTGTGGTTGCCCGGATTTACAGAATTTAAAACTTGCTTGTGAATTTCATTATATATAATATTTTTGTGGTGGTATTTACCTATATAGTTACTGTTTTATTTGTTCCGATATGCTTGAGGTGACTGATATAGAGTCGGTATCCAAGACAACTCAAAGTCAACTGCAGTATATTTCCTGCAACACACTGAATGACCATTCATGTTCCACTCAGATCATAATACTCCCCTGAATGTCTTTGTGCTTTGATACATGCACAGCTCACATCACCAGACAATAAAAGGAGCTCATTGAGGAGTCAGTTTAGAAGTTGCTTGAAAGAGAAAACACATACTGAATGTGTGATTCGGGCTCAGTTTTTGTGTGTGGTGATTATATGACCAGACAGAGTGCGAGTGAAAGAGTGTGGTGACCTTTAACAGCGACATGAAACCAGTCTGGGACTTTAAAATCCACAAGTCAGGGTCCTGAATTGAACCTACGGCAGACCTCGCCCGAGTATAGACAAGGCAGCCCCAATGGGAAACTGATTGCTTATTTAACTACTGCTTTATGGAATACCTAGAGACAGGAAGTCCTTAAAACAGCAGCCATTACTATTTATTTACATATAGTCTCTTTTTGGAGTAAACACACTCGTTTGCCCCTCCTCCCTCTAGTAGACACCCTGCCGTTGAGGAATGCACCAATTCACAAGCTGGTGGCCATCTTGAAAGCTTGCCTCTCACTTCCTGTTTCCATGGATACACTCCAGTGCTATGGGAGATGATAAGCAGTCTCCGGACTTAATTCTCTTTGTCTAGCTCATTACATTACTTCATGCCATTTAGAATGAGCTGGAAAAAGCCAGTTAGCAGCAACAAGCATCACATTTTAATGCATTCATTGATCTGACTGCAGATCAAGACTTTCAGTGATTACATATGACAGTTGGTATACGTCTGGTACGCGCATGTTCGTGTGCAGCTATGGGGCAGATGTATTCTGATCTGCTCCTCCAGCACTGCACCATAAATCACAAGGTCACCATGGGCCTGTGGGACCAGAGGAAACATCAGACTTGAAGTGTAAAAAGGATATTTCACCTCTGCCTCTTCCTGCTTCACTACTCCCCAGATACCCACTACAACCCACAACAACTCCCAAATGCTTTACCATGACATCTTCTTGTCAGTGTCGATTTGTTTTTTGGGGGGATGAGACCGGAACAACACATCCGTACAATCTGGGTTACAGAGACTTCCAGTCATTTACTTCTAACAATAGCCCATAAGAAGCAGCGTGTGTTGCAGCAGGTACATGTTTCACAGTGTGATAAAGAAAAATAGTGGAAGAGGAAAAGTAGCTGAAGTGTAAATAAATATTGGCCCAATCCTAATTCACCCCTTGCCCCTACATGCAGGGGTAAGGGTGTCCTATTTCGTTCTGGCAGTGAGAGGCAGGGCAAAGGAGTAGAGCTACATAGTCAAACTGAGGGTTTTCAAAGGCAGACTCGAAAGGGAGGGGTATGAGTAATTACCCAGAATACCTCACGTATCATTACGTATCATTGGTATCATAGACAGTGTAAATATTTATTTATTTATTTATTTGGCCTTTAAAAGTGTTGAAAACCATACAATTATATTAGTTGTTTTAATGTACAGCATATTCTTTATATATACACACAAGTATCAACCGTTCTGTTGATAGTTGCTTCCTTTAATTGGAACCATAATAAAGAACAACTCACCACTGCCAATTAGCCTGATGATATATTCATAGCAATGTGTCAACCACTAGCCCTTCTGATCCTGTTTTGAAATGCATCTTTAACATGAGGGGTCACTCAAAAATGAGGGTAGGGGTAAAAGACATTAATTGGGTTCAAGCCACTGACACACATTCTGATGTCTATGATGTCTATGCTAAGTGTGTGTTTTGTTACTTCTAAACTAAACTACTAAAATTTGATGAGGTCACTAACTGAACAAAAACAACCTCTGAATTCAACTTCACATTTGACTTTCCTGTCTCCTTGTTTTTTTCTATGGTTCATTATCAAAGGCAGAGCAGTAGCTGTGTTTATGTGGATGAATAGATCTTGTTGAGCTGTGGACAGCTTTGGCAAAACAGTGACAAGATCAGAACAGTGCGAAACGTTAGACAGTTTTATGCCCTGTACAGTTCTCACAGAGGCACCATATCAGACAAGGAGACGTTTTAAAGAAGGTCAGAGGATGTACAGGGACACTGCAGTGTCAGGAAGGACACTCGGGATCGCGCTACATGGTGAAGCCCAGGGAGATGTGTGAATAAGTGAGATGTTACAGACTGATGAAATTCCCAGAGAGCCTGCGATGGATAATGTGAACCCACAACAGTGATGCAGAAACCAGATGGAGAACCTTCAAATTTCTCTTTCTTTCTTTCACACATCCGCACACAACTGCAGTCGCTTTCCCAAACCTACAGGAAGACACAACATATATGCACACATGCACGGACACACACACACACAGTCATTGTACACACCTGTCTAGGGCATGAGATATACGGTCCTCCAAGGGGAAATCTGTTAAGTCTATGTTGTAAAATATTGTGATTTTTCTCACTCTCGTATATATTTCTTTGCCTGCACAAAGTTTTCATTGTCTTACAAAAACTCATAAAAAGTTGCAAATAAACGTCTCTGCGCTAGCTCCTTAGAAAAACTGTTTTTTATACAAATTTGCAATTGTCTCCACTCTAAGCACCCTATAAAATTAAAGTAACAAGTGCTTTTTCAGGGTATTTAAATTGTGCTTTGAGTAAATTATGTAAATGTGGGTGTCACATTAAAAGTCTTATGATAAACCTCTGGTCTGTTGTACTGCCGACCAATCCACAAACCCCTGACTGGCCCAAACAGAGGGATCCTGTTATCTGCAAGTGCCTTTTAATAGCACTGTGAGCCAAGCGTCCCTCAAGCCCCCGTCGACTTAGTCAACAAACCACAGCACTGCTTTGCAGGTCATAAACACTCTGCTGACAGTGGTCAGAGGCGTATTATCCTCACAGCAAAACAGAACAAGCTAGTTGTACCAACTCCAAACAATCCCAGGCTGAGGATTTAGATTACAAATCGGGGAGTCACAGGATGAGAGCCCGTCTTTGAATGTGTAAAACGTAAACTGCCAGCGCTTTACAGCCTCAACAAATAATCATGTTTTGTCTAAATGTGTCGTAATCTATTTATATTTGATCATGGCTGATATGAAACAAGTCTGATATCAGTTAAATGTGGGCCAGAGGTCATTTCTGCTTTGTCTGCTTAATGTTTCTGTTGCTTCTGCTCTTGGTGAGCAGCTCTCTGAACTGTGTAATATACCCCAGGGGGCCAGAACCCAGAGTGGATGAGAAGTGTCCGTGCTGTCAGCTTTGGTTCCCAGCGTGGCCTCTCCTCCCCAGCCGCCCCTCCCGCCCCCACTGAGACCCTCCCTGGCCTTTTGTGTGTGGACCCTGCTCCCTGTTGACTCGCCACTCTCTGGCCTTTCACAAGTGACTGTGTCCAATCATGCCGCTCACCCCCCTCTGAACTCAGAGCCTCCACCTCCATCTCCGACCAGCCCCTGACCCTGAGAGAGAGACAGAGAGAAAAAGACAGAGTGAGTAGGGAGAAAGATGAATATTTTGTAATCACCAATAAGACATTTAGAAAATCAACTTTTCGGTGGCAGGTTGTGACAGTACACTATGTTTGGTTTACATCCTCTGTCATTAGATCTGTATGTGTACATAAAAATAAAGAATAAATACATCTGCAGTTCAATAGAGTGGCCACAACTGTAAATACTGCATCATAATGATAGCACGGACATAACATAGTCCCCTTAAGAATGATGGTGGTGAAGATAACCATTAATAAGTTCATTTTAAACTCATTTAGGTCTGAACTCTCTATGGTTGTGAAGGTAAACTGTCCATTGCAGGTGTGTTTCTGCATGGTCAATTAAAAACGTATTATATTTTTTAAATTAATTCTTTAAAACATGGAAACCTAAACGTGAATCTAAGAAATGCTTTATTACTGATCTGGAAAGCAATAAGAAAGTATTTGTTGGATTACTTAAGCCTTTTTCTCCAGTGTCTGATGAGAAACAGTTGCTGCAAAATGACTTGGCAGCATGTGGAGAAAAACTAAATAGTAAGAAAATTATACTTAACACTGAGAGAAAACTGGCAACGTGCAAGAAAAACACAAGACAGTTCAACTCCTGTGAGTGGAAACAGAGTTGAGGCATCCATCCTTCGTCAGTCCCATCTCCACCACCTCCTTCATGTTGTTTTCCCTCCCCACCAGTGTTCCAGTGTTGGAGGTTTGCTGGTGTGTTGGCTTTGGCCCTGACTGCCTGAACGCCCTCGCTGGGTCGACCCCAGCCTTAGGAAGATTGGATCACACCTTCCATAGGAGTCAGCTGTCAGACGGTGAGCTGCACCTGCTGTCTGTAGCAGGGTGGGCCTGTTGATGCCGCCGCCAGGGCGAGCACTGGAGCACATAATTACTGTCTCAAAGATGATTATGCTGTTTACTCATGCTCATACGCACAACAGATGACTGTTTCACACTCACAGCGTCCTCTGCCCCACCTCTCTGCGAAGGCGTTTCACCCAGTGATGAGGAAACGGCCGAAGCCAACCAACATTCAGACAATCCAAACAACAAGTCCGATGCCAGTAATGACCCCGAAGCTATTAGCTGTTCAAACATCCCCATCCCACATAACTTTTAGTTCAATTCAATGGGCCCAGTGAGAGTTAGTGTAATCTAAAAGGACTGGTGTATGAATGAAAAAAAAAAAAAGAGAACTGCCTTTATTGTTTTGAGACAGTCCTGGAATTTAGGCTGTTTGTGCATCAGCTGAAACTGTGTCAGGTCTGGACAGAGTTGTAGATACATTCTTTTAAGGAGGTTTCACATGGGAACAATGCAAAATGTATTTAACATTTCAAGCTGTTCTTATCATTCAAAAGATTTTCAGCTGTACAGTAAAAAAACTCTACATAGTGAGAAATTCTTAAAGATGTAAAATGATGTAAATACTTGCCTGCATATTCATGCATGTAGTACTTCAGCTTTATTATATTTTTATTAGATATTTAACGATGATATTAAAATTTGAGACTTTAATTAAAAGCTTCATTGTTATGGTGAAGTTTTTCCCATTTTTAAAAAGTTTTTACGAGCTAAATTCTTTGTTTTAGAGCAGTGTTGTTGGACATATAATTAGTTTTGTTTACCAAAAGACACATGATCCTAGATACAAAATTAACTATCACAGATTAATTATTAAAGTTTGTAGCCTTGTTTACCTAACTAAACCAAACCTGTACAGGTAAAATAAAAAAAAACTGTGGTTTTGTGTTTGAGTTTACTTTGCACTAATGTCATTTTGGTGTTAACGACTTTTATTATATCGCACTGTATAATATGTGTACATACAAATAAAATATAAAAACAGAAATTAAGCAAACATTGTGTCTTGACAACCTCCATTAAACAGGTTAATAAGCAGAGACAAGGCTGTTTTTAGGTGAGATTACCTTTGCATTGTGATTACAATAAGTCACGGAGATAAGTGCGCGCAGAGGAGGAAGAAGGAAGTTTTCTTTCTCGTTAGATTGTAAAAGTTGTTAATGCACAGTCTATATGGGTAACACCCCCTCCTTTCTCTCCCTCCCCTCTCTCTCCAGGAGCCGCACTGAGCTGTGGGGCTGGGACATTCCTGGTCTGACGACCAGCCTCGTCGCTGCCGTGATTTGCTGAGCAATTCGATCCTGGCTTCAAAGATGCGTGTGTGGAAGAAACTGTGGTAGAGACGGAGACCGAGGAACGGGGAGAGAAGTTACAGTCAGAGAGCGTGTGAGCGCTCAGGCCGGCGGACGGAACGGTTTTATACAAACACACGGAGCCCAAACTTCCCCAGAGAAACCTCCGCGCCACCTCAACTCGAGTTTAGACCAAAGGGGAGGTGTCGCACCTTTAGCCCCCGTAGCCTGCGCTGCTCTGCTGGTCTGAAAACTATCTTTTCCCCCCTCCACCAACGGTTGTTTTCATGTTCCTCTCGTCGCCTCACGCGTTCAGCCCGTGTCTAATGGAGGGCCCCGTACGGATTTGCCATCAGCAGAATGCGTTTTGGTGCTAGTTCGCCCGACGACTCGCAGCATTTGCCCTCCTGCAAGAGAGGTAAGGACGGCCGCAGGGGAGTCAGAGAGAGGGGAGTCCCGGGCCGGTTGGCTGGCTGGCTGGGAGAGGGGTTTGGGGAGGCTTCGGTGCGCACCAGGCCGGCTGGGTTTCTCTGGAAATAACAAAAAAAAAAAAAAAAGATGACGCCAAAAGGAGCAGAGCGCACCACGGTGCCACTCTAATCATTTCCTAAACATTGCCGTAGTTTGTTAACTTCGCTTGGTGGTGAAAGAGGAGAGCAGCGGCACGGAGGGGCAGTGCATGCGCCTGTGTGCCAGTGTAAACGGGGGGCGCCCGTGTACAGAAATTAATATTATATGTGTGTGTATTTATGAATTAACTGGCCACATTAGGGACTGTACCTGCGCTTACATATAGGCAAAAACTCGGGTTATAAATAATAACTTATACACGGTGCATCTGCTTCTTGACGCTACTTTCACTTCATTACACTGATAGTGCTTTATTATTGTACATGTAAATGTTTCTAGATTAGTTTGTATGGGAGGTGATGTCCTATAGTTGAGACTTTATCGACTTCAGGCTCCATCTTTGTTAGATCATCTGCAGAAAGACGAGAGTGAGGAGCCTTTTGTGTAAAACAACAGAAAGCAGTTATCTGCTGTGCTGACGCGCTCTGACACAGATCTGTTGTCTCTTAGGTGAATGAGACGCAAGGAAAGGACTTAAATATTTGTTTGGCAAACAACCCCGGAAGGCAGCGACATTTCACTTAACGTCCCGGTTGGAAACAGATGGCCTGCGGGCTGCATTTCTGCTTTGAAAGATGGAAGAAACATTTTTAGAAATGGCAAATATGTCCCTGCACTGACACACTGGTGTCACAGTCATAAAAGGTGAAAATGCACCTGAGATATGTGAAACTTTACTTTGTTCTAAAGTTAAACTTTCTTTTTATGAATCGTCTTCAGGAGCCAACTTTCTGCCACATTGACCACGGTGCAAAAACAGAGTGGCTTAGACTAATATTTGAAGTTTTCTTTCTCTTTCTCTCTCTCTCTCTCTCTCTCTCTCTCTCTCCACAGACAGACAGAGAGCCTTTATTGTTTTAGATGAATCCCCCGAGGGTGTTAGAAAGGCTAGTCTGGTAAATCCCTGCATTGCTCCAAAATCTGGCAAGTGCACAAAAACTGTACAAAGCAAACAAAAGCAACTGTACCTGCTTGCTTGAATGAAAGATGTCATTGTATGATGATTATGATTTAAATGTTTTTGTAACGTATTAGTTAGAGTTATGCAAATTATAAAAAACATCAGAGGGGAATCTTTAAAACACAATGAAGAGAAATAGATGAGCGAACATCAAGCTCTTTGTTCTTGTTGGCTCAGTGTCACACGTGTCTTCAGCGCCTTTCTCTTCCTCTCCATGTGGAAAAAAAACTCAAACCATAAAGAAATAGTTGATTTGTCAACAGAAGAGCACTGACTTTACTCTACTCACAGTCCTGTGGAAGCAAGTGCATGCATAAGCTCATTCGACTTAGGTCTTGCTGTGTTATGATCTGCTCCGCTTCTCTTAAGGAGATCTGAGGATGACACTTCATTATGTTGTGTTTGGTCATACACAAACTTTTGGTAAAACTGTAAGATTAATTCACATTGTTATAATATTTTGACATGCCAATGGACGACATTAGCTTTGGCTTTTGTTGTTAGATCCTACTACACCACACACAATACATGCACATATAAATGTGAGGTGCTACATTAAATGTTGAGCGTGGTAAAAACTGTTTCTAAGGTGTGTTTCTGAGCAGAAATAAAATTGAATAGTAATAAATAAAATAAAAGTGCTAGTCATGATGGGGCTGCAGAGACGAGTTTTTCCTCAAGTAATTTCCTTTCTCTGCTGTTCACCCCTATTATCAGAGCTGCAGGGGCTTTTGTTACATAGGGGCAACTCTCAGAAAACGGAACACTTAAAAGTTATCAAGAACAAAGTCTTGAATCCTTCACGAACGCATGACATCCAGTCAGTGGGCCGCACATGGCTGCTTGCAGATAAAACACTTTCAAGTTCAAACAGTTGCTCATGCATTGTTGCGTTAGTAGGTGGGGGGTGGACAAGGAGACACTTCCGATGGCTTTCAAATCCTTTCAGTGCTTCCCAATATTGGGTGAGCTTTTGACAGGGCCAGAGAGAGATTTTCTCTTTGTGTTCAGGCTCAGACTCTGACTGTGTTCACTCCTCCCTCAGGTCTTGATACTGAGTCTGTTTCAGGAGTTTCTTTTAATAAGCTGTTGTAATTATTATTATTGTTGTGTCTTTTTCCATCAACCTGCCTCATTTGAACTTATTTCACTAAATGATTTCCTTTAATATCTTTCTCTCTGACCCTGAGTATAACGTGTCCGTGGCTTAGTCTGTGAGTGTGCAGAACAAAGCTCTTGCTCTTTTGCTTTGAATGAGTCAAATATGATATTTACAGATGTGTTTTAAGTGACAGGAAGATGATTCTTATTTCAATTATCTAGTTTAGCCATTTTTTTTATAAAACCAAATGAATAAATTACTCTCAGACCCAAAAATCCAAACTCCACTACTATTAGCTGCTGGATTTGAAGCTGACCCTTGGAGTATTTTAGTCTAACTGCTCATGTTGTTAATGTGTGGGATTTTCCCCACAGTAACTACATATGGGCGATGTGATTGAATCAGACAGCGACTCAGCCTCAGAATATTTTTTTCGTAGTTGTTGTTGTCACAGCGTGTTTTTGTGACTCGTAGGGAAATTAATAAACCATTAGCGGCCCCGGCTCTTATCAGACAGACCTGAACAAATCGCAGCTATGCCATTAAGCGAGTTCGAATAATGTTTGAGCCATTATGGTGCTTGCTAATGATAAACACATGTTGCTGTAGGAGAACTATGTTAAGTGAGCAATTTGAATGTAAGCATCTGTAATGATACCAGCCCCTGCTCTCATAATGGCTCTCTTGATTTGTGTGACGCAGTATTTTAATCACACGACCGCATTATATTCCAACAATGACAAATGGTTGTTGAATAGTAGCAGAGTTGAGGTAACACCTGGCTCTCCATAGTAACAAAGAGGTTTCATTAAAGTTAAAGTGAATATGATAACTCAATCAGTAGACGGACAATTTACTGACCCAAATGTGAGTATTTGCGCATTTATTTTCTTTTATGTATGTTGGACAGTTATATTTTTCATATTTTATAGACTAAATGATCAATCGGTTAATCCAGAATATTAAAATTGTCAAATGAAAATGTAAATTGAACTTATATATACATTTCAGAGATGGATAAGTGGATAAATTTTAGTTTGAGGTGAATGTGGTGGGATTGGGTGTGTCTAAATGGGTGAGCAAAGTATATTTTGGGCACGTCCCACATTCTCCTGTTTTCTTGGCCGTACAGATTTGAAGCCAGGCAGCAAAACCTCAGCCCCGGCCTTATGCAAATGTAAGTAAATTTAAAACCTTAATCACGCTGCGGTTTGGTTGTTTGTTTGGTTTTGCGCCGCGATCTGTCATATTATTGCTCCGTAAGATCAACCTCTGGCTGAGAGAAATGTCCTGAGAGTCATTAAACAGGAGAAGGATCGGAACTTCAAGCAGCCACCTTATTTTTCATCGTCCTCACAATATTTTGACCGCTGGAATTATATCTCAGTTATTTTCTGAATCTTAGATGGCTAATCCATTACAGCTTCTTAGTATAGTAAAGTAGAATTTACTGGACTGCTGTGTGGTGGACGTTTGACCCTCCAAGCAGCCATTCCCAAACTAAAACCTGGCTTGTTTTGAACTCTTGACACATAGCTCTCTTTTTACTCTCATTGCTCAGGGATTGAGTCATACTGCAGCATTTTCCCATTTTCTAATGCTGGCCTTTACTCCGCAAGGTTCAGCTCCCATTCGTCAAGGACAGACTCGGAGCTCAGATCCCTGTTAGGAGCTTTGGGCAGCATGCCAAAGAGCCCCCATGTTCAAGGAGCCAGAGGGTGCTGATTGACAACACCCAGCAGCCATGAGCAGGGGGTCGATGGGAAAGATGGGCAGGCCAGAGAAAGAGTTTGAGTTCTTGCGACTGCTGGTTCGGTGAGAGCACCCTGCAGCTGCGGTGCCAACAAAAAAGACTTTACTTTCCACCCTCAGTTTCCCTCCCTAAATTCATGCTGCGGACAAGCTGTGAGTGGAATTGGGTAAATTGAAGTTGTGTTGAAGTAGCCACGAAGGCAAATGCAGTAGCTGAAGGTGTCAGTTGTGTTTACATGAAGCTGTCATTAGTAGCGCTTGTTATCTGCTCTGAGCTCATTGTGACATTATTTTAACTACACAACACATATGTTTCAGTGGGGCCCCCTCCCCACTTCATCTGTGTCCCCCGACTCGAACAGACGATCAATCAGCCCGGCACTCGCTGCACTATGCATGCACGTTACTCTTGGAGGTTACAGATAGGCCGCATGCTTCCTCCGACAACGTCTCTGAAATGTAAAAAGTGAGCTGACAGCATTCCAACGTGTACACCAGCTTTCAACAGACGGTCGTATTGAGTTTCTAAAAATTCAGAACCTTTAAGGACCTGAAACTGGATAATGACTTTTGAGAGATTTAAGAAATGAAATGAGAAACATCAGGGCTTAATTGTTAAGACAAACAAATAGTTTTTGGTGCAGCAGAAACAGATGTTCCAGCCAGCCACCGAAATGCAGCGGGACGGAGCTGTGCAGGCTGGAGATAGGCTCGACGGGGGATGTCTGCTTCTGCTCTGAAGCTGGTTTGTTTTTTGTTAATGTGATGCAAATACAGGCTTCAACTAAATATATGTCTGTGTTCTCAAAATGATAAGGGAATGTAAACCAATACCACACACGGCGCTTTGAGGAAAAACCCACTGTCCAAGCGAAATACCTCGACAACAGATGGTCAAGACTAGTTTGTGTGACACAGGACATACTTTGATAGAAACCATGATTTTTATTGTTGGAAAATCTGATGTACTGTAGACTTGGATCAAATGTCACACATAGCTGATGGACTTGATGAAAAGATCAAAAGACGGACTACAAAATACTTTGGCCCTGAGTTGTTTGAAGCAAGCTGCAAGTCTTTCTTTGCCTTAAGTTGGTGTCTTGTATTATGCTCTCATAATCATTCAACTGAGTGCTTTTTGGCTTGTGTAGCTTTAATATAGTATGTGCCTTCAACGTGATACAGAGCACCACATGTATGTGGGAGAATATGAAATTCCCCAGGAGAGGCTGACGTGGCATTTTACACAACACTCGCCTCTCGCCAAAAACAGCTATTTTTCTCATAATTGTCGAGCAAATACACGATGAGACCCATTGTTCCGCAGCCTTGTCTTGTGTCGTTTTCCTAATGATTCCGCAGCTCCAGGGAAGATTTCAGAGAATGAACTTCTGAACCGGACCTTTGCTGACAGCTCTCACAGCAAAATATAGCAGAACATGCAAGGGGAAATTATTTTTTTTTGCATCCCCAGCGTCTTCCTGTTTGCAAGATTCATTTCTTTTTCCTTTCCTGTAACTGACCCTACTAAATGCGCCTGACTTAGTCGCTCGCCTTAGCACAGGCCCCGAGAGTTAGTGTCTTTTCTTCTTCAAACTGTGAGCAGCCACAGCTTTCTATTTCAAATGTTGAACCAATAAGTCACATCTGACATGGGTTTTCTGCGTACCAGTGTGCGCTGTTGAAAAGCCAGCGCAGGGATCAGCAAGACTATATTAAGGCAAAACTAGTGGCTGGCACTCCTCTGCAGCTGACAAACAGGCTACTTGTTTGAAGGGCTGTTTTTCTCCCAGATCAGAGTGTGAGGCAGTGCGGGTACTGCTGCAGCCTAACTCCGGGCCTGTGGTTATGGGTGCCATTTTGGGCCTTCCCTCCTGCGGCCCCTCAGGGAGCAATGGAACCCCTTATTTATAAAAGATATTCAAAGTGAGCAGAGGAATTTAAGGCAGAAGGATACAGTTTATGGTTGGTCCAGCCTTCTGCATTGTTGGGGGAATGTTTTGAGGTGGAGCAGATACTCAACATACTGAATTTCTGCCTTGTGATAAATGGGCACACATCTCAAGTTTGACTGATTTTAATCCTGCAAAATAAATCACAGACATCTCTTTGTGGTGCTCTTAGACAGTAGCAAGTACACAGAAACCTACATAAAGAAAGAACTGAGTTAGCATATGCCATGGTTTCTGTATTATTGCTGTGTTTTCCTGTTGTCGTGAGCATGTGTTTCTCTTGGCTGCATCGGAGCGCTACGTCATCTGTCAACAGCTCTTCTCACCTCCAGCGCGGCAGCAATGAGCGGCCTGGGCCCTGAACATGTCGGTGAGCTTTTCATGATTTGACCAAGAGCCAGAAGTGGAAACTCAGATGATATGTGTGTTGACGTATCACTACCAAGTTTGTTTTGCGATCACCCAATTGCCGTACAACAAGAGTGAAGTGTTACAAGGCAAGATGGATAAACATTTAGACAAACTAAATAAAGCATTTGCAAGCTGTTTGGGTCTGCATATTTATCTTTGGGTCCTCAAACTTGATGTACAAGGGAGCTGGTTTGTTTGGGGTTTTGCAAAAGATTTGTGGAATTGGTGAAAAAAGCTAATTATATTTTAACCTTTTTACATGTGTTTATTTTTTGTTCTGGCTAGCTGTGGAGGTCAGGCAAGGCTTTCTGCTCCAAAAATCCCCTTCCCCTTCCCATGAGTACGTAGCCACCACTCCTTTATATTTGCGGAGTTGATTTATCATTCTGAAAAATGAAAATACCCTGTGCATAGTTTTTCTCACGCCTCTCAAGTGACAAACAAAGACGAAGCAAACACCCAGAAGGCTGCCCAGTTTATTTCTGGTTAGTTAAAATACCAACTTTGTAAAACTAACTTGTTAGTATCTATTTGGACACCCTGTCATTTTGTTTTTGTCGCACATGTTTGGAATTACATTATTTAATGTATGTGTTAGTTTGAAAGTACTTTTGGTCAGCAGCCAGGGATCTATCAGGAGGAGACTGAACAGAAACTTTTGTCTGCGTCTACGCTGCTTGTTGCTGTAGAGACACGGGCAGTGATGGAATCCAGGAGAGTCGGGGAGGGAAGGGAGACTGCACTGAGGGGAGCAGGAGTGGGGGCAGCTGGATCAGATCACTGAATGCCCATAGTTCACTGCCCACACAACAGAATTTAAAAATACAGATAATGTCTTGACTCCCCCAGAGAAGGTGGACATTTTCAAGACATTTGGCAAACTTGATCATTTCTCCTCCCCTGCATTAACGTCAACATCTCTTTAATCAGGGCTGATATTGAGGAATGCAAATCTGTGGCCTTCTGTGCCACAGCTGCACAATCCCAGCTCCTCTCTCGCCCCGTGTGAGGAATCAGACTCTTGGCACATGTTGAAGATCAGTGTTTTAACACACCCTGCGGGCAAGGAGGCCTTTTTGTGCATTCCTCCTTTCCATCAGAATTACCTTTTTCGTCTGAGCAGACGTTACCCTGTGGTCTGAAAGGCCTGTGAAATCAGCCGGAAGGGCCCAGAGAGCTTCGACAATGGGGTAGGGTTGTTAGTTACATGCGCTTTGCAAAAGGTCTCGAGGTGGCCTTGTATGGTGGCGATACCCAGGGATCTGTTTCCAGTGTCCGAGGCCACTATTGAGTTTCGCCCCTGTGGTTAATCCTGCTGTTCAGGACCTTGGGAAACAACCATACCTCCCCACCCTCCTGTCCCTCCCCTTCACATATTCCCAGGAAAAACAAGACATCGCAGAACAATCTCCAATTAAGATGGGTTTTTCATACTGTACCATTCAGTCCCCACTCTCTCCCCTTCTGTCTTTCTAGCTCCCTCCCTTTCTCTCCCTTCTCAGCTCTCTGTTTGTGTCCTCGGCCAACAAGCCTCGGGGTAGAATTAGCGCTGTCTCCCAGGTCCCGGCCCTGGCACTTTGGGAGGGTCAAGCTTTGGTGAACTGAGGCACTGGGGAGAGGAAGAGGGGGGGGGCATGTGTGTCCTTGGTAAACAGGGCTTTGTGGGATGTGACTGTCTGATCCCCGGGGGCCTCTCCTTTCATTCTTCTTCTCTTCTGATCCCACACTACGTTGGTGTTGTCGGGACTGTGGCGTCGCAGAGTTCTGGGACCCGCTTGGCCCCGCCATCACCCTGCGCCTCCCGGACTGCTGATGCTCTGTCCTTCTGCAGATGCACAGAGAGACGGCAGTCTGAAAAGCAGACTGTCCTTGACGATGTATCTCATTTGTCTTCTGCATTCACATTCAGTTTAAATGATTTATTGAGGAGACTTGAGGTCAGTCATTCTGTATTATGGATCGACCTTCCAATGTGATTTTTGTCCTAACATCTCATTGTGAAACAAAAAGACCTCTTTTCTTTTCCCTTCTAATTCCCTTAGTTGATTCCAAATCATGTCTCTCTTTCTTTTCTGCCTTTCTCTCCTCTTCTTTAACTCACTCCCCTCCTCTAAGTCTTAATAATATCTCAGTCTTTAATCAGACAGAGTTAGGCCATACCAGAGGCCCAGTGTTTCCACTCATTAGTTTCCCCTGTGGCCCTGGGCTGCCTCAGTGGGCTCACCCAGACGAACAGAAGAAGCCCATAATGGACCCCTAGAGTCTCTTCTCTCACGAGGCCCTTCCCAATTGGGGCGTATTGAATGTAGTCGGGCTGAATCATCAGTCAGTTTTGGCAGATGTGGATGCGAGATCAGCCGTTATCTGTACGTCTCTATCTCTGAGCCAAATATAAAGGGAGGAGAAATGCCAGAGCTTGGCAACTTTTCACCTCCCGGTAAATGTTTTACCTCTTCATACCCTACTCTCCCAGAGACGACTTTCTATTTTCTCTTGTATGCTTTGCCACCATTGTGTGTCTTTCTCAGTGTGTCCGTCTCTCTCTCTCTCTCCCTTTCTCTGTGGAGCTGAGGAATGTGTGTGCTGCAGATCCTCTGTCAGTGAGATGTGGGGCGAGTGCAGACAGGTTTGGGGTATAGCATGTGAATCAGCTACAGAACACAGGTCAGATTAGACCATCATACCAGAAAAGACTTGCTCTTTCTCTTACACCCCACTGCTTCCTTACCATTAACATCTTTATCACTAATTCTGAGCTTCCTTCAGTCCCAGGTATTTGTTACATTTCTCTATTCTTAAAGATAAACGTTTCTGATTTATTGGATTCGTCGTCTAGTATTGATTGATGGAGCAGTCAGTATCGACCCCTGTTATCAAATCAACAAAGGATCTGTTTGCAGTCGGCTTTCATTCAGCTGTGCAGTCTTGTGAAGTGGAGAGGCCGGGCCCCTGCCTCAGTCAGCGGCACCAGTTGTGACCTGTTCTTCCTCTGCCCTCCAGGTCTTTGATGCTCCGCTGCATTGCTTTTGTCCCTGTTTACCCAATATGACAGGGATATGGGCTAGCCCTACATGGGGGCAAATGGGGCTTTAAGTAGTTCCTGTAGAGAGGAGGCCAAAATAAGAAGCGCAGGTGCTAACACCCCCAAGAATTCACACTACTTTCCCCTCCCTTAAGGCAGCCTGTCAGTGTGTTTATTTTCTCTTGTGTCATCACCAGGGATCCCTCGTGTCTTACAAGGGGATAGATGGTGCTATTCCTGTGTCTATGTGAGTTTTGTATTACTCCCAAGATGGGCTAATAATGGTGATGCCTGTCAGTGTATCTCTTTTATGGATTCCCCTCCAAGGGAAAATGACAGATAAAATAAAAAAAACTGGTACAAAGGCTGAGGCTGACACAGGCTGTGTAAAAAGACTTGTTTTTTCTTGCTTTCACACACTCAAGCCAGGTGTCAGTCAAACATTTCTTATATATATATTGGTCAACCCCTATACCCAAAAAATAGGAACGTTTCCACTTGAACTTGCTGACACTAACCTAATTTTTTCCCTAAACCGTCCCTGTGTTTGTGTATCAGCTTTCAGCGGTGCAGAGTCTTTTGTTGGGAGGATGTCTCTTCAATTTATAGCTGGGTGATCCCACCTTCAGAATGACCATGCATCTCCAAAATAAGTGGAAAAACAGAGAGTAACACAATATTAGATTTGGGAGACGGAGACGGAGGAAATCTGGAACACAGGATTGTTTTCCTTTAAGTGTACAGTCTGGAGTTTTGAGAAGGAGAGCAGAAGAGTGAGAGAGTTCAGGTCAACAGTGGACAGAATGAGACAGCTCTCGGGCCAATCACACTTTATTTGACAGGGACTTTGTCAAAGGGCTACTCCGGCTTTTGTCTGGGTGTCTGCTCAGGAGGCAGAAGGAGTAGCCTTTCCATGTGGTCCGTACTGCCAGCACCGGGACAACTTTGTGGGATGAGGCATACAAGATATCCTCACAGTCCAATGGGGCAGCTTCAGGGTGGCGGATGTCAGAGTAAAGCCAAACAGATAAGTGGGAATGATGCCCCTGTGCTTCCTCCTTGTGCCAGATCGATGGGCCAGATAGGCAGCTGTGTGTGTGTTTACACAAGGGCATCCAGTTGAAGCTGTAGTGCCCGACTGATACGCCCACTGGGAGGAAGTAACTGGTTAAAACAAGAAAGAGAAATGTAGATAAAGAGAGAATCAGCTCTGCTCTGGTTTCTCATCGTATCATGTGCCAATGTGCCCGCACTTGGGCTGTGCATTTTTATAGCACTGTTGTTATTATTGTAATTATATATCATTATTCCGGCAGAGGGAGAAAGATGGTTTCCACTGATGACATGGGGGCAGTGTGCAAAGGGCCTGTTGCAACTCGTGGGATGGAGAAATGCTAGACTGCAAGATGTGGGTTTGATCTGCATGAATGAGCATACACATATTTAAACTGGTGCCTGAAATGCAAGGGCCACATCACATACATAAAGTATCATATTCAATCAGAGCAAAGAGTCAAAAGCAAAGATTGTTGCTGAAATTTGAGCTATTAAGGAAGCAACGTGGTTATAGCTACCAGTTTTTACACGTTATGTGTTTAAAACAGTGAAATCGGAAGTGTGTGAAACAGAGAGAGCTGAATTTGACCTCTGGGGGCTGGTCCAGGGCCACCAGACACCCGCTGGTTCACCCTCTCTCTCTCTCAGCTCTTTGCTGACCTTTGACCTCAGGGTGAGAAGGGGATGTGAGCCAGGAGCTGGAGAGTTTATTATTTCCTGCCTCTTCTCTCCTCCTCCTCCTTCTCTCAAGATGCCCTCTGACAGAGACAGAGCAAGTTGAAGAGAGCGAGAATAAGTACATGAATAAAGCATCTGTATCTCATTGGTTAGATCACAGAGAGACAAATGTCCCATGAGCATCACTCACAGTTATTGCTGAAACAATCAGTAAATGAACAGAAAATTATTTGACAACAGTTTTGATAAATTGTTCAGATCATTTATCAAGCAAAAATATAGAACATGCTTGCTCCAGATTGTACGAATTTACTGCTTTTCTCTGTTTTATATAATCGTAAATTGAATGTCATTAGGTTTTGAACTGTTCAAAGCTATTTGAAGTGGATATCTTTGAATCTAGGAAGTTGTGATTGGCAGTTTTTTCCATCTCTTTACAGAAATGTAATCAGCAAATTAATTGAACCGTTGCCCACTGGGACTAATTTGTTATTTTTAAACCATACTACAGCACAGAGAGGAGGCTAAACGAATTGACCTACTTAATTGTCACTCGCATGAAACAATGTTTGGGTTAGAGAATGAGGGTTAGAAACCTGTTCAGCGTCACTGATCCAACCCAGACACAAACCTTTTAATTTGACCCACCTTCCAGCCGTGGTCGGCCTTTCCGCTAATGTCTGAGAGCCACCAAAGCGCCAGTGTGAATATCACAGCTGGACAGCCATTGTCCCTCGGGCATCAGGCTCAAACCCTGGTTACCAACCAGGAACCTGGGTTCAAAGCTTGCCCGGATTACTCTTAGAAAAAGGAGGAGAAGGTGCCGCAGTTGGAGGGGGTCGGGTTGAAAAGGATAGAGGAACGCTCCTAATTACGTGCCCTCCACTCCTTTTCTGTCTCTCCCTTTGGCTCTTCTCTTGTCTCCCTGTATGTGTCTGCGCCTGCACTTCAGGCTACAGTGAACCTATGAGGAAGCAACACAGTGTGACAAGAGAGTGATATTAAGAGCGAGGCAGCAGTCTCTCCACAGCCACTCCATTAGCTGGAGATCTCAGCAGCCCGGTGGGAGAGAGAAGCAGGGGGGAAGAGTGGCTGGACATTCCAGCCTCCGTGGAGACACTAAAGTGGGTGAGAAGAGGGGTCAGAAGAGCGGGTGGGAGGTGGAGATCAAGGAGTGTGCAAAGAGGATGTGTCATGAAGATTAGAGTGATTGTCATACGGGATTCATTTGGAACGTTCATTTTTTTTTCCCTCTGCTGAAATCCCCCCTACAGCTTGTTTTACCTTTTATTTCTGTCTCACCTCTTCTTCTGCCTATGTGGATGCTGTCATGTGTCCACGCAGAGCTCTGGTTTGACGTGTTTCTCCTCTCTTCTGCGTTGCAGGTTTGCTGAACAGACAGGAGGATACGTGTTGGGCAACACGGCTGCTGACAGGGGTCAAAGTGCACCATGGACAGTGGCCTAAGGGTCCTCCTGTCCACTGTGCTGTGTCTCAGCCAGTCTCTGCTTGTCAGCTGCTCATGTAAGTTGCTGTCATACTCTTTAAGCTGCATTAATAGGAATTAGCACCTAGTGAACGTTTGGAGTTTTTATGATAAAACAACACATATGCTGAATCTGAGATATCGCAGATTCAGGGTCAGTTTACTATTTATCACTTACTGTATCTCAAAACCTTGATATACTTTTACTTTTACATGTTCAAGAGATATGTCTCTTGCTTATCTTCAATCACATACATCGCGTTGTTCTGGAGGTAAAAATATAACTACATTTGAGATACATCTTGATTTGAACAAACATCTATAACAAAGCTACTGATTCAAAATTTAGAACTTGTTTTCCTCTGCTCCTTTCTCAGCTCAATATCCCTCTTTCCGCTCAGAGCCTGACTCTTTGGTTCAGAGTCAGGGCTCTGTTGCTCGCCTGCGCTGCTTAGTAAGTCCGCCATCAGCTGTGGTTTCCTGGCGCTTCAGAGGCCTTCCCCTGGATCGGGGCAGCCTGCCTGGTGTGGAGCTCAAAGGGGCCTCCCTCACCATCTCCTCCCTTAAGCCCGGCCATGTTGGGCTCTATCAGTGTGTGGCACGCTTAGACCACGGGCCAGCTATCGCCAGCCGCCTCGCACGTGTGGCCATAGCAGGTACGGATACAGAGAATTACCCTTCTGTGCATGCTTCTCACTTCAAAGCAGAGGCGTAAACAACAAGAGGAAGTTGCCTTCAGAAAAGGAAGGCCATTTTTTAAGTGCTGAACACTTAAATCCAACGCCTGACCACAGCTGCGTGCTGCTGAGTGGCGGTGGGGAAGGAAGCAGTAGGAATTTTTACTCGGGCGCCCTTCCAGATGCCTCTTGACCAGTATCCTAAATGAGCCTTGGGCTTTCCTGTGTAGTGCTATGTCCCTGCTGGGATGCTGCTTGCTGTTGGACGCTACACTAAGGGGTTGACCCTGATCTGGAACTGCATCCGGCTGACTAGAATCATTCACTGCAACAATAAACAAACCCAGTGATCCAACACAAACAGCTCAACCCAAGTAGCACTCTTGGCCTTTGTTCACGACTGCGCTGATACTCAGCACATGTTAAACGTCTGATAAGTATTTGATTCAGTCTTCTTCTTCTCCGTCCATGCAGAAATATCAGAATATGAAGATGGCAGACGGCGGTCATTATCAGTGCAGGAAGGCAGCACAGTTCTTATAGAGTGTCCCCTACCGCACAGCGTCCCTCCAGCACTTCCTAGACTAAGAGTGCGAGGGGAATGGATAGAAGCTTCAACAGGTGTGTATGAAACCAGTAAATAAATGTGCAGTTTCTTTCTTGCATTTTAAATTGCTTTAATTCAAACTTGGCAATTTGTTTTTGTTATATAATGTTGAAACAATAGCATTTCAAAATACAAGGATCATTAGTTATATAGTAAATATATTTTGTTAGTATTATTCCATTGCACAAATTGTTGCAAATCAATAAGCAGGACTACTTGCCTATAAATGTTCTAGATTTGTCAATTTTCAGAAAAAAACTGACATTTCCATTTAGTTAGTCAGTCAATAAATTATTTTGTCAATTGTACTGGCAATGTTCTACTTCACAATTGTTCTACTTGTAATATTGTTATATAAAATCAAATCATGTGTACCATGATTAAATAATTCATCCAATTCCCTCCCTGCATCCTGTTTTGACACTTGCGTGTGTTATTACTGAAACTGTTTGTCCTTCTCTTTTCAGATGCCTATTTAGTTCTTCCTTCTGGAAACCTCCAGATTGTTTCGGTTTCAGCCCATCATCAGGGCACGTATAAATGTGGTGCATACAACCCTGTTACTGGCGACACTGTCTTGCAGCCTCATGGTACTAAGCTATCAGTGAAACGTAAGTCTGATAACATCTAATTACAGAATTGTTCATATCTTAGTTATATTGTATGTTATCAACTGCTAACATGGTTCATTTGTTTAGATTCAGACTCCTCCTCGTCAGTGCGGATAGTTTACCCCACCGCCTCAGTGACTGTTTCGGTGCAGCAGTCTCAGCCGCTGACGCTGGAGTGTGTCATCTCTGGTAGTCCCGTACCAGCTGCAAAATGGTTTAAGAATGGTAAGGAGGTCACACCAAGGACCTCTCATCAAAGACAGAACAACAACCTGGCCTTTGATAAGGTGACAAGAAGCGATGAAGGGAGTTACACCTGTACAGCTGAGACTGTGCAGGGGAGTGTTGTCAACGCTAGCTATACTGTGAATGTTCTCGGTAAGAAAAATAAATAAAAGGTTGTTTATGTGGGGACTGTTTGCAGCAGATTTTGTAGTGAGGTCAATATTTCATCCTTTTCCTCCACAGAGCCTGTGTCTATGACAGAGGGCCTGACCGACCAGCTTGTCTCTCCTCACTCCTCTGCTCGTTTTGCTTGCATTGCAAAAGGAAACCCCTCCCCAAACATCACCTGGCTGTTCAACGCTGATCCCATCGCTCCATCACAGCGCTTTCAGATCTCTGGATCCTCACTTGTTATAACAGACGTGACCCCACAGGATGAGGGAGTGTATGAGTGTCTGCTGGACAACGGCATTGGCTCAGCACAGTCACATGGAATACTTACGACACAGTCAGGTATGTATCTAACTATTGAGGCAATAAATGATTCACTGTTCAGCAAACAGAGTGTTACGGGTTATTTTCAGTATTTTTTTTGTTAATCATTTAGCTTATAAAATGTAAAATATTTACGATTCCTCTCACAAGTTCAGAGTCATGTATCCAGAACCCAAAATTCCGAAAAGTGAATCAACCCTAGATTTCCTAAGATCTTAAGATTTCCCCTTTGTAGCACTTAAAGCAAGATAAAACTGGATCCCCACTGGAACTCATTGTAAATTGTAACAAAAATTCTTGATAGTGTTGGAAAGGGTTAAGACATCTTACCAGTTGTTTCTCTGCGGGCCTGCACATACTGTATCTGCGGGGAGTCCTTGCTTTAAGTGCAAATTTGTGTGTGTATGTTTTTCTGAGGGCCAGTAGGAGGGGTTTTGGCCAAGACCGCCCTTCTCCTGAGCCTTGAACTGAGCTTGAGCGTGAGAGTGAGCTTTGTGCACGCCGTCGGGGATAAGCCCCCGGACGCTGGAATGTAAGGAGTAGCCGTGAAGGGTTATGACGAGGATCAGACCACCCAGCTGTCAACATCATACGCAACTGCCTTTTATTTATTAACACATCACAACCCTCCCTCTCCTCCGACACTCTCCCCCAAGCCTTCCCTTTTTCTTACTCCCCAGCCGCTCTTCGCCCGGGCCCCATTTCTGAGCTTGCCCCTCTGTCTGCAGAATGATTAATACAGCTTCATGTGCTAGATGGAGAGCACAAATCATATAGGCTTAGCAAAAAAATTGCTAAAGGAGGAATTACCTTTAATATCATTTACTCCAGACCATGTTTTTCTTTAAAAACAGAGTATGAAGATGATAAGCTGCACATGCCCAGGAGAGGTGTTCAGTTGTTTTTTAGGTACCAGGCACCAGAACTTATTCAAATCTGTTTGCATTCAAAGCATTGTGTAGTCTGTTATTGTCATTCATCACAGACAGCAGTCTGAAATATGTTAGCTTTTCTGTTTGCTATCGTTGTTTCCATCCCCATGACAACTCCCTTCTTTCATCTGTTAAGTGGGATATACCACAGGGGAGATGTGGTGTCCTTATTCTGTCATGTGATTGGCTGTGTGCTCCCTGTCATTCCCATCAACACACACTGTTTTTCTGCTTCCAAATGGCAATGATAGCACCTTTGTAATAGCCACAGCTAGTGCTTAAGAGATTATTTCGGCTGATTCTCAGAAAATGAACATTTTGTGTTAAATAAGATTTTTAAAATGCCCGTATAGACTGTAACTTATTTTTTCTTTTTAAATCATGAAAAACTAGAGGTGTTGTAAAAGAATCAGCCACTTCCTGCTCACATCATGAATGAACTATTTCGAGGTTCACTTCATTACTTGGGGGAAAAATACATTCACTCATCTTTCTTCCAAAAAGTTGACTTCTGTTGAAACTGAGGCCTTCGCTTACAGACAGTAAATCACAAAGGATTACCTGCAGAGGGTAATCCTTTGTGATTTACTGTCACATTTACTCCCAGGTATTCTCTAATGGCCTGACCTTTTTCTGAGATGGACCTGGCAGCATATCTCTGTCCAGGTGTAGTAACACTTACTCAAGATACAGTATATAACTCCTCTCCTTCAGGATGGTGAGGACACCGTGGCCTCAGTTGCCTCCTCCTGTATCCGTGTGTTGGAGGAGGAGCCCCACATGTGGCTAAGCTATGAGCTGGAGCTGTAGAGAGGTGAGAGCGGTGGCACACAGAGGGAGAGTGTGCAGGACTGGATGTGGTGCTGGGATCTGATTCTCTCCAGTATTTTAATGGTCGGCGTGTGGAATGTGTGGCAGCTGGCCACAGTCCCAGGATTGGGTCTAGTGTTACCAGCTCCGGGCCTGTTTGGATTACAAAGTGCACCGGTGCCACATACACCAGAAAGAGCCCTAAACTAGACCCAATGCTTTGCTGCTTCAAGCTCCTTATTCACTTGTTTAAGTTTTAACATTGAGTTCCTGTGCTCTTTGACCTCAGTGATGTGGCTCCGACTCCACCAGTCCCTGCTTTCAAGGGCCGTGCTCAATGTCCTGCAGTCCGTGAAAAAATTCCACCGAAGTTCTGCCAAACTGGTGTCAACTATAATAAAGTTCCTGGCTTGTATGCTTTGCCCAGGTGGACTGCTCTGGCTCTTGCAAAGATTTAAGAAAAAAACAAAACAAACAAAGCATGATTATGTAGTGCTACAGAGATCCAGTTTTTTCTTGTTTTTTTATGTAGATTGAAAGACTCGTTCCAAATGGAAAACTTACCAGCACTGGTTGTCCCCTGTGGACTTTTCGGGACACCTCTGTTAATCAGCCTGAGTAACACTGTTGTCTTTACTTCGGCTTCACTTTCTCTAGTGATAATTTCCAAAACACAGCACAACCTAGACCAAAAAGCTAAATATTTACAAGAAAGTGACATTCATCTGCAGCAAAAATATATTAGCAGAGTATACAGTTTTTATATTAAGGACATACAGTCTGTTATTTAGGATTTGCAATGTTCACACCTGATCAACCAAATGTATTTCAGGATATAACACTATATTGTGATACAAAAATTAGCATTTTGCTGCTGTAGTAACTTTATAGTAATGTCAAAGTTAAAACATCAGCTATTTTTCATAATCATCTTTGATTTTTCTCAATGACAGACCCACAGCTGGAATCTACTGCCAGTGTGCTGCTGGAGGCTTCACCTTCGCTTCACCCCATGCAGAGCGACGAGGGCCACGAGCGCTTTCCGGCTGAAGACGACGTTGACGCGATCAACTTGCCATCTGATAGGAGCGGTGACCGTCCTACTCCAGAGGCGCCGATCATCACCAGCCCGCCTCAGACTCACAAGCCCGACGTGTATGACTTGGAGTGGAGGGCCGGTCGTGACGGAGGCAGTCCAATCAACGCCTATTTTGTCAAATATCGTAAGGTGAGTCACCGTGAACTTTTGTTCTAAAAGAGCAATACTTCCTGTTGTGTTTCAGTTCTTTCTTGCCATTGTTTTAGAAAGAGATTTATATTTCACCACAAACCCATGACCTTTCCTTTCCATGGTTTTGGTTTTGGCTTAAACCAGCCGAGAACGGGCGAATGTAATTTGTTCATTATATAAAGCAGGTAGGGTGAGGAACTGGACCGACTGAAATGTTGGTCATTTCCTCTTTAAAGTCTTGTGTTTACTTCAGTAATATGCTCAGTCTGACTATAAAACTGCATGATACTAGTTAAGACTTTGTTGGCAGCATGTTCGGTTTTGCTGGAGCTGGAAACTGTGACAGAAATCTCACAGGCGTTGTTTGTCAAGCAGTTCCCTGTCATTATTCAGGCACGGAAAGACACAGAACGTTGAGCATTATAGACAAACAGATGATTTTGTTTTTCTTGCTGTCATTTTTAGTCATGTGTTTGTATTTGTCTGTGTGTGTGGCCGTCTGTCTGCGTGTTAGGTCGACGAAATGGGAACAGTGGTGGGGAGCTGGCATACGGTTCGTGTCCCTGGCAGTGAGAAGACCCTGCGGCTGTCAGAGCTGGAGGCCTCCAGTCTCTACGAGGTGCTGATGGTTGCTCGAAGCACAGCGGGCGAGGGCCAGCCAGCCATGCTCACCTTCCGCACCGGCAAGGGTCAGTACTAGCACAGAATGTTAAAAGTACTGTTGTTAGTAGTGCACTTTAATGCAAGAGTGCATTAGGTTGTTAAGCGTATTTTATCATATCGCTGGGAATAAGTGGAAGACACAACTTTACCCTCTTTTCCAACAAGAGGGGAAAAAAGGAAAGAATTTCAGCTGCCTAAAACGTCAGCAGTAAATGTCAGATTCTGGTGTCAGCTCCTCTGAGTTAAAGAGCACCTGGTCATTTCTGGACTCTACGTTTAGCACTGATGTTCAGCAGATGTTCAGGTGGAAATTTATCACAGAAATAGCAGAGACGTGCATCCTTTTCTCCATCGTCGAAAGCAGTCTCATGAGAGCAGAAAAATATACAAAGCACACTGCGTTTTTGAGTTACAGGTTTAAGAAGAATTTACTGTATCCCTTTTTTAAAAAAAATATTTGCGTTTCTATCTTGAAACAGTGCATATGTGATTTGTGGAAGAGGAAGTACAAAGCATTTTCAATTAGCTAACCTATGGCTCAAGCGTAGAGCAGAATGAAATTAATTCTGTGTATCAGAAAAGCTCAATACCTGCAGTAGAAGCAGATGATGAGACACACTTCATAATTAAATGACTAAATTCAGCCTTACACTGCATCTGAGGGTAGAGTGTTCCTTTAAATAACTGCAGTACTTCAACAATATTGTCCAGTTATTGTTGCTATGGACTCCTTGTGTGCAATAATAATAATCAGACCCATTGTCATAGTGAATGTTTTTGTGTTTTTAAGACAAAAGAAAGATCAACTGCAAATGCTCCGAAACAGGCAATAATGTTTTACAACAACAGGGTTGACTAAATGTTCCTTGGTCAGAAATATGTAAAATACAGATAAAAACCTCAGAAATTATTGTATCCCAAGGGTGGGTCTTTTACAAGATGGTCCAGGACCAAAAACATGCCGAACAGGCCAAAACCAGGCTCTTATGTTGAGATGTGGTTCCAGACTCACCAAAACAAGTCCCTAAGAAGACTTCAGAAAGTCTTCAGAAAGGCTTGTGAATCTGTGGTCTAAGTAGTTTTTATTCACTTCACTTATGAGTTTATATTTTCTGTCAAATGTTTGTTCCAAGCCCCTCCACGCTATCAGAGAAATAATCCTGGAGGAGAAATACAAAATTTAAAATGTTTTATTTTGACTGAAACCATCTAATTGAGATACATACAGCACACATAGTCTTTAAAAGTCTTCAAATATTGTCAGTCCTGTTTAAATATTTATTGTTTCATGTTTGGTTTTAGATTTATTTTTTTGAAAAGTGTTAACTCGGATGCACACACATTCACACACCCACTCACTTAGCCAGGCAGCTAAACAGTTAAGTCATGGCTGCAGAGTTTTCTGGTGGAAACCTGAAACCCACCCTGATAAAACCAGAACAGCTCTGAAAACCAGGAGGAAATTTGAGATTTCGGAGCCAACATCCGGAGGTGTTCCATGGGCTTTTGGTGGAACTGACAGCCCCGAAGACCTGCTACGCCTTGTTTTCTTACTTTCAACTTATATTTTTCCTCTCTCAGAGAAGAGCATCTCCCCCAACAAGAATCCATCCAAGCCTCCCGTCATCTCAATGCCCCCCAAAGCTCCGGAGGACAAAACCCCCAACACACACTTTGGAGTTGTTATACATGACAGAGGTAGGTGTAGACACAATCGCTGACTGTCTGTAAACTTGCTGCAGCTGCTGGACTGTGTACAGATGATGACTGTGGGATGTTTCACAGGAAGTTATGGGTCTTTCTATTGTGTAGACAGTTTGTGACCAGACAGAGCTTAATATTTGAATGTGGTCTGCTTTGTTTGCTGCTCTGTGCTTCTGAGTGCAAACAGTGAAACTATAGTTGACACCCTGTAATGACTCTTTAGATGAGGGATGCTGTAAGCAGAAAGCTGTGAGATTGCACATGGCTTTAGGGTCAGATCTTCGTGTCTGTGTGTGTGTGTGCATGTTGTACGTGCATTACAATCAGGCCTACGTTGCTTAAATTCACATTAGTCTTTTCACTAACCCTTGTTTCTCTCTCTTTTACTCGCTACTTCCCTCTCTAATTTTTTGGCTAAGAGCCCAGGCAGTAAGTACACATTCCTCCACAGCATGCCGCTTCACTGTGATTTGCAATGTTTCCCTTGTTTCTTTCTCTATTAACTTGTTCCATCTTTACATGAGGTGGGATGAAGTTGCCAGTTCTTTGTACTCACATTTGCTCACACTTCAAAAATTTTTCTGTTATATTATTATTTTTTGACTTAGTACCGGAGGCCCCTGATCGCCCAACCATCTCAATGGCAACTGAAAGTTCAGTGTATGTCACCTGGATCCCGAGAGCCAATGGCGGCTCTCCGATCACAGCGTTCCGCGTGGAGTACAGACGGGGGCGCAGCGCAGAATGGGTTGTGGCCGCAGATAACATTTCACCTCTCAAGCTGTCTGTGGAAGTTCGCAGTCTGGAGCCTGGTGAGTTTTCGCATAGTTCAAAACCTTTCTCTACATTTCAGTGAAAAACAACTGGACGAAGCACAGATCTGAAATGATTATCTAATGACTAGCTTCCTCAACTGTCTTTTTATTTTAATCTGGAGCAACAAGCCTTGATCCAGACTGATGATACATATTTCATTGCTTTAAACAAAAACATTGCTTAGTACCACTGCACTTTAACATTGTCACTCTCATTGCGTCTTTCTTCAGGTTCCACCTACAAGTTTCGAGTTGTGGCCATGAATCTGTATGGCGAGAGTCCCCACAGCATTCCCTCGAAACCGTACCAGGTGCCACCAGCCAGCCCACGTATGGCAGACCGTCCCGTGGTCGGACCTCACATCTCATCCACAGACGCCATCAGCGACACACAGATCATGCTGCGTTGGACTGTGAGTACACCCTAGACACACATTATGCATAAGACTGGTGGTTAGTGGAGGATGAAAATAGTATTTTCTTTACTTAAGATATACTTTTTTTGCATCTTTATTCATGGTCTTCAAATAAAGTGGTTCAGATAAACTGTTGGTTTATTTAAAACCATTAAGTCTGATTGTGTTAACAATGTTCTGGGTTTTTATGCAGTGAAAACCTGACTCAATATTTTTGCTCTGAACTCTTAAGTAAGTCACATCTTCAATCAAGTCAGTATTAAGTGTCAAATTTACAGCTTTGGTCTATAAAGTACCATGAAATGGAAAACTAGAAGTACCTTACAGTTTCAGTACTAAGATCAGTATACTTTTTTTTGCCATAGTATAGAAGAGCCAGTAGCGGGGGAAAAAAAAGATCAATGTAGTGTTTTCAAGCTGGCTGGCCGATGTTTGAGCTGCTGGTGGTTCTTTTGCAGCTGAGGCTCAATCTTGAAGATCTTTAATTCAGAGGTTGTGCTGATTAGGGCTCAGTTCTAGCAGAGATTAAGAGGCCCTGTCCATCTATGTTGTGATTTTTAAAAGCTGTTTCTCCTCCTTACAACAGTTTGCGCTGCAGATGGATGCAGATGGTTCCCCGCATTTATTTAACCTCAGACAGTCTCATTATTTCCTCAACTTCAGACAGTGCAATCACAATCTTGCTTGCAGTCCTGTACATCTGCTGATAACGAGGCCTGCCATTAGTCGCCGGAAATTTCCTCTCTTTGTATAATAATTGCCCACCAGATTGCTGTAGTCTAACATAATCTCTTTTTCCATCTCCATTTAGTATAGTCCCTCTAGTAACAACAACACTCCGATCCAAGGTTTCTACATTTACTACCGGCCCACAGACAGCGACAATGACAGCGACTACAAAAGGGATGTGGTTGAAGGTAGGTGAAAGTTCAAATTTTATTAATTGTGTATCTGTGTTTGTATTTCAGACTGAGTGTATAGCTGTTTTAAAGTGTTTGTCGACAGTTTCGTCCTGTCCCGGGTGTTAAGCTCAAGCTGTGCACATAAACTGCAAGTTTGCAGCATAGTGGACACTTAGCGTCAAGGGCTGGGTGTTGTGAAGAGGGGCATTTCTGCTCTTTGATTTATAGAAATTGCTGTCCCTGGACAGCAGGGCTTTCTGAAACCTGTTCTTAATAAACGGTTGCCAACTAATGGGCCAGGGCTGAAATATGAGCCCGGACAGAGGCTAGGGGCTCCAGTTGCAGGGTGGAATGCTAACAGTGGAGCCTGGTACAGGAAGGGAAGGAGGGTTGTTGTCTCAGTCAGGCCAACTTGTTACCTTCTGTACGTCTGGCTTTCTGCAGGCTCCTCACTATCTGGGACAAATGTCTCTGTGAGCTGATGCCAGTATATCTAGCTTGACAAAGTTTTTTTTTTTTACATGTCTAGGTTCATGTAACCTTTTCAAAAGTATTTTACTGACTATATTTGAATGTATCAAATTCATATATAAAATCAATCTAATTATTTAAGTGCTGTTGAAAAAACGATGGTATGAAAGCTTGTCACCTAAATAATACTTCACTCGTTGGGTGTTAAAGATATTTTGTAAGATTTAAACTGTTACTTTGGTATCTCATGCTTTGACACTGTGGCAGGCACAAAACAGCAGTCTTTCTAACCAGACTTTAATAATGTGAAAATGAAACTTTCAAATTTAGGTGTATAAGACCTTCACTTAAACCTCACCTCAGACTGACAGATCACTCAATGTCATGTTTTGGTAAATGGTAGCAGTTTTTGTTTCTTGCTGGTACAGTCACCTTTCAGTTGGTGAATGTGTATTTAAGTTCAGTAACATACCCGACATGCCTGCTATTGTCATTTTCTTTTCAGTTAATCTAATCTTAATATTTGAAATCTGTGACTGAGCACAAACCTGTGTTTGCTTTTATATTGATTCTGATTTACAACACAGAGGAGAGTTAGCTTTAGGAGCATGTTTCTTTTATTGTTTCCACTTACATGAGTTAAAAGCCACCTTGGGACAGATGTAGCATACGTGCAGTGATTTATTATACTTCATATTAAACAAAACACAACAGCACCAGCAGCTTATTTCAGCCTCATTTGTTGGAAATCTAGCTCTGTGTTGGAGATTGTCGTCTCATCTGTGCTTTCAGAGCACGTAATGGTGTGATTGTGTGCGGTAGTGTAGCAGTCGTGTGTGGAGTGGGAATACTGGAGGCAAGCCAGGACAAATATGAAGCTGCCATATATGGAGCTTGACTAGAGTAAAACAACTGTCTGAGCCCTCATGGAACTGACGGAGTAGAGAAACGTGGAGGGGGGGACTGAAGCAGAGAGGGGAGTGAATGGAGGAGAGAGAGAGAGAGAGAGAGCGTGAAAGAACATGACCTCCATGAAAGTGTGAGACATGAAGAGAAGGAGGGAAATACTGGCTGGGAGTTTACACAGTCAGTGTGAGTAAACACTGACTTGTAGAGGAAGTGGTTTCTCACCTTTGTCTCTCCTTTTTTTTCCTCCTCTGTCTCTCCTGGCCTCTCAGGTGTAAAACACTGGCACATGATTGGACATCTCCAGCCCGAGACCTCCTATGATATCAAGATGCAGTGCTTTAATGACGGGGGAGAGAGCGAATACAGCAACGTCATGATCTGCGAGACTAAAGGTAAGAAAACACAAAGTGTACCACACAAGAAATGAGTCGTAAATCAACCAAACCACCACTTTATCAGAAGTCCAGGCATGTTCCTGCGAAGGCTGTAATTTTAATGACGGGTATGATCGCCATAATTACACATTATAAATGTTCTGAGTTTTATAAGGCCAACAACAATGGCTTACATTTTATGGTTTCTTACTGTGTTATGTTTCTTCTTTGTTGCTAGTCCTTATGTCTCCTCCTCCCTCTTTGCTGCAGCACGTCAGTCTTCTGGATCATCCAGCCAGCATCCCATCACCCCACCGGGCCCTCACCTGCCGGAACCGCCCAGCCCTCCTGGAGGACTACTGTACCTGATTGTGGGCTGTGTTTTGGGAGTGATGGTGCTTATCCTGCTGGCTTTTATTGCCATGTGTCTGTGGAGAAATCGCCAGCAAAACAACATGCACAGTGAGTTTATGGATAAACTGAAGCCAGTGCTAGTACGAAATGTGCAATTGTCAGATGTGAGATTTGCATAATGTGTTTCAAAACCATCTGTCATGTGCTGTATATTCTCAGTCCAAGCTGTATCATAATTCACTCTAAAATAACTTCGTAGGATCAGCACATACACAAATTTCCATTTCAGTTGTCTCATTTTTAAAGATAATTGGCCCGATTGGCGCAGATTTCAGTCTGTATTCAGTAATTAATAAGGTTGAAGAACTTGCTTAGTTGACAGTATCTTAACTTTTATTGTCTCTCCCTCTCTGCTGTAGAGTGTAACCCCGCTGACTACATGTACCAGTCAGCAGACATAAACAGCCATGTTCATGACTACACCACGCTTCCTGGCACCAGCCACATCAGTGGGAATGTCCATGGGGGCTATGGACACAATGGATGCCATCACCTCCACCACAAACTCCCCAATGGCTTGCCGCTGCTCAACGGCACCGGCGGCCTGTTCTCACACGGCCACGATGGCACCCTGCCCCACAGCACCCGGGACTGCGAGCACTCACACTCTCACCACCACCATAACGTGAGTGTCACAGTCCAGTCAGCAAAAAAGTACTCCACATCTCTAGTAGAAATTAGGCTAAACCTAGCGTTTGTGTTCTCTCGTCAGGGTGGAGGCATGTACACCGCTCTTCCACATACAGAGTCGTCCGATTGTATGAGCTGTCAGAACCTTTGCAACAACAACAGGTAAGAGAAGACGTCTTTCAGATTAGCATGGTGTTTATGGAGATGCGTTGGGCATCTGGCTTACATCAGTTCTGTTTTGAATTTTCAAGAAATCTGGGAATCTACTGGTTCTGAATATTCTGATTTCTGGTTGTGGGGGAACAGGATGTGGATAAAGCTCTTAATATTAAACATTGCTCTTGTTTTATAAAATGTAGATGAGAAATAGCCTCTTACTTTGCTTGTGACTCATTCCAGCTCGAAACACACACACACACACACACACACACTTGGCCTCCTGCTAGTCCTGTTTATGTACTTAAGGGTCCCCAGCATCACAGTTTATCCTGTGTGCACCCAGCCAGCAGACCTAATGAGCCCAGTGTTTATTTACCTCCGGCTGCTGGGAAGGGGGGGGGGTGGTCACCATCCAATCACGTACCAATGGAGGGAAGAGCTGAGTTCAGGGAAACGTGGTGAAGCTTGCTGCCTGCAACTGTAACCACAGTGTGCCACAGTTATTTAGAGGCAGTGAAGCTGGACAACGCTTTTTGCAGCTGTGTGAGAGTGTTGTGTTAGAGCTGTCATTATTTCATACAGTGCATGAGTATTAACACAAGGCGCAAAACCGGACAGATATCTGCAGAGAGAAAGAACCAAAGTGGCATGTGAAGCACTGCTGAAAGTTGTTGTTGGGTGAGCACTCAGCTACACACGGGCACCTTATAAATGGACGTGTCCCTCTTTTCTTTCCATCTCCCTCTGTTTCTGAGCAGATGTTACAACAAGACCAACGGCACTTTCTCCAGCGGCACTCTGCCTCTAATGCACCGTGTGGCGCCGTGCCAGCAGGATGGACTGGAGATGGTGCCACTAGCCCAGGTTCCATCGCAGTGCTGCGGCACTGGCAGCCAAACGCACGCTGGCGACCAAGAGGCTGACGCGCGGCACTGGCCAGACGAGAACAAGGAGTCCTCGCCCTCGCAGCATTCTTGCTGTCTGGTCGGGAACAATGAAAACTGTCCAGCAGACAACACTGGTGAGAGACATTTTTATACCAAATGCCCACGAAATATTTCCGAGTATTTTCTTCTTCTTCCTCCTCCAGTGTGTTTAACTCTTTCTGTCTGTCTGGTATTTTTTTACTTTTTTGTTATGCAGCACCAGTTGATAATAATAATGACCTTTATCACATTCTGCCTGTATTCTTCCATACAACATGAATCAGTTAATCAAATGAAATTAAATATCTTAGAGAAAACTGCAACATCTCCTTCTCCTCCAACTTTTTTTGCCCTGGTTACAGTTTGAAATTCATATTCGTCTGAAAAACTCTATAATTACAGATAAGTTTAGAATAATATTTGAACTGAAACACTAGTTAGTGAAATTATGAGTTTAGATAATGACAATACATCCAGACTCAAGTGAAAACATTTACCTCCAGACACATGGTTTTGCACTATTGTGAAATCGAACTTTTTTTCTTTTTCATGCCTTACTACTACAGCCAGTTTTTATAGCGTTACCAATCCCCATGTTGTATGCTTACAAACTATGCAGCACAACCACAAATTGCACCATGGGCTTCTCCAGAACCTCTATTTGTCTTTTTTAATATGAAGAATAAACCAAAGACTCTACTCTTTCTGTGCAGCTGAGGAGGAGCTGGAGTGTGTGGACACAGAGGGGCCTGTGGTGTGCTGGGAGAGCCTAGGCCTGCCAGACTTGGACTGTGACGAAAAGCCTGGGTGGATCTCCAATAGCAGCCTGGCAGGAGAGCTGATCCAGCCCGGCCCACAGGAGGTCTGAAAGCAGCCCACACGCAAGCGCACTCGTTTGCAGTGTGGAGGGTTTATAGAAAGCAGGTCGATTGTGGAAATTTCACAGAGGAAGGACTGTGATGGGACAGACAGAGACGCTGCATGTTGACGGGACAGAGATGCAAAACTGTTGGTGGACCGTGCCGAGTCGAGCGACTTGGGGAAAAGAGAGTGACTACAAGAGACTGAAAACAAAGCCAGATGGAGAGAAATGCAAAGAGAGAAGAGCGCATTGCTCAAAGACAGAAACTGTATCCCACTGGTGGAAAGACTCTCATAAAAGATCAAAAACTCTTTAGATGACTTATTTATTTTTTGTAGTAGTAAAATATAATTTCATATGAATGTATCTGTTTTAAAGAAAAAAAGTTTGTCTTTTATATTATTTATGCCATTTGAATGAGAAAACTTTTTATTTTTTGGTGTTTTGTCCCTTTGTGTTCCACTCAAGTGTGGAGATTAGCAATTGACTGTAAAGTTTTGTAATAATATAAAGAGAAGATATGGAAGAGTAAACAACGACCTATTTTCAAAGTCTGTGCTGTCCTCCTTCATGTACAGCGCCTGATGAATGATTGCAGCAGTGAATTTCCCAGCATGAGGCCAAACCCATCGATGTTTGTGGCAGGCCTTTGATGTGGCTCTGTGATGAGCTGTTCCACTGCGCTGACCCCTGAACAGGGTGAACACTCCCGTCACTGTTCATATTAAGGCCCCTGCTCTTTGCCTCAGTGAATACTTGATAGCTCATCACTTCACACAAAATGCACTCTTGCCTTGGGGAGCACTGTTGACCTACTGGCCCCAATCTGTTGGAGAAGTAGTAACATTAAAACAGAATTGTTAAGTGTGAGCAGCCATCTCATACAAATCTTTATGTTAAAACGGTTTTTCTAAACTCTTTCTCAACTTTTTATTTTTATTTTGAGATCACACAGATAAAATGAATTGAATGAATGAGCCACAAAATCTACTAATTGTCATTAGGACGAGCAAATGCTTCAGTCAGATCATTTTTCTTCCTATTGTTTTTATAGTAATGTAGATGGTTTTGTTCCTTCATGCAGAAAAAAAGAGGAGACTTATTTAAATGAGTCATTAATGATGCACATGGATCATACGTGACAAGAGGAATAAGAGTTTTTCAAGCAAAGTGCTCCAGTAATTCAAGAAGCACAAACAGTTTTCTTTACCTCCATTGTGCTGGCTCACAAGCAGATATCTCAGAACTTCAAAACTATGAAATAGGAAACAAACTATCTGCATGGCTAGGTACCACTTGGGGCTAAGTGGAGGAAATACTGTATGCTATGATGTAACATCTGCTATGATTTAGGTGAGTTTAATAACATTACATGCCATCGCTTCTTTGTACTGAAGATGTAATTTGCATCCAGAGCTGCCAAAATGCCAAGTTGTCTGGTGTAGCTTTAATATCTTTCTGTAAAGAACAAAATAGAAATAGAAATAGATTATGACATCTCTGTGAGATGGTCCTGAGGTGTTGAAGTACTCCAGATAACTCCTTTGTAATACATTCTTCTCAGGTTTCACCCTTTGTTGGCAAATAAAGACATTTTCTAAAGGCTTAAAGCGTCCATTGGTTCTAAAATAATCTCCATGGTGTGCTGCCTGATTGGAGTTGATAGGATTGCAGTGGGCAGATGACAGCGCTGGCTGTGCTTCACTGAGGATGACTGCGGTGCAGGCTTTCCATGCTTGGTGCCTGTCTGCCTGTGTTTGTGCCAGAGTCAGCTGCCAATGCTCAGGCCTTGGCTCGCTTGGCATCTCTCCTCCCCCTGATGGTGCGCGGGATATTCCTGGCGTACAGATTTACTCGCCTGCTGCTGAGGCGTGGCACAGCCTCTTCCGGCTGTTATTTTTAGCCTTGACGGAGGCTGTTGTGCTGTTGAGGCTGATGGCACTTGCCCAGTCGACTTAAACATTTCTTTCCCAGGAATAGCTTCCCTGAGTTGGTCAGCCCTGAAGATCCTCTAGTGTTTTTGATGCGCTTTGTTTAAGAAAAAGTGACTCAAGGCCCACAATGAGGCAAAGAATTGGCAAGAATTTGTACAGTCATTAAGTTTGTTTTATTTACTTGCAGGTGCCTATTTGAGTGTCAATTATGATTCTTGTGATGGGAAGAGAAAGGAACAAAACAATGGGTAGGAAATTAAGCTGGAAATGAAATAGAAATTGTCCTTGGAGGGAGAGGCGATGCTGACAGATGCAGACTGGATTGATGAGGAGAAGATAAGGCCAGGGTTGTCTCTAAATGAGCTGCTTCTCCATCTCCCACGTCTATCAGTCGGCACCCTCCGTCAGCTCTGCCCTGCACCCTTTACCCACGCGGCTACACCCCTTCATTAAGGAGCCCATGGGAACAAGAAAGCTCATTGTTTGCCCTGGAATTTTGGCTCCTTGCTACAGAGCCAACCTGTTAACGCCAGTCCCTCTCCCCTCTGCCCACCATTCTTCCCCTCTCTCTCTCTCTCTCCTCTCCAGCACACCCTGAATGAATGCAGTTCTTATGAATTGGGCAGTGTGTTGTTAACTCATCTTATCAACCCGAGGCGGTTTCATCCTTGAGATGTCACAAAACGGCAAGTGAAGCATGTTGCGGTTGGATGAACTCCAACGGCATTCCAGTGGGTCACTGCAAATGATAAGCTGATGTGGTGTAATACTAATATCCTTATTTCCTCAAGAACATCCATTATTTATTTGTAATCAGGTTCAGATCTTTTTTTCATCTTGCTCAAACTGCTGCATTTATTTGACCACACCTGTTGGATTTAATCAAGAAAATAAACAGCCTCATCTTTATCCCAGCTGCATCAATTTATCTGCCCCCATTTTCTCTTAGTCACCAGTAACAAATTTCCGTTTGATCACTCAGCTCTGGATCAATATTGAGCCTACAGATGACAAGCAGGTTGGACTTGCCTTGTTAGCATAAATTAAGCTTCAGAATGAAAACAATGGTACTCATGAATGTAAAATAAATTCTTAGAGCCAAACTTGCTGAAAAATAATTTAGAAAAGTAACCACTTTTATTCACAGACCCCTCTAGGAGATCTGTGCACCGACACCAAAAACCCCCCAATATGTTTATTTTAATATGGATGAATTATTTAAGAGAACATTTGTTATATGTGCAAGGATTTTTGTCAAGGTATCTGCCAGTTCAAAGGAGCAAAAATGTTCTCCAGAAATTATTCAGGAACGAGAATTCACAGCCTCGAGCTATGTGCTGTAAAATGCTGAGATGTGTCAGTCTGATCCTTGATGTGCCGCAGACTCCCAGGCTGTTGAAAGTGAAAACACACAGTAGTTAAATTATGAGCACTTTCTAATGCACTCAAGGAGAGAAAGTCGAAAACATGGTTGTAATTAGAATAAAGCAGAAGCAGTAAAGAACAATATATTTTAAGAAAACAAAAAATAGTCATGTTTAATGAACTCATAGTCCAGATGGTTTTAATAATCAACACAATGCAAGAGTGGTGAAGTATTTGAAATGGAAATCACAACGCAGGTCTACATGGTGTCACGCTTCATAAGTGTGTACGACTACAAAGATTACAGGAGACAATAGTTCAGTCATTCACTGATCAGAGTGTTTCCGTTTGAGTTACGGCTCAGCCTGTTAAAAGAGCAGCTCATCCAAAAGACAAAAAACAAACAAAAAAGAAGAAACATATCCTGTCATTTACCTATAACCTAGTTATGGAGATACTTTAGGTCACAGGGGTTTTGAAATATCATATCTATGATTTCTGCCTCAATCTCAATACAATAGAAGTGGGTGGAATTCCATTTGTCGGGGATCTCTGCATTGAATTGAATCTGGGGTAACTTCCAATGCTGTAGAAATGTGGAAATTATAGGAGACAAAAAGGGAATGGTCTAATTCAGTTCTGCAGAGGCTGAGATATCCTGATTTTTTGTATTAAATGTGGCTGAAACGCCATCATGTAACTCAGTAGCTTTTTTCTTGTGCTTGGTTGACACCCCCATCTTTCAAGCACCACACAAACACAGGGTGTTTTTTTTTGTTTTTTTTAATTCTCTGATGACATAGCACGACTAGACAAAACCCCCTTTAGAATTCTCAAGGTATTATCCAACTGTTCTTAGGCTGGATGGTATCTTGCATGATAAGTTAACAGATTTTGGTTTGTAATACTGGTGCACTCATGTGTCGTGTGACATGACATGTGTTCATGTGTTACACACAATGGTCATGAATCCTAATAGTAGACATTTACAGTATGCAGCACACTTTTGAAGTGATGAAACTAGAGTTATCAGTCATCCTCCACATCTAGTCGGATGAAGTAGAAGGTTATCCTGGCTCCTTCATCTGTATCGTACATAGCCTGGCAGGTGTACATCCCCGCTGCATCCCTTTGAAGCTCCTCTATAACTAAAGCAGACGTGTTGGCTGCCACCTGCATGCGTCCCATGCTGCTGGACTGAGACTGGAGTTTTGGGCCCTGTCCGTAGTTGTAAGCCAGTGCTATATTATTAGCAGTTCCTGGTTTGGTGAAACCCCAGATGAAGATATTTGGCATGGTGGAGCCGCAGTCCAAGGTGACTGAACCACCCACTGTTGCTGTAGCATTGGAGTGGATGTATTCTACCTCCTCAGGATCAACTATCTCCAGACCTGTAACGCAAGACAGCCGGAGTCAGTTACTATAATTTTATGGAAAGAAAAATCCTTGTGTTGTTTCTGTACATTAACAAAAACAGCCTCCACAGGCTCAGTATTGATAGATGTTTATTAGTTAGTGTCTTCAGAAAACGTTTACAAGACCTCACAGTTTGTTGGGAATGGACTGCATCAGCTCTTGATGATGAACAACATATAATTAAACACATTCACAGTTTGTGTGCCTCTGGGCTACAAGATGGATCAAATTTTATGATTCTCCTTCTGATTGTGCTTAGCAATCTGACTAAATAATGCTATCATGTCATGATAAAGAGAAAGCCTACTTGTCTCAGCTTGTCTCCAACTCAAAATCTTTGTTGCTAAGGTAAACTAAAGTGCAAATGAGCCTTTACCTTGTGCAGGAAGAACCAGACAGCAGAGGAGCAAGCAGAAATAAGTAATCATCCTCACACTCCTTGTGGTGCCACAAAGCTTCAAATGAAAATCTCAAGTCAGGGGGCTATTCAAAGCCTATGACAGTGCGGAAAACGTGTTTCCTCTCCCGTCCACACAGCTGTATACACTGAGAGTGACTGAGGGAGGCTGGGATACTGACAGGGAGAATTCTTTCAAACTACACTGGATTCACTTTAAATTATTCATCAATGCCTCTGGCTCCCCGGTGTCGCTCCATTTTGCCTGTCTCTCCAGCTCTCCACTCATGACTGGGCTAATGGCTGTACCTGAGAGCGAGAGGTGTAGGGTGTCAGGATGATGCCATCGCTTCATATATTATTGAATAAATCGGCGGAGATAGCCTTTTGAGAAATTCCATTACTTACGATGTGAAATGAAAACCGGGGCCCAGCAAGGTCGGAAAATTGGCCATGAAGCTCCCACGCAAACATATGCAAGTTATTATTTACCCTGTGCTTACAGCAGGAATAAAATCACCACTAATTCATGTTATCTACTGATAAATAGCTTTCTCAGGACTCAGTGAACAGTATTGTGTTGTCCCCAAGTGGAAGCAGCACACATAGACACTAAATAATGTCAGTTTTCTTTCCATAAGATTGTGTTGCTGTGTCTGTATCTCTGCTGAACAATCTTCATCAATCTATCTTTTAAACTAAATTTAGGAAGACACAAACAGTGAGCATCATTAGTGGTGCCACGCCAGAGCTGCCAGTAAAAACTCTGTTTCCCAGAGCCTCTGGTTGATGTCTGGGGCTGCTGGCTGCAACACAAGAGGATGAAGCTGAGCAATGCGGCCCTGCAAGCAGCCCATAAACATGCTCTTACTGGAGGCAACCCCAGACTGAGGAGAAGGCTCTAATTAGCAGGGACTTAATGTTCAGCTCTTTCGGGGGGGAGAAGAGGAGGTCTATATTTAGAAAGCTGCTGGTAGACAAGCAGATGTAATAAAATTACAATATAAAACCACATGGTTTCTGAGGGCTGAGTGGACTGGCAGATGAAGTTCAAAGATGTGTCAGAGAGACACTGACAAGCCAGTAAACACATTGCACAACAACGTTTTTGAGAAAATGACCAAGATGTATATTGCAATGGGAAATACTGAGACTGAAGACAACATGCACGTAGGTAACACCAAAATGTTAGCATCAACGAGAGAGGAAAATAGAAAGTGGGGAGTCAAGAGACTGTGCGGTGGTTCGAGTGTATAATGTCTTGTTATCCTGCAGAAAATACAGCAACTGTACAAATTTATTAAGGAATTAAGTGTGATTTGTCACCAGTGGAACCAGTAAAGTCCTTTTCTGCTGAAGGAAAAGCTGATCAAATTCTTTACTGGTGAAGCACATCATTTCCAAGCACTGCACACTGCAGTCCTGCATGGAAGGTCCTGCCACACCTGCTGGGTGTCTGCCTGATTTGCTGCCTGACTGCTTGCAACTTTTTTGAAAAATTGAGAAGGAAGAAGACCAGGCAACTGGAAAATGTGAGTGGTTGAAGAACAAAATGTTTTGGCTGGTGGTCAGGGGGAGTTGATGGGGGAGAGTTATCAACAAAGGGAAAGTTGCATCTTATCTGGACCCTTTTTAGCCCTGTAAAAGCTTTCAGGTGCAGTGCCCCATTGAGCGGATCCAGCCAGGCCAAGACTGAACAACTTTTTTTTTAGGTTCTTGGCAGCAGATGATAGAACAGAATCAGACCCAGATAGCTGCGACTAAATAGGGATCTGGGTAACACATTACTGCCACCCCAACATGTGCCACCCGCCCTTACTGTGAACGCTTGGCAACACTGCATTTTATGTGAGAGCAGAATTGGCAAAACAGGTGGGTGCCTTGAGCGTGCCCTGTGATTAGATCAGTCATTACCGCTGGCATTGTTGAAAGCAAGCTAACCTCTCATTTCAGAGGACCACCTGCACTGGAATGTGTTACTAAAGCTTTACAGCAGATGATTCAGTCTTTGTCACAGAAAAGTAGTCTGTGTTGCCATACAGTGAGGATGTATGTTTCCACTCATCATCTAATAAAATTCAGATTTTCCTTAAATGTCATCTTCGACAGACAATGCTGTGCAGCCACTGTGTTTATTTTTGTAGCTCAGTTTTATCAGTTTCCTACTGTCTAAGCATGTCAAATTCTTGTTTGTAACTGTAGCTGTCTTCTGTACCCCGCTGTCCTCAGATTTGAATCCCATACATCTCATGCTGACTACAGCTGTGTAGCTTCCTCCTCCTCCTTGCTTTTCCTTCAGCAGAAGTTTGTCAGAGACCACACATGAGGTAGTGGAACGACGCTGCTGTGGTGCTCTCGTAGACAACCTAACATATATTAACCAGCTTATTGTATATTTCCGCTCCATCATCATTTATCTGCCAGGCAGCCAGTGCGGAGGTAAGCAAGACTGCTCGTAAAGCACAGAGGCATGCCCACATGACCTCCATTTCCCTCCTGGCTCACTTCTCATCTCTCAGACTTCGCCATGCTGGTCTCCTCTGCAGAGGGCTCCCTGTTGGGCCTCTACCTGAATCACGGCAGAGCACAACCACAGCTGACTGGCTTTGGGACAAGGGCAGCAGGAAGGGGCCTCTCTCCTAAACCAAGCCCCAAGAGTGCAGAGACACAAGATATTGTTTTACAGAAAAGCTATAACCCCTGCAGTCGTGCACAATGCATGTTCCCACTGACGTCCACATTCATTACAAGAACCGCGTTTTCTAACAAAAAACTATTAAAATAGATGAGTGGTAATCAGATAGTTCCACTCATAAGTAAGCGAAGTAATACCAAATACCTGTGATTTGCACTGAAAAAAGAATGAACAGTAGAGTAACACACATGCGTTTATTTAATATTCCCTGTACAAACACTTAGGAAATATGCTGAATACTTTATTGCTACTTTTATAAGAACATTTATACATTCATACTAAACTTCTAACTACAATCAGAAGCTGGATAGCTTAGTTTAGCATAAAGATTGAAAACACTGGGAAAGGTAAAAATCTACCTACCAGCACCTCTAAAGCTTACTAAATAAAGCTGTCTTCTGCTCATTTTCTGTTTTTATGCTTATCTATGTTACCTGATTGTAGTTACATATTTACTGTGCAGGTTATCTGCTCTTCCAGCTCTTGGCAAAAAAGTGAGGTGTTTCTCAAAATGTCCAACTATTGCTTTAAGGAAAAGAAATAGGGTCCAGAAGTTTTCAGGTAGGAAAGCTTGATTAAAAAATATAGAAAATATGCTGATTTGTATCTTTAGCTTCAGTGCTGTGTAAGTACAAAGTGGCCAACTAATGGACATTAGATGTGTAAGTAAAAGACTCAAGTCTAAATAATATAACACATATTAATAGCTGAAATCAAATTAACTTCTCTTTTGTAACAGGGCTTTGTAATAAATAAATGACTTGTACTACTTTTTGCATAGTACAAGACTTAAATCACAGCAAGTTTAATGTTTAGTGTTGACATCTTGTTTTTCTCTAAAGAAGATGGAGTAAGATTATTTAACTTGTTCCCAATTCAGACCAACTTGTGTAAACAATTAGCTTGCATAAAAGTGTCGTTCTCGTGAGATTACTGGAAAGATGTTCTTATGTCGTGTTGTTTCAAGATGTTTACAGTCACTGGATCAAAAAGGAGTTGTGAAGGCCTGGCGCTCACCCGTCTTGTGTAGCAGAACGCTGGTCCATGTCAGGGAACGTGTATGAAGCCCAGGACAAGCTGACCTGGAAAAAGCAAGATGGGGATTGGGGCTTAAGCACCATGGAGGCCTTCCGCAAACAACATGTGGAAAGGCTTTGGCGACTAATGTAGCGTGGAGTATTTATGTACTGAGCACAGACTTGACCACTGTCCATCAGGATTCAAGGAGCTGATATTCCACATAGAGCCACGATCCCTGTAACCGCTTCCACAAGACCACTTCTCTTTCCTTCCCCCACCACTGCCTCTTTCTCCAATCTCCCAACGGGACCCTCACCCTGCTTCTGGTTCAGCTGTTTAGTGTACAGTAGCGCATACCCACAATCCTCTTTGAGCAGGTGGCCTGTCATAGGCCTCTTTGTTTTACAGAGTCTCTCTTGGCAGCTGAGGGCAGAGAACAAGAGAAACATGTAATAATCCAGCGCTTTAGGGTTTTTGGCGCCTCTTTCTCTGGTTTAATTCATTTAGTCAGAATATTATCATATCAGAAGAGAGAGAAAGAGACGCAGTGGTTTCTGCATGCGTACTGCAAGCGACAGTGACCGCAGCAAGTTGTACTTTGACATTACTACAACAAACTCAAGTTTGCATGATTTTAAAAGTCTCACCAAAACTGATTTAGTTAATAATTTAAACAAATTCCTCTTAATCTTTATAATGTTTGAGCATGTTCTGTAACTGTTCTGTAATTTATGGCGTTTATATGATTATGAATCACAGAAGAGCTCCAAAAACTCTTGACTGTGTCTCAGAAACAAAAAACTTGTGCAAAACTTGTTCACATGTTTTATCAGAATCACATGGATGCACGATTTAGGTGATAAGCCTCGAGTTTTCTGATTAATGCATTTAATGAAAAGAACCCCGTCGATTCATAGTTATACATTAATGGTGACAGACCTCGGCAGGGAAACGTCTCGAGATTGGTGAGCACGGTGATAATTTAGCAGAGCGTGTAAGTGTTATGGCATGGTTTACAGGAACAGAACAACACTTTGATATATGCAGTCCTTTCCTGCTGAGATGAGAAGCACAAAACCACTGTGGTAACTGAATATTAAATATATAAGAGCCGCCAGCCGCTGGTTAGTTTTGCTTGGCGTAAAGACTGGACAGCTAACTGGGCTTTGTCCAAAGGTAAAACAAATAGTCCACCAGCACCTCTAAAGTGATTTAACATGTTATATCTCTGAAATCCATACAGAAACCAACACTGTACCTGTGGAGGTTGGATGCACTAAGTTGCATTGGAAAAAAATGTAACACGCTATAATCCAGTGTAGTGCAAAGTCAATCTGCGTTGACTCTGGTAAAAACTGTTAAAAAACCCAAAAGGTAAAGCATGCTTTCAAAAATGATTGACAGTAATGTCAGTCGTACACTATGTTATGTGCTGTAAATGGGCTAAAACATGCAGAAAAATGGGTGTTTCAGTTGCTTTGGACTGAAGCTAACTTCATTTTTCATTCATTTGTCAGATGACATATTTCACTATGACTCCTGTTTTCTTATTCAAACACTTTACACTGCAGCATTTAGGAAACACTTTGTATTATTATCCAATTCATCACTAGATCTACAACAGTAACTTATCAGACTCAAAATGAGTGCAGCACTATGGCGTGGCATGTCAACAATTTAAATGTTGACATGTTTCTCTGAAACCAGAAATTATCTTTAAAAATGCTTCAAACATGACAGTGAAAATGACTGTTTAGTTTCTACTGGTATAATGGAGTTGTCAAACATGGTTTAACTCCTTTGTCTTACATAAAAAAACATATCCTGTGTAGTAATTTACAAGCACGCCACTAATTTGTGCAAGTGGGAGTGGAAATGTGCATGATGCATGATTTGGCACGATGCTCGCTGTTGCAAGACTGGCAGGAATCACAGCCAGAGAGTAATTTTGACATTATCTGCGGCAGAGTTTCTCAATTTCCTCAGGACCCCACATGAAGATAATATTCTGAATAAAACTAGCTTCTGAGGTGCTTATTTTTAAAAATATTTCATGAATGTTTCACCAAAGTTTTTACAACATCCTTGAGGTCTTATTCTGTTCACAGGGCTTAAAACTAAGATTCATGTGAATTGTGTCTTACATAGTTCAGATATTTCACTCAAAACTGCAGATCTCCAGTTTTGTGCTATAGGCCAAATTCAGGTAAAGTAAATCAGTAAAGTCAGTAGGATTTAGTCTGCATGAATATCTGCATTTGTACCAATATTTCCACAACATCTGCAGTTCTCTTAATCAACAAGTATTAATTCCAGACTCATCTGGTGGCTCACATATGAACCACTACAACAAGTGATCACAGATATCTTCATGACATTCATAATGTTAATTAAATCCCTTTTTTTGCAGTGATGGGAACAAAAAACTGATCTTTGCCATTCAATCCTCATAGTTGTTATTGAGCAAAAGCAGAATTAAGCCAACAAGGCCTGTTTTTAAGTAACCTTACAAGCATGCAGGAGCATGGGAAACTTATTTTATTTCACAATGAAATATGGTAAGTGTTTGCACAGTCCTGTGAATAGTGATTTGAGTTATGTTTGCATTACAAAATGTTCTTAATATCTTTAAAAATTGATGCTTTATTAGCAACAAACTTCACTACCAGCTTCCTTGTTAAGTCAAACACCTTCATGTTACATGTGGCAGATGTTTCCATGAAAGACAAAGGTAAAAATCCACCATCAGAAAAAGACAGACTCTTCCTGTTCTCTTCAGCTACTTTACAAGCTTCTAAAACTGATGCTCGCTCATTCTGAAGTGGTTTCTGTCAGTTATATGAGGGAGGTCATGAGAGCTTTTAGGGAAAGGTGACTGTAAAACAGTCAATGTTATTGTCCAAGTAACTGTTCCTTTTGTTGCTCAGCTCATTATTTGGACCCAGTGACTATTATGAGTAGAAAGAGTTCGTGTTGTTAGAGTTGGAAAACAAACTTTGGGCATATTGTCTCATTTTTGACACGTGATTTATTTGATCGTTAGCAGAAGTATATAGAGAATATCACTGTTTGTGGACTACATTTGGCGATGTGTTTGGTGTGATGTGATGTGATGTGATGTGATGTGATATCAGACATATTTGAAATGTTACATTAAGAATGGTGGTGGATCCACTCTGGAGGAGTGGGTGTAATGCATATCAAATTTCAGACACAGCTACTTCTACAGTATGTTCCACAAGCTCATACCTCACCAACACTAACTAGTGTATAATGATATGCTTCCATTCACAGATATAGTAGCCACGAAAACAAACACCAACAAAAGTAAACAACAAATTAGTATAACAGTACATGGGCTGTGAAATTCACTCTGTGACTTTCTGACACTGAGTCTGTGTCACACTAGAGTAGGTATCTCCTCCTGCTGCATGTTTTTTGTAAGGTAAAGACATTAAACCATGACGCTTTTTTTCCCCTCAAAAACAAACTTGAACCCCAGAGTGCCTTTCCCCATCTGGAAGCAGTAGAGTGCTTGTCTAAAAGATAAAAATGATATGAATCGCTGCTGGCAACTGCAATGTCCAGTCTGGGATCAATTACATAGACATGATTCAGAGAGAGAGGAAGGGAGCGCAGATTCTATATCACAGTTGGGTCCAGCTTACGCATGTAGCCCGCATACACCCACACACAAACACACTCATTAAACAAACTGCTGTGTAACCTGCAGCCTGTGTGCACAGTTCCCAGTGTCTGGTTATGGATTGGCTGAGAGCGCATGCTGCCATGTTCCCGCCCCACTCGCACACTGTATTTAACAAGCGACTGATGGCAGTTCCAGATGAGGCCGCTCTCAGCCAGCTGCTCTATCATGTGGGTTGGGGAAAGGATTTCTATCAGGATCAATAGAATTAGCTCCTTTGCAGCTTTCATAGTAGACAAATCACAACAAACATTTTAATTATTCAGTTTTAAGGATTATTTCCACTTTATAGTCAGTGTCCACATTTAGCAAACACTGCTCTTCCCAGAATTCATACTGTATCCTTTAGCACCATGAAAACATCTGCCTAGCAGTCTCCACGAAATGCATTGTGGGATGCTTTAGACTGGGGGAGGATCTTAATGGAATAAATATGAATAGCGCAAAGTAAAAACAGACAGCACAACCAGGAGGGGAGAGTGTGGGAGAAAGACAAAAGGATTTAATAGGATCCAGACTGTTTTGAGCACTCAAAGGCCGACGCTGCCATATGTACATCTACGCTCGGTATGTTTGTTGGAGACCTGAGCAGACAGGTTCAGGCATTCACAGCTTTGCAAAAGGTCACGGCAACACCTCCAATCCCCATGACCTTTTCTTAGGGTCAGGCTACAATTCACAAATAGTGCAGGACCTCACCTCATGTGGCCCCATTAAACTTCATAGGCATGGCCTGTTCTGTGTCTCCCATTACCCTAACAAATGTAAATGCACACAACTGCAACTAGTCGGATGTTACATATCATTGCCACAAGTGTTAATGATACACTGGATGACAGAACAGTGTTTATATAGTAGGTAACATTTAAAACATTTTTTAGCTTTTCTTTTCATTTGTTAATGTGTTCAGTATAATTATTTATATTATATTGTTATATATCTCAATTACAAGTTTCTGGAACCAGGCACCTGTTGATCTTACTCACCTTGAGCTTTTTCACCTAAATTATTTTGAAATTATTTAATATTAATTCATCAAACCTGTTTGTTTTTGTGATTAGGTTTCCACTGAAGAAAAATATGTTTGTGCGCTAACTCAAGACTAAACAATTCAGTGCAGCTGCAGGGGAATAAGCATGCAATGCCAGCTTGGCACCCAAATATATACAAAATTTGAAAAATGTGCCAGCTTTTGAGAAACATCTGGATTCTGATGTGACTATTCTAGAAATCTATCTTCACCGGTGAATCATACCTGTGTTTGTGCGAGGGCAGTGGCTATTTCAGAAAGAGAGTATCATGCTCCTTGTTGACAGTGAGCGTGATCAAAATTCATCAGAGTAACTCTACTGCCATCTATTGTCTGCTCTCGTTTTCCACAGTTAAATGTGAAGTAAGTTCCTCGTTGAGTTGCAGGGCTTCATTCTGACTCGAGGAGGACATTTGTTTAAGCAAAGTGTCTAGGACAGCTTGTTTTGTTCAAAGTAAACAGCAAACTTTTGCTGCTGGACCAGAAGATAGACCTCTATGAGAACAATGTTGTCAGTGGGTTTGCATTTAATCCTATGCTGGACTGCTGTAATTTATGCTTAGTGTTGAACTAAATTTCATTTCATTTTGGAGTTGTTGCTAAGCATATATTCCAGCTCACATCAGCCACACCTGATGGCGATAACATTGTGGTGGACAGGGGTCAACATGAGGAAAGCTGAATGCTGGCCGTGATCAACAAATGTCAGAACATCCAGCGCATTGTAGTTATATGCATATGGGGCTGCATTGCTGCAGACCTGTCAGAGGACCCATACTGACTCACCACAATATTAAAACTATCAAGTGGTGTTAATGTTGTGGCTGATCAGTAGAAATCACCTCTATGCCATTGAAATAAAAAATATTTATGTCTCTCAGCTCTCCAGGGACATAACGATAAGTTTTCTTCCTTGTCACTCATACAATGGTGAAATTACCTAACCATGCTGGAAATCCATTTTTGTTGAGAACTACACATTCTTATATTTACTTGATCCTAACTTTTGTATGATTTATTTTTGTTTCTACTTGTTACTCAATTAGACTTTTAGATTTGCCTAGTTTTAGTTGTGCTATTTACTATATGTTTGTGTAAAAGCATCCCCATCAATTTCAATAAGGGAGACAAAATGTGAACCTTTGTGTTATTGTGTTTTAATTAACAGTCTGCTGTTAGTATGCTAATCACTGCACCTGAACTACCCAGCTAAACATTACCTTAATTCCCCACCCTCCTGGACTCAACCCAAGAAAACAAGTTGGCCACCTACAGCAGAGAACTGGCCACATGGGTATTGGGGTGTGCCAGCAGCTTTCATCGTAACACAAACGAGACTGTGTAAATTAGATCGACTTCCGCAAGACCCCAGATGCTCATCTCTCCTGGTAATCAACAACAATACTTTTAGCACACAGTGGAGTTGATTAAATACATCAGCACCCTCAGGTTGGAAGAGAACATTTCCAGCTTGACTGAGATTTGCTCTACAGTGTCTGTCTCAAACTACACAGCTCAAAACACGTCACAGCAAATTGTGGGCCAAATTCTTGTCAATGAAAAGCTGCTCAGCATTCATCACAGCTCGATTTAGCATTGCCCCCTCCTTTTCTGAACAGTTTGTCATTTCTATGTCTGTTGGCTGCCCTCCATCAAAGACCTGCATGATTTAAAAGTGAGGGCAAGAGGAAAACATAATTCTTGCTGACTATACCCATCTGGGAATCCACCTGTTTGAGATACTGGTCTTGTGCGTCAGTGTCTGCACCAACCGCTTCTACCCAATTACAATCAACCGCCACAACAAAAACACACACCACCGACAGACTGGCAAACGGACTGAATAAACAATCAAATCTGCACATGGCTGCTGGATTTTAGGTTATTTGGGCTATTCATCAAAGTCATTCACAGAGGCTTCGTTTCCACTTTCCTTTAAGCTTCACTGCATTCCCAAAGTTTTCTGAGCGAAAACTGTGTCAGTGTAGTTTAATTTTGTCTGCAATGACGGACTGTATTTCACATGCACCTATCATAGCTGTAAGTACTATCTGTATGTTATGTCCAATGTATTGTATGCATAAACAGGTGCATGGCCTTGTCTGCAACAAGAAACATCATTGTGAAATTCAGCATGAAAATATACTTTGTGATTTCAACATTCACCCTGTTTATGTGAATATAACAGAAGGAAACAAACTCAAGATGCATGATTCTTTTATATAAGTGTCCACGCACACACAACTCGTTAGAGCGCAAGCTATTGTCTGGTGAGTACATGGTGTTCTCAGATGTACTCTGTATCCACTCAGAAAAGCACTGGTAGAGATTTTAGGTGAGGGACTTGACTTCCTACTCTGCTACACGCAATGGCAGGGGCAGGGTTTGTCGCCACAGAAACCATTAGTTTCTTGGCAACATTCATATCATCTCTAGCTGACTCTAAAATCACATCTAATGATGGGATTCCAGGAGTCCAAGGACAGGAGGAGAATGTTAGAAAGCAAAGTGTTGCCAAAGGCTTTTGCAGTATGAAAAAGCACACAGGTAAAAGGGAACATAAGGATGATTACTCTTGTTCCACTCTTTTTTTATTCAGTGTCTACAATGGGTCTGCACAGTGTTCTTTCTAAAGACGAAAACCAGACATTTAGGCAAGAACCCTGACATCTGTAATGTTCTTGTCTGACAAGCGTGAGAGGGCTACCATGCATTTCGATCAGTAAATGTCAACCTGTTAAAATAAAATTACATTGCTGGCAATGGCAGCGGTAGTCAAACTCTCGAGTGGCTTATTCACACTTGTAACACACCCACTCAGACCGACCTCTGCGGTTCTCCAACAGATGCATTTTTTAATTAGTCATTTATAAGTAACTGTCCAGCCTAAAGTGATGAGGGGTTATTCTCCCGTCTCCATTTTGAAGTGAGTATATTAATTCTCTTCATTGAAACATCCATACTTTTTGTCATCACAATTACTATTAAAAATGTATTTTTTGTTGCAGATATCTTTATTTGCATATGATGTTATGAAAGGTCCTCCCTTAAATACATCACCCTGCTTATTTCTTCCCTGTAGCACCATCAGATTCCCTAAGGGTAAACCAATTTACATTCTTGTTTTGCTCTTCAGATCCATGCCAGTTTCCATGACAACATAGTTTCACTTTCTCATCCTCTCTCTCTCACTCTCTCTATCTCCCTCTTCTCTCTCTCCCTCCAATTCTCTCGTTCCCCACTGCTCCTTTCTTATGTTCTCTTGACCTTCCTCCAATGTTTCATTTTCTTTCTCTCCAAATACCGGGGTCCAGATTCCTCCTCTCTTCTCATTTACTCATCTAATTGAGCTCATTCCTCTGCTTGCCATACACCAGCAGAAAATAATGGACTCAGATAACACATCTCTGGGGGAGGGAGTGGTGGGGTGGAATTCACAGCATCTTTTTTGCATTTTTATCCTAATTTATAAATGCTAAATACTCAGTCTGCAGGCTATTTGACTAACTCTTAAACATCCCCAGGCTGTTCTATTTGGCATGAGTGTTGCCTAGACCTAAAATTACTGAATCAAAACTATGGGCAATTATGAGTATCCTTTGCTTTGATTAAGAATAGACTTGTGTGTCTACACAATGGCATATAGCACTCAAAAAGAAGTGCAATGAAAAAAAACAAACAAGTGGTCTCTTAAAATAATTCATTGCTAAATCTGGTTTGAGCTTATTTCCATTCCGATTTTGTACATAAAGATGAAATCCTGTGCAGTGCACATATCTACCAAGTGGCATAATTAAAATATCAAGCTATTTAATTACTCAGTGATTAAAAATGTCTCATGCCAACAGGTGTGATGACACTTTTTTGGCTGATGAATGCCAGTTTTTTCTGCCTCCTCTGGAGACGAGAAGACATAATGCAGAAGGTGGTTGGTCTCCCGCACGACTTTGACCAGTTTGCCAGCTCTCACTGAAAATTTGCAGGTCAGGTCATTGTTTTATCCCCCTCCTTTCCTGTATAAACCACTGTTGTTCTCTCCTTCAGCATTTAGGACTTGTGCTGCAACATCACCTTCTCAAAAACCAGAGTGAGGTTTCCTATTCATCCTTTGAGCACAAAAAGAAAAAGAAAAAATCTCGTGGGTGGCCTTGAAACTGATGTCCTATGTTGCAAGTGCACAAGCTTGCAGTGGTGGAACATCTGGAGAAGAAAAGTGTGTGACTGAGCCCCTCCCTCTGAACAATGTCTCATGTTCCCGTGATTATGCCAATTAGAGCTAAGTAGAGCTAAGTGTTAGCCAGTACCAGAAAGGTATACAGTAGATGTCTTTAACTGCTCCTAGATATAGTCTACAGTCAGTGTTTCTAATTGTTTAAATGAAATTACTGAAGAAAAACACGTTTTTCCCTGTCAGCCCTCCCTAGGTAACAGATCACATGCAACATCAGTTAACATTTCATCTCAGACACAGTCGGCATATGCCTTTATCCTAAGTTCACTTTAGGGTATGTTTCTAAAGCTTACTTCTGCTGCCCACACCACCAGAGGGAGCATGTATCTGAAAAACGAACAGGTGTAACAGTGCAACAACTCGATCTCACTGAGTAACTTTATTATGCCCCCTCCCCCACCCCGCCCCCCACTTATAAAACTCATTTTATAGTGTTTCTAATTTGTTTCAGCTTTGAGTTTGACACACTATAGGATGATAGTCCAACCATCAGAAATCTCAGATTTAAGATGGATTGGGTGATTTGCGCTATCAGATAACGAAAATACATTTAAAAGGCTATTTAATTATTTGATAGACCGATTCTTACGCGTTTAAAGCAGTCGGCAACAAATCAGCAAAACTCAATTTAATTTCAGTGTTGAATCATTATCCAGAAAAAAAAAAAGAAATGCTTTTTATAGTTATTATTATTAAATCACATATAATAATTCTGCAGGATGTGAAAACAATCCAGAAGTCCAGCATGACATATCAATACAGTGACATACGGATGCCCGTGTGGCCACATTAATTATTGTCAGCGGCTGGGAGTGATATGGACTCGCACAGAAATGCAACGTCCTGCCCTTCTACATCTTGAATAGTGGGAGTCATGAACCGCTGCAAGGTGACGCGTCCTCTGGTTTCAATCGAAACTTCCACCTAGACGCACGCCGCGTTATTTTATCACCATCGGAACCTCCGTCAAAGTGCACCAGCTCCTTTTCCTTATCAGACGTCGGGATCGGGACCATCTTGCGCAGCGTTACGGCGGACGGAGCAAGCGGTGGCGGCGGCCACTCTGGGGAATGTCGACTGGCCGTCAGTCCTGACATCGGCCTCTTCTGATCTGAGACACCAGCCAAATGGGGTAGAGTACACAGCATTTTCAAAACACTGTCACTACCCGAGCATGCTAGCGTTTCGTATACGCTTCCTTCTTTACGTGCGGACTAACTTTCTCCTCTTTTTTTGTGCGCGTGTGTGTGCGCGCGCGCGCGTGTGCGCGCGCGAAGTCTTCGGCTCGCTAGCAAGCCAATAACAAAGTTCAATTCCCGTTAGCTAGCACTGGTTCGCCTGCAGATGTGTGCTACGGCGACGTCAGCTTACAAGCAAGTAGCCTAGCGGAGACATGAATTAGCATGCTACGTTAGCCCCGGCTGGCGCAGCAAGTCTCCGCTCAGGAGCGCTGGGGGTGGGGGGGTTCACATCTGGGGACATGTGTCCTTAAATCCTCCTAACACAGAACGCGGTGTTTGCTCGGCTTTACGTTTATTTGTTTTGTTTTTTATCGCTCTCAGTCTCTCTCAGCGTTTCGATTCACATGTGTGACTTACTAATATTAGCTTGTCAGCTAGCTAATCTGACACACTCGGGCAAAGCAGCAGCGCTTGAATGGTTTTGTGCTAAGCGGCTAAACCGTGTTGTGTGTAGGTGACAGGCTTCGTAACGATATACCTGTCACTTCAACACACACACACACACACACACACTCAGCGTGGGCATGTGGACATAGACAGCGTTAACACAGCCGCCACTTAACACCGTCTAACACTTCACAGCTACCGTGGTCAGCCTCTATTTTAATGTAGGAAAAATGACATGTAAGAAATATTTTATTCTAACACTCATTTCCTGTCTCTCGCCGTGATTCAGCTGTACACGTACAGTGTGTGGTGTAGCTGTATTTGTCAAACTATGGCAATTAAATAATTAAAATCGGTTAAAGTTAGTTGTGAAAATTGATCTATTGGAGCCACTAATAATCAGCACCACTATTAGAATTAAATATGTGTTTAATAGCTAAATGCTGCCAAACAAATTGATGTAACAAAAATGTTCAAGCAAAGATCTCTCACAACCCTTTTTCCTGTCTTCCTTCCCCCTGTGTGTGTGTCTGTATGTGTGTGTGTTCAGTAAACTTCCAGCATGACCCCACTACTTCAGCCTGTTGAATATGGTGTCATAATGCTGCACTTATACCTGCTCACAGGAAGAGACTGTACAGCTTTTTTTTCTTTTTCTTGTTGCTTGTTTGGTACACAGCCTTTCCGTGTGTGCACATGCGCTTCATGCTGTGTGTGTGTGTGTATCTACAATATCCTGGTGAGCTATATATAGCACCTAACAGAGTTTGCAACTTGATCCGAATTGTCTTTCAGGACTACAGAACACTGTGCGTTGCTTTCCACTGGAAGTGAAATATCTCCCTGATCTCTCACTTCAGAGCATCCTTTTCTTTTCTGACTTTTATTTCCAAAGGGCAGTCCACTGCCTTCCCATAGTCCTTTGTTGAAGCTTGTTTAATTTTGCACCTTTTGTTTTTGTGTGTGTTTTGTCCCCAGGGGCCCCATGTAAATGAGAATGTAGCTGATAATGACGGAAACTTTGTGAGCTAATTACTCCAGCATGGCCAGGATTAATGGAGCAAATATTATTTTAGTTTTAGGCCATTCAGTTCTCAGCTTTAACAAACTGCACGGGTGTGTTATAATCAGTAATTGTGCACACTTGGTTTTGATAAAAACAAATGATGATGAAGCAGTGTTCCTGTAAGTGTGTCTATAATCATGCAGCTTAGCTAAACTTAAGCGTGCATGTATTGTTTGATGTGTTGTGGGTGTGAATGAAATGTCTTTTTCCTGCATTTGTTTTGTCCAGAGGTGTTTTGAATGAATAAGCACTCGGCAGCCATTGCATGTCCACACAGACTGCTTCAGTGCAAGACGAGGCAGATTTGGTGAGCTGCTGACAAAGTAGTTCTTATCTGGTTAGGTGATCTGAGAACTTTAGGGTGAGTTACAGGGAGCAGTGCTAAGGTGAGCTATTAAAGAATAATGTGATATTGAGAACATTTCCACATGACAGAATACACAAAGACACTTAAGTACTGGACTCTGTGGAACTAGGGAGAAATGCAAGGCCTCAGTCTAATCCCTAAATAGAAAGCATTTTTTTGTGACTCTTGCTTTCTGGTTCCCTCTAATGTCCCAGTGTTTGTATTGGCTCGTTCAAGCTTTCTGTGAGCCTTTGCATATTTTTACATAGGCTTTGTGGATAAAAAGTACTCTGCTGGTCCCTAACATTTTAAATGTCATTAATACATTCAGCCACACAAGACGTACTTGCAGGTCTTGGTCTTTTTCCAAGCTAACTGTGGTGCTGCTTGCTAGAAGACAGAATGTAATCAGAATCATCTACAAGATTTAACCCACAGATACTGTCCACAGTTGCATTGTTACAGGAAGACAGATGTCCATGCAGCATATTAAATCTCATTGTATGCTTGAAGTAGTAGTAGTTTAGTTCTTTCGTTACAGTTACAGGGACTCCTACTGCCAGATTGTCTTGATATCCAATAAGTTGGATACTCATGGGTCTGTGTGACTTTGTTAACAAGTTTGAAACTTGTTATTATTAAAATAGATGACTCGAATATGAAAATGCTTGAGAGTGGACAGAAGCACAAATTCTGATCAAATCTAACACAGATCAGAGTTTTGTACTGTATGTTAATCACATTGAAAATTAAATAGGAAATTATAGAAAAATAATGCAGCAATTGAATGTTGGTGTAACTTTTTTTTAGAGGTGATAAACACTACTTGTTGGGAATGCAGTACACAGGACATTGCATTTTATACTATGGTTTTTACTAGTGATAACTGTCATTATCACTTAGTCAGACTGTTAATTTAATGATTAATCAAATATTCATTTTGTCTATAAAAATTCATTTCATTTCCCAGAGCTCAATGTGTCATCTTCCTGTCTCTGTTTTTTTTTTTTCTCGCTCAAAGCCACAAACATTCAGTTTAAAATGAACTAAAACTGAGAAAAGCATCAAATCGTCACAATTTAGGAGTTTGAACCAGAAAATTATTGGTATTTCCAGTATAAAGCTAAGTCATATCATTATTCAATTATGAGAATGATTAACTTTTTAAAATCTTTTTTTTAATTATCTGTTAAATGACTTTACTTTACTTGGCATATGCTTTTATCCAAAGCGACTTACAAGGAGAAGACACAAGCAATTACTATTCGGGTTCTGTAAATTATGAGTTACTACAAACTAAGAGCCCTGGTAAGACCCAACTTGTCAAGGAGAAAACATGCTAGAAATTGAAATTCAAACCTCTTTGCTAAGTCAGATTATCACCACCGTACTTTTAAAACATGTTTTGATGCATTTATTGTACATGTTGAAATTGAACTTAAAGCTCCTGAGTTACATGTTCTTTAACTAAAACTTTAAATAAAACTATTAAGTGGTAGCCAAATGTTTCTCTGAACTTCATCAGATGCAGAAACTTATATCGATGCCATTGCTTAGTCATTCCTTATCGTTTTGAAGGGCGCACCTGACAGAGCCACATAGCTATTAACTTTTAAGAAATTTTTGTGATAAATATGCACATGAACTCTCTAAGTCATGGGAAAGGTTTTTATAGTTTGTGTGTGATACCTGTTTAATTTATATACTCCGCCGTCTCAACTCCAAAGTACTGTGGGAGCAGAGTGTCATTGGAGAATCAAAAAACAATATTTTTAATTCATGCACTGAGTGTGTAAAATTGTCAAGTAACTTCCTGGCCTGTGGTTGCAGGACTTGGTGGATACTTGTTTGACTACTGCCGGAACTATGGATGCACAGTAGTATTTTATCTTTGTGAGGTTCTCATGGAGCTCAGTGTGGCTTTAACAGTGTATACTATTATTCTCTCTTAAGTAGTGTGCATTGCAAATAGCATTACGGACAACTGCACAAACAAACAGTCGAGCAGGGATTCTACACCCGGATGCTGCATCTGTCAGCGCCTCTATCCAAGCTTTCCTGTCTAATGCTTTTGTAATCATACCATCATTTACAGTCGGTCTGCAGTAATAAAACTTGTGCAGCATTCTCACCGTTTTACCTTACAAGTACATTTTTAGAAATGAGCATCACCATCAAATTTGTGATGTTAGTTACGAAGTGTTTGCTAGAGTAGATACTATAAATTATCCAGCAGAAGAGAAATGTAAAATAAAAGGTAGTTAAATATTCTTCTTGGTTTTTGCAGTCCTTCTGTCCTACACTTTGACTAATGTTAAGGGTAGGTCATGTTAAGATCAAGTTATTTTTAGTCTCTGTTTATAGTTGGTTCAGTGAAAAGATGATGTACACAACCAGTAATACTCTACCGAGGAACAACAGTTACACTTCTAGTCTGCTCTGTTATTTCAGCCAACTTTTAAATCCTACATATTGTATGATAAACAATGTGTGGAGTGCATTCTTACACAAATTTTTAACGATGATTATCTTTATCCTGTGAGTAAAACCAAGGTGCTATTGGACAGCCTGGTCATTCTCTCCTGACCCAGGTAGTCGGTGCATGTTCAACTTGACACTGAATGCCTTCTGTCTTTCAGCCTTCCAACTTTTCCAACTTGCCTTTGTGCTGTAATGTCTGACTTCTGTCTGTACCGAGGCTGCATTTTGGCCTTTTTTTCCTTGCTCTAGTTGGCTTTTTCCCAGAATATGTTGGAGAGGATACAACCCTTGACCCTGTGTACAAAATGAGCCCAGTACTTCCCTGTCCCTGAGCTGAGGCAAAACCCTGAAGGTAGCTGCCTGCAGCATTCTTACAATTTAAAATATTGGTTTGGGATTTCTTAAGTCAGTCTTACAACAATATCGATCTGGCCGTATACATGTGAGAATAGGTCTTCATCACTGTAACATTGCCTACTCTCCACACTGGCAATGGAATACAATATAAATCACTTGAACAAAGGTAAGATATTCTCTTCAAAAAGGCACCTACAGTAGTTTGCTTTTGCTTTAGGCTATCTGCCTGTAGTAATATAATAAAATAAATAATACTTAGATACTGTACCTTTCTCTATAATTCGTTATACTTACTCATTCTTACATGAAAACACGATACAGTATAATACTCATCACTCTGTCGTTAGTTGCAAATCCTGTTTTCTTTTAAATTTTTTGTAATGCCCATTAACCTTGGGGATTCTAGTGTTACTTTACCTAAAATTGCACAATACCTATCTAAATATTTTGTTTGCACTTAATGAATACTTTTCTAGTTACTGTTTATACTGTATACATCAAAGCCTGACACATTTTTAACCTCAGTTTGCAACGTTTGTAAAACACTGCTCAGCAGTTACATCTAACTAGCTAATGTTGCATTTAACTGCTTAATCTGATTAAACCATGGTGACCAGAAATGCACTACAAAAATAGTTATGTTGGACTTTGAATTTAGGGAGCTATTCATACTGTATGTGAACCATGCATGAATGGAAGACATTTAATCTTTTTACAATACTCACAAAAAGTTAGGGATATTTGGCTTTCGGGTGAAATTTCAGGATGCACCTAAAATGCACTATAACCTTTACAGGTGAACTTAATGTGACCTTCCCTAAACTTTTGAATGCACATGTCCAACTG
>JAUMHL010000005.1:4324103-4342589 GCA_032362345.1 Sandelia bainsii
TCTATGTGTCGGCCCTGCGATGGATTGGCGACCTGTCCAGGGTGTACCCCGCCTCTCGCCCGATGACAGCTGGGATCCCGTGACCCTTACGAGGACAAGCGGTTAAGAAAATGGATGGATGAACAAGTTCCAGTTGTGTCCTTTCCTTGCTTATAGCCTCTGACAGAGTACAAATATGTACTCCTCTGTAGTTAAAAGTTATGAGTTTTGAATCTGCTGGTTGTGTGCTGCATTAACATCATATCATTTCTCCAAGTTGGATAGTAGTTTCCCTAATCTGAAATCAGTTGATGTCAGGCATGGATAGTTGGCGCTTTCTAATTAGGTGACCTTTCAGTGGTGACATTATTAAGAGACCCATGTGGGAAATATTTTTTCTTAAATGTTGGTTTTGTTTCCAACAGAAATGTGCAAAATCTGATACTCCATTAATCAAAGTCTGTTATTTTACTGGGTGCTGGCACCAACAATCACTCAAAATGTCCTGATGGTTGCTTGGAAGCAGTTCTGCATTATTGGTCCCAGCTGGTTTTCTTTGAGTGAAAGTTGGCAGGGTCTTGATGGCTTATTCAGCATCCTTAAACCTAGCAGAGCTTGCGTGTCTTCATCCTTGATAATTTTTTTTCTTTTAGAGTTGCACAGAATAGTAGCTAGAATAATTGTCTGCGTTTGCCTTGAATTTGATTTTTTTTTCCTCCTTTTTGTAACGCAATTGAGATTAGATTCCAAATCAAAGGAGAGTCAATTGTGATCTTATTTCCTATATTCAGACAAATCTGACCAAGTTGAGGAGTTTTAAGAAGGTTTTTCTTTTACCAGGGTTTGTATATTTCATAGTTTAAAAATGAGGCAAATACCACTGAAATGATTGATTAGAGATATGTCAGCATCCATAGCTTTCTGCTTTCCCCCTTCATTTTATGACACTGTGCTCCATGCACCTTCTGATGAGGTTTTAACTATTAATAACCAATCTCTGCCACTGAGTGTTTTCTCTGCAGCTTTTAAAATCACACTTGTTAAACTTGCCCTCAAAAAAAGCCCCTCAGATTCTTCCACACCTAGTAGCTATGGACCAATTTGACACTTTTAAGTAAAATTTTTAAAAAAATTAGTAGTAGGCAACCTATATGGGTTTTTTAATGACCAGTGGCAATGTTGTTGTTGCCTTTATGCATCATTTTTGCATCAGATGAAATACAACAATTTTACAATTACAAATGCTTATTTAAGTTCAACATATTTAGAGATAAATATGCTTAAATAAGCATTTAATGCATTATGAAAATATTTTTTAATTATTTCCAGTATTTCAAAATTAAAAAAGTTTCTAAAACACAGATGACTGTGTTTTACTGTACTGTCCCTGAACGCCAGAAACGTGTGATGTTTGTTATTCTGAGAGTCTGCTTGTTTAACAGCTATTTTGATAAACTGTTTTGTTGGGGGTTTTTTTACACGCTTTTATTACACATACCGTTCTGTGTGGAGGAGCTGAGCCTCGCCCTGAGTTACAGAGAACAGACACAGAAAGGAGAGAGACACAGAGAGGAGAGGCTGCAGCAGACAAACCATAATTGTATTTTCAGATCCGCTAATCACTCACTCACTCACTCACTCACTCACTCAATTAAAATAATATGCGTCCTGGTGAGTCACTCAGTGCATCCAAATAATTTTGCATGTATATTTATACAATACATGTTAATGTACAGGTGCATGTATTGGTTAAATGCTCCTAATGTAGGCTGCTGGTGCCTTCAGACATTTTTAATAATCGGCCAGCATCCACAACATAGCAAGATATTACAAAATACACAATTAACAGGTTTTCTTTTTACATTACAATTAATTACAACTAAAAAGTTTGAGTCTGGCTTTCACACCCACTATAGTACAGAGACAACTTTAAAGTAGTTAATGATATCTGGACAAAATTTAGGTAACAGTAAACTCTCAGTTTTGATACTGCTGGACTGGCTGCTTTTGACATAGTTGATCGCCAGATTCTTTTAAACAGACTGGGGGAACACATTGGACTGTCTGGCACTGTTCTAAACTGGTTTGCTTCCTATCTTTGTGACGAACGGTTCTTCGTTGAAACCAATGAAAATATATTCAGAACCTCCACAAAATCTTATGGTGTTCTCCAAGGATCATTTTTAGGACCACTACTTTTAAACTTTATATGTCACCTGTGGGGGGGGTCATCAGGATACACAGCATATGCTTTATGTAGCCATGCTTTCTGATGACACAGGGCCAATTAATGCTTTTTTTTGTAATGTATTTTAGATATCTGTACCTGGATGTCACAGAACCCCTACCAGTATAAAAATTTGATTTTAGTCATGGTCCAAAGGCTCTGAGAGAGAAACTGGACACAAAATTAAATTCTCTAATACTACATACAAGCCAGAAATCTTGATGTCATCTTCCACTCATTGAACTTTAATGCTTTAAAGACTTAAAATCTGCTTTCTGTCTTAAAAAATATTGCCAAGTTGGTTCAATTTTTCTCCCCAAGTGACGCAGAGAGACCAATGTATGCTTTTAGATCCAGCAGACTGGACTGTTGTAATGCTCTCCTATCCGGTCTACTCAGAAACATTATACATCAGTTATAGCTGATTCAGGACTCTGATGTCTGACTCCTGACCAGGACCAGAACTAGAGAAAACATTACACCAGTTTTAAAGTCACTACACGGAGTGCCTGTCAGTTTTGAGTCAGCTTTTAGATTTTTTGCACTGAGACATTGATACAGTCTGCCTGAGGGTCTGAGAACTACTGAAAGTACTGATGTGTTCAAATACTTAATTTAAAACTTAAAACAGGTGTTAATTCTGTATTTGTTGACCAAGGTTTATTTAATGACTAAACTGTAATGATAATGATCATTAAAAATAATTAGAACAACAATTATGATGAAATTTCTGTTCAGCACACCATGACTAATAAAGATGAGACAAAATGAGTGTCTTATTTTCATTTGACATTCCTCATTTTTCACACGGGTCCGGTTTTACAAACACGCAACCGCAAAGCTTGGTACCGAAACCACACTTATGCCCAACGACTCCTTTAGTCTGTGCTAACTTTAGTTAAACTTATACACCAATCTGCCACAATAATAACACTACCTGGCGGTTTTAATGCTGGGGTGGACCGGCATCAGCATGGGCACTTATCACCTGTCCACATATTTAGTTGCTGTCAGTCAGCTGCATTCTCAATTATGGAATGATAATTAGATGTGATAAAATAGTACTAGCTAAGGAAAGAATTGTTATTTTTATTTTGTTTTTATTCTTAGCATTATTTTACCTGCTACAGGCTGCAGTTTTTAGAAAATGATTATGAATAAAACCAAATTGAAAATTAACACTGCTTAAAACCTACTTTTTAGCCTGGCTTTTGATTAAAACATTTTATAGCTGTTTTTTATTTATAATATTCATTCACTTTTATATACTTGTCAACTTCTTTATTTTGTATTTTATTTTATAGTATTTTATAATATTCTTTTTATCATCATATTCTTCTATGTACATTAGTCTCATTGTTTTATGTTTATGGGGTAGCATGATTACACTTGCAAGAAAAAAGTAATGGCAATTGCAATTTCTTGTTTTTTTTGCACAACATCATCTCGAATGTGAAGTATGATGGAAGGACCATTATATTTTGGGGCTCCTTCACTAACTCAGGGGCCTGGACAGCTTGCCATCATAGAGGGGAGAATGAATCCCCATGTTTATTTAGGTACCCTACAGGAATGACCTCAAGAGAGCTGTTCACATCAGACATTGTAGGAATATGTCCATCCTGAAGCATTTTATTTTATCATTGTGCAGGGCTAATCCACAGCTACAGGAAGCATTTGCTAGACTTTATTGTTGACAAAGGTGGTTCAACCAGTTATTAAAACACTATTGCCATTACTTTTTTTTTTTTATTACTGTTACTCTGTATCTTTAATGGGTGTTCAGTAAAGACATGAAGGATCATGTTTGTGTTTTTTCAGCTTAGAATTATTAATATTTGTGACTTTTATGAAGATCAGATCACATTTCATGATGCATTTATGCAGAAAACCAGGAAATTGCAAACAGTGCCATTACGTTTTGCCATTAAAGTTTTCAAAGCTGTTCAGGTCATATCACATTTCATAAAATTTGTCACACACCATTTTAAATTGATTAGTTTTTTAAAGAAGGCCTACAGGTAGATTCACCAGCGAAATATGCAGCATGACTAACTCAGTGGGAAGTGGTCAGTGGTGATAAGGGTGACAATTTTGGGCTTGTTTGAAACCTTTGTGTGTGAACATGAAGGGAGTCATCACACCAGCCACACAGCCCACATTACACACAGTGTGACAGGAAAGCAGGCAAGTGGAAGCCCATCAGAGGCATTTTATATACTTGACATGAGAAGGCTGTGGTAAAACTGTGAATTTTTAGGAGGCAGCACAAATAGAAATCCTTATTTTTTTCTAAAAAACCTGAAATTACTTAACATTTAGTACCTGGTGAGTGAAATTAAAAAACGTCTTTTTACAAAATTACACTTCAGTAAAAAATGTCTACATGACTGTTTGTGTAAAACTGACATTTCTTTCACTCCAAAGTAGATTGTTCTTGAAAATGCAACTCTGACTCATGGATCTTTATCACTTGGAAAACAACTTGTTTGTGATGTTGAGTGGAAACTATGCCTTTGGTGTTGAGAACCTTGTTGCAGTGAAGAGTAAATGAGCAAATCTGCTACTTTGCTTGAAAACATTTTTGATTAAGTTGGACTAGACCTTTAAAAACATATTACTGTAGTTATCTGACAGTGCTGGTTGTGTCTTGGCAATCAATTATCTACCAGCTCTGTGGAGAAATAGCTGTAATATTTTCAGTGTTATTAACGTCACTCTTACGTTTTGCTGCCTGTTGTCGTCAGCTGATGACCTTTGCTTTCAGACTTTTCACAGTCTTCTTAGTTAATGTGAAACATCTATCAGCCTTCACAGAATAAACATCCTCTGGTGAACCTTGACATGGATGTTTGTTGTGGCTCTGCCATTAGCTCTTCATTTTCTCCTCAACTGAAGAAGAACTTGATAGACCCTGCAAAGACAAGTTTTATCTTACAGTACATCAGTCCTTCAGATAGAATTCATTTTGTTAAGTCATACATGTTGTGTTAGGTACGGGCTTGTTATAAGTTATAGTGCAGTGTCTGAGCACATTTAAGTCGTTTTCCTTCTCTTACGTGTTGCATTTCAACTGGCGCCATGTGCAAATGCAGTTTGTTGATCAGCTGATGTCATAAAAGTCTCAACTGTGCCTGTCTGTGTAACTGTGCGCTCTCCTGTGACATACACATTATTCATTCATCAGAACTGTTAAACACTTTGGCCTCAGTGTTTACTGGTGTTGATCCACAGAGCAACACTGTGGCATCTGTGTTTTGGACTTGACTTTGTATTTTGTTCTCACTGTTGGCCCTGACTTCCCAGGGCTATCTGGGTCTATTAATACCAGCTTGCTCTAAAAATACAGAGTAGTGTGTGACCCACTGGGACTAAATAGAAGCTCAGACTCTTACTGTAGGCTGACGCATGCACACGCACACACACACACACACACACACACACACCCAGCAGGTATAAATCTGACCTGTGTTGCTTTTGTTCTGGGATTCACACAGAAATCTGGAAGTAAAAAATCATCCATAATTTTTTTTTTTGTCTCAGAACACAGCATCTCTGGATGGTTAAATACACAACCCAAGTAGGACATCAGTGTTTTCAACTCTCAAATGCTAATGTATTTTGGCTTCATTTAAATCGTTCATCAAATCTCTAAGACAGACTGAGAACACTGTTGGTTTCGGTTTATGTAGAAGAATGTGGGCGAGTGTGTTGGCCGGCCTTGTTTACATATGTACTTATAATTTGTCTGTAAATGAACTGGCTTTCTATGTAAAACCATGTTCTATGAATTTGAAAACTCATTGAATTATTTCCCTAATTTGTTTGTGACTGAATGTGTCTGGACAAGGTCCAACTGTTAAATTGAATTTGTTTCCACAAACAGCTTGTGAAAATGTCAGACGGGAATGAGGAACTGGAGAACATTTTATGCCCTAACACATTTGTTGATTGGATAACAGCTCACCTTTGCATAACCGTATGTGTAGCTGATCCTGTTTCTTTATAGGCTTAATAAGAGTCTTACATAAATGATACATCATAAGAAAAGGAAATAAGAAGAAACGGTGTAGATCAGGACACAAAAATGGCAGGCCTCTTTTTTGTTTTGTTTTCTGTGTTCAGTTTCTCCGCTGGCTCTCCTGCTCATTGGCACACACTGAGATTTGTTTGTGAGTGCATTAAAATAAATGAAGCCATAAATAAAGTCAGTTAGATCATCCATCCGTCCTCCATCTATTATTCTATCCACTTGTGCTCTCAAGGGTCACAGGATTGCTGGATCCTATCCCAGCTGTCATTGGGCGAGAGGTGGGGTACACCCTGGACAGGTTGCCAGTCTATCACAGGGCTCAGTTTGATTATAATCTTTTTTTAAATAATTATTTATAAAAGATTAGGTAATACACACCACAGAGAGGATGGTTAACAGTATGTTGATTTGTCCACAAGACACAAAAATGCTGCTGCTGCTGCTGCTAAAGCTAACAGTAACTGCTGGTGAAAGTGCCAACACTGTAAAACCATACAAACAGATATTGGGAGTTTATGGAGCTATGACTGAGACTGAGACACTGAAGACTAGTTACTCTTTATCAAAGAGTGAATGCACATTTGGACAGCAGTCTGTAGAAAAAAAACCTGGTGTCAGTTGGAGTGGATTCTAAGTAACTTGATTAACTTGTTAAATGTGCATTCAGTGATTTGGAAGTAATGCATTGATGAGTATGTTTTGTGTGGAATGCAGCTCTGTGTTACCTTTACACTCCTTCATTTGCTTAGTGTAAAACAATAACTTTTTTGTTGTCACTAAAGGTACCGGCCTATCTGATGCTATTTGATACTAGCAAACAGTGATTATCTTACCTGCCTCAGTTGGAGACTTCTTTTTATAGAATTGACTCCACCTTGACAAAATTCTTTTGGTGTTAAACAGAATTCACTAATACTGTGTGAGATGCTGTAAGTAAGCTGGCAACCATTTTCTTTTTTTCTTTTGTTCTGCACCTTCTGCACAATGCAGGCTGCTGTTGAACATACCAGTATGCACTGCTGAAATCTCAGTCTGTAGGCACCTTTATCTGGGGATCAGACTGAGATGTGTTTATAGTTTTTTGTCCACCCCATTTACATCAGTGGGGGTAGATTCAATATTACAAACATATATCACTATAAAGCATTCTAAATCAACAGCACCATACATTGCAAGCTCCAAAATCAGCACAGTTTCTGCAAAATCTTAACTCTAAAGCCATTGTCAAAGCAGGATTTATTGCTAAGCTGTTGTATTAGATGCCCAATACTTGACCTGCATGTTCTGAACAAACATCTAGGGGCGTACAGGTTCAACATGTTGACACATGAAACCCCTGCTGAGGTTTGTGCATCCAGGCGAAGGATGCTTACTTTCACATCCCATTATATTCCCCACAGAGAATGTTTTTATGGTTTGCCTTCCAAAGGGGAGCCCACAACGCCATAAACTCTGTGCACCTACATGGACTGGACTAGGGGGTTGAAGATCAGATGTCTGTGTCAGGGGCTAAGCCACATACAGGCAAGCCCATATCTTATCCCTCCTGCTGGTTGGTGGACAATATTGCTATGACCCACACCAGTAAGAGGCTTCAGACCCCTCCTGGCCTGCGTATACACTCTACCAGGCGTACGGCTCCATCCTGGGCCACTTTTCAATGCCATTTTTCTCAAGCAACAAACTGGACCTCTCCTCACACATTTGTGAATTTCAATGAGGTGGATGTTAGAGCACCAACACTGGCTCGTGCAATTTTAAGTGCAGCCCCGTCTGAGGTCCCGTCTACCCTGGAGTGAATAGTAATCAGACTTTGAATGTGTGATAGCTTTATGAGTCATTATGGAGCCAATTAAGGCTGGTGTAATGGAATAGGAGCTTCTGAAGGCTATGCAGGAAGGCGTACCGCACAGTATGAAAAAGTGAATGCTATCAGAGAATGAGGGTTACCGTTGTAACACCAAGTTTTTCCTGGAGGACTGTGAACACGGTTCTGTTGTTACCTTACACTTTAGCAAATACAGTTTAAATTTTTATCATCCATAAAGCAGCAGACTTTCAGATAGAGACCAGCATGGCTTTATTTAGGAATTTATGTTGACGGCTAAATGTGGACAGGGCTATATTCGCACAATTAACCAGTAAGATACTAGGGAGTGCTGTGCCCATTTGGTTGCACCTTTATTATGAATTACATTCTGTGAGTGTTATTTACTAAGCAATGTTATTACATTTGAGTATATTGAAGGGTCAAATGTCATCCTACATTAGGTGTAATTATTTTTCCAGTATTTAACAATATGAGAAATGATTAACATGGTTTCTTTTTCTTGTGCTTTCACAGTAATTGGTCAGTATATTTTATGCCAGGGCTTTGATTAGTCATAAGTGTATACGACTCCACCACCCACTAGGACATAAACATAATAAACATATAGTAGAATTATCACCTTTCTAACAGTTTCAACATAAACTGAGAATTATAATCTTGTAGTTTGTGGCAGATCTACTGTATTGGATTACATTAGATTGTACAAGTGTACCTAATAAAGTGGCCAATGAGTGTAGGTCTTAATCACGTTTTCATCTTTCACAACACATACGCTCAACTGAAAATTAATGCTCAGACCATCTTTTTGCAGAAGCTGAATAAGGGAGAAGGGAAAGGGAGAGCACATCCCTTAAGGGATGCCAACTTTTATTTTACAACCCTGATTTTATTGCACATTAATTGCACAGCAGCCAGTGTGATTTGATTTAATTCATCAGTCAAATGTCACCATAATTAAGACTGATCATTTCGCAAGCTGAGCCGTTAAATGTCTTGTTATGTTCGTGTGTTGAGGTCTGGATGATATGAATGCAGATGACACCAATTCCTTTTATTCTTGGTACTCCAGGTGTGTCTCATTAGTTGACGCCTTTTTATTAAATAAAAACAATAACTGGTGGCACTACATGCAAGTTTGATTTTGTTTGTTCAATATACAGTTCAGTGCCTGTAGAACAGTACTCAGTGTCTTGGCTTTTCTTTTTTCTGTTTTTTTTTCTACAACGTTGAATTTCAGTGAAAGTTAATCAGCTATTTTAATAAGTTACATTATGGAGATCAGCCGTGTTTAATCAAGGATCAACAAGTGCTTTTAGAATTAATAAGCCTAAATTTAATTATCTGTACACTCAAATTATATAATTTATTTACTCAAGTTACTCATCTGTCTTCTCACTATATTGTTTATTGAATCTTCAACCAGGCCTTTCTTGTCACAGGTCTATAAAAAATTGGATATGGTTTATGGTTTTTAATTTAGTTTTTCTGTCTGCAGTGCACTGAAACACTTTTGTCCATATGTTATTACACAAACTGGGTCTTCCTCCAAATAATAATAGTATTAAATTGATACTTTATTAATCACCATGGGAAAATTCTTGTGAACAAGCAGCCCTCTTAAGGTGCCAAGGTTTCAGGTTTCAGTGTCTTGTCCAAGGACACTTCAACATGTGGCCAGAATCGGGGATCTGGGAGTCAAACTACCAACCCTGGGGTTCGTAGACAACTGCCATACCAACTGAGCCTTTGTCCCCCCATTAATCCCCTTGACAGTCAGCCCTCAAAGAAAGACAAAGATTGTTTCAAATAAAATCATGTTTGAAGTCTGCAGTCAACACTGTATAAATGGACTTTCTTGGCTTGAACTGGAAAACCTGCTTCGTTTGAGACCTATAAGAGCTCAGTTAAACATTAATGTGCTAACCAAAAACTTCTAGTCACGCCAGCATTTTGTTTAGCCAGAGAAAGACTGAGGATAATGTTAGTGTAAGGTCTCTAAAAGGACTTTTACAGTCCACACTGGACTTCACACTAATTGATCATATCAACTACAGCAGAAACAACTGGGACTCTGCTTAATATCTGGTATTCACTTTAGATAGGCCTATCTTTTCTTAACTGCCCACTCGAAGGTCAGTGTCTCACCATATGATTAGTCTGCCTCCTCTTTGTGTTGCTCAAAACAAGTCAGTCACACTGAGAACCTTCACAGATATTAAGTCAGTCACACTTTGTCAACAGGAGTGACGTCTGACTGTCCTCATTTGAGTTAATGAGTGATGAAGTCCTCAGCCGGCAAACAAGGCACCTTTCTGTGCTGACTTGAGCTCGTGTTGGTTAATGACTAATTATAACATTGTGTTTACCATTACCTGTCAAGGTGAGTGAGTGGTACAGATCGCTCTGTCAGGGCGGGACAGATGAGCTGACTGTGCATTGATGGGATTGTGTCATCGGCCAAAAATGCAAACAAGTGGAAATGTTTGCATTAGATCTGCATTATGTCAGACAGATATCTGGGCTAGATGTTTTTGAACAGGCTGTGATGACTGTTTTGACCAACTATTGTTCAGCAGCAACAGGTGTGGAAGGGTCTTGTTCAGACCTGCAAATACGGAAGAACGGTTTAATGCTCTGCGTGCTAAGTTTTCTCAGTTTCATGCTCAGAAAGCATGTGTACGAATAATTTGGAGACTGCACGCACATTTTTCAACAAACAGAGAAGCACACCACAGTTGCAAAGGTTAAAATCAGAAGCTTGGAGTTACGGACACAGGCAGGTGGTGGTATCAAGAGAGCCTCAACTTGCAGCTATGGACTTGAACCAGGAATGAAGCCTCATGTGCTGGGAAGCGTATGCCATTTTTAATGTTGATCTTGAATCCTGCTCAGTTAAAAGCAGTTTTTAGTCCTTCTACGAGTAAAGCTAGAAGCAGATAGCTTAAAGCTAAGAAGATCCTTGTCATCTCTGCACTCTGTTATACTAAAAAGAGATTAAAAACAAATGTGGGTAATATTGATAAAGTCTTAAAGTTTGGTGGACTGTCTAAATAAGCGTAAACTACAAAAACTGTATAAATGGGGTCTTTTGCCTGTTTGTTAGTGTGCGAGCAAGGGAGGGAGAGACAGGTATTGCTACAGACAGTGTTGTGGAATGTGTGGTGGAGTTTTTGCGGTTTGCAAAGTGTTTGGTAAGAGGAGGGACTTAAAACACTGCTGAGCTACTTTCTGAGCTGCAGGTCCCTCCCACAGCTTGAGCTCAGTTCTTGCTCCCTTTCATTTAAAGAGACATTTATCTCACAGTGACTTTACTCTTATCAATCTTTTTGGTTTCTCCCCTCTTGGTCTTTGCTCGTGAAGTTGATGTTGACCCTCAGACTGAGCACAAACACACTGACAGATGGTATTGACTGTTAAGGTTGCTGTCAGCCGGCACTGACGATATTATGCTTTTATTGTCCCCCCAGGTCCATGTGTGGTCAGTGAATTGTCCTGGGGAGTGTCAGTTGAACATCTAGATGAGATGAGGTGAGTGAACATGCAGAAACATTTGTCTTAAAGGCCAAAACTGGAACCAAAGTGTGTTGCCAATCATCTACTGAGTACAGGCTAAATATAAGAATGATTTTAGCTAAAAAAGGAAAAAGTAGATTTAATGAAACTAGCATTTTCTGATTATTTTACATCTCCAAATGTGTAATTCTGCGGGGGTTACGTTTGTATTACTCCCAGATTAGGCTTGCAGTTCCCTCTCACCTTTAGTGGCATTACAGACTTTGAGTTTTCAATACTGATAATGATTTTTCTTTTTTCCATCAGTATCGCCTGTAAGCAATGTGAGCTCTACTGACAAATAGGCACAGCTATTCTCTATACCAGACCTCCACCTCAATCACCAGCCCGTCAAATGCTCCAAGACAATAAACTGGCCAATCATGGCAAGCAGGTTACCAGTGACAGTCGATCACAAATACCAAGCGTAAACCAGCAGGCTCATCAGCAGCAGGGAGCTGCTGGCCACCTGGGTTCAAAGGGCGCCAGTGCTGGCAGCCATGCAGTCAAAACCAACCAGATTTCCACTGGCAACCCTGGGCTGAAGGCTGTTAACCAATCAGTGAGCAGTGTTGGAGGGATGCTGAAAACCAAATCGAAGCGGGAGCGAAGTGTCTCCATTGACTCTGGTGAATCAAGAAATGCCATTCCTCCAGCCCTGGAGACAGATGCCAAAGGAGGTAAGGCATGCACTTACGTAAGAAACTATGTCAGCATCTGGGAAACACAGACAGTGCGTTTCTGTTCTAAGTATGCAGAAGTTCACTTCCTTTGCCTTCTATCAGCCAAATCTTTACCCGAAATACCAGATTACGTACATTCACCTCCTCCACAGCAGGAAGTTAATGCAGGGACCGAGAGGACAAAAGAACTTATTTTCTCTCTTGCTGAAATGCCCTGACCTTTCAGTGAAGCGCCAGAATTTCCCCCTGGCTTTTGATCGTTTGTGTCATGCCCGCGCTGCAGTGACGTGTCTCAGATGAAAAAGCATCTGTGCTTTCTGTAGTGCTCAGAGGGAGAGACGGGTCATGAGGTTGTGAAAACTTAGTAAGCCTAGAGAGGTTGTTATTAAAGCAGGAGTCCAGGAGTGGGTGGAATGACATAAAGTTCCCCTTTAAGTGAGTGTCTCAGTAAACATTTGTGTTCATGTCGTTCAGTACAAAGTGTATAATTTGCATTGGTTTGCTGTTGCTCATTTAGGCATTTGAGTGATCACGTGAGGGTCTGACTGCAGATGACATTAATGTGATTATGTGAAACTCATCTGGGCTTCCTGTACATGACTTGAATTTCCTCTTTAAAAACACACACACACATACGTACACACATACCTTGTCACACTCAGAGGGAGAGGTGTGGTTCCAACACAAAGAGCGACAGAGGCTGAAAGAGAATGAAAGATAGGGTGGATCATTTGAAGGAAAATCTCTTCTGGCTCTATCCCCCCACCACCACGACTCCCTCCTCCCTTTACATACCCATATACCCACACACATGTACACACACTCCCGTCTCTTTGTCTCTCATTTCCTGCAATCTAATTTCTGTGTGTTGAAAAACAAAAGCACATTCAAATGATCCCTCCTCTCGACTTACCAATCATTCTGCCACCAAACCTGTAGAGTCCCTGACAGATAGTCTGATCACAGTAGCAGGCATAGCTCAATAACTGACATTCTTGTAAGATAAACCTGTAAGTGGTGCTAGCAAAAACATTCATAGAAAATAAGAGGGCAGCTCTTTCATACTGCCTCTCTGTGTCAAGGTAGCACGCCTCCCTCTGCTGTCCTCTTCAATGTATTGTCACTGCAAACTTCCTTCCTTACTGTACATTCAGTCTTTGAAGTCTGTGGTTACCTAGGTTCATCTGATGTGTTTACTGGAAGGTAGTTTTCTGCCACAAAGTCAGTTACATGTTTAGTGATGAACCTGAAAAACTTTCACTGATTTGTTTATAGAGCTTCTCTCGATAGGTGACACTAATCACAGAGATTGTCAGTGTATACTCCTTTGCTGTCACATTTGGAATTTAAACTCACCAATGTATTTGCTGTCAGAAGCTGATTCTGCCTCTTGCAATGCCGTTACCTTGTGAAAGTGTTAAAGCTGTGAAATATTTCTTGCACATGTTTGCACCCACTAGTGCACAGCACATGCTTCTCAAAAATCAGCAGATGTGATTAGCATGCAGGGCATATTATTGTAAAAAGAAAAAAAAAAAATCAGTAAGATGATTAAAGCATGAAAGTGATTGCTGTGTTTTTTACCTGTCAATATTTTTATTTTATAATTCACATGTGTAATCTAGTTTTTTCATTTGGAATTTATGAAATTACATTTATAAATCAGTTCATCCTGTTTATTTAGTTTAGTTTTCGTTTTTTCTTTTTAGAATTTTATGCCACCTTTTCCAATTACAGTGGCAGAATGGCAATGCACACACCCATGGAAACAAATAATTCCTTCCAATTGTTTACCAGTGTTTTCCAAAAAAAATTTCAGAAGGACATAGCTCTTGTTAACAGTTTCATTTTTCATGACATAACTATGGTACATTATACTAACATGAGTTGGTGTTGCGGCTATTTACCACTATTATCCAAAGATCATTTGATGATTGACCTAAAGTGACATTAAGTTGCATTTGGCATCCTGTTCAGGTTTAAAGTGATGGGTTCCACTTGTCAAGGCAACTGCAAATTTATGTTCTATAACTTCCAGTATTTTACCTACCAGAAATGATAACTTAATCACAACAGGAAAATACAGTGGTGGATTTTTATTATCAGTAGTAAAAGCTAAAAATTGGTAGTGCACTGTAACACCTTTGTGTGCATTTTTCTAGATGGTGTTATGCGCAGTAAGCGACGTTGTGTTCTGGAGAAGAAACAGCCATATAGTGGAGATGAATGGTGCTCTGGACCTGACACAGAGGAAGATGAAGACAAGCCACACACTATGACCCACCGTGAGTCTTATTACATCAAACACAGGAGGAAACACATTGCTAGTTGCTGTTCTTTTAATGCAACACCGTCTTCACTAACAATAGTGTCACTGTGGCCACAACTGTGAAGAACGGACATGTATAAATCCCCTGCTAAGGCCCAATTATATCTTTTCTGACAACAACAGGTTTAAGCCATACATTTTCAAATCCTCCAAATACGTTGAAAAGAAGAAGGTTTCTGCTTGGAATTCCATATTTTCCCTTTCCATGGATTGGGCTTTATGTGTGTTTTAGCTCCATCTAGTGTTTGAATGCAGCTAAAAGGATAATCACAAACCAGGTATCACAAATTAAAACCGTCTGCTGCTGATTTTTCCACAGGGGAACGTGGGCTGGCAGGTCCTATCCAGGGGCTCTCTGATCGCCTGTCTGCAGGGCCCTTATCTGAACCTGGGGGTCCTGCTGTAGGATGTGGTGTGGGATCGGGGCTAAAAGCAGAGCCATCTCAGCCTTCACAGCAAGTGGTATATGTTTTCACAACCAGGCTAGCCAACAGGTGAGAACTGTTTGTCGAGCTGACATGCAGGTGATTATTTACATAAGAAGAAGAGATTTCAATGAATTGTTTTTCTGCATTAGATTCTAAATCAGATTGTCCACTTCAACACTGAATTATGATACTGCAGTAGTCAGGTAATTTATATTATTGATCTCTTTGTTTGACAGTGCTGCAGAGGCAGTAATGAAAGGACAGACTGATTCCATTCTTCTGTTTCACCAGCAAAATGTTCCACGCACCAAGTTGGAGCAGGTCAGACATCCACAGCTCAGTGGAAAATTAAAGTGTCAAGTTTGCTTTAATCTGTTAAACCATGTAGGAGTAAAAGTGTTTTTCCACATTGAAGACAACAGGTGCAAAGTATGCGGGAAGGTTCATTTGTTTAGCTATTTTTGTCTCCGATACCTTTGTTCCTGTTTCCATTTGCAGTTGTTGTGGGTACTACGTATGCATTATTGTAGTGTGAAAGAGAAATGCAGTATGTGTTGTTCAGTCAAAGTTAGATAATAGATAATAACATCAATAATCACTAATACTACTACAGCTACTCTAAAAAATAACTAAAATGCAATTTTAGAAATTGTATTAGCATTTTAATAGCCTGAACCTATTTTTTTCTTCTTTCCTATGCTGCAGGGCCACCCATCAGGGAAGCTTTCTAACCTATCTGAGAAGGTGAACTCCAGCACTTCTCCACTAACAGGCACCCCTAAATCCCAAAGTGGAACTCCACGGCCAGCTTCTGCAGGAGTTGGAGGCCTATTACACCCTGCAGGGACACCGTCATCAGCAGGACACTCTGATAATGAATCATCTCAGACCAGACCAGGGGGAGCAGCCAGCAATAATAGCAGTGCCGTCCATAGGTCAGAGGGAGGGAGCATAGCCACACCTGCTGTAACAGGCACTGATGTGGAGGGTGCAGGGGGTATGCCTCTTCCTGTTGCTACAGTTTCTCCCTCGGAGAGTCCCTCCATCCTGTCAGCACATCTACAAAGTGATATAGGCCACAGGACTGGCCAAGGGAGCACAGACGGTCTTTCCAAAGAGCAGCTGGAACGCAGGGAGCGTTCTTTGCAGACGCTGAGAGACCTAGAGCGACTGCTTCTGCGCAGTGGAGCAAGTGGAGGTACTGGAGTCACAGAAGTCTCCAACAATAATGCTATGAGTAACACCTCCAACCTAAATAATAACAACAATACTGACAGGAGTGATATACTTGAAGACAGTAACAATGGTACTAATAACCCTGGGAATTGTGGTAGTGGTAATATGCTATCAGCACTGGCTCCGATGGGAGGGATAAAGAAATATGAAGAACCACTCCAGTCCATCATGTCTCAAACACAGTCCCTTGGTGGACCTGCCCTTGATAGCTCTCAAATAGACTCTCACCATAACCTACCACAACACCTCCATCACCAAATGTCTTCACCTGGGGTAGACATGGGCCCCTTACTTGGACCAGAAGGGCTGACCCCAGAGCAAATGGCATGGAGAAAACTTCAAGAAGAATACTACCAAGAGAAGAGACGACAGGAAATTCAACCCCTCACACATCCTCAGCACTTTAGAATGATGAATGAGATGGGCATGCATGGAGGACCCATGATGATGAGAGGGCCCCCTCCCCCCTATCACAGCAAGCCTGGAGACCAGCAGTGGGGTCCTGGCAACATGATTGGAGGGGGAATGGGTGGAAATGCAAGAATCTTAGACATGCACCAAGAGGGCCCCCGAGGCCCGAGGTTCCTGGGACAGATTCAGAGAGGGCCACTTGATGGAGGGGGCTTTCCTGGTAGTCCAGGGGGAGTTTTGTCAATGGAGGGTCTAGGACCTCAAAGGCCTACCAGACCGGGGATGGTCTGGCTAGATGATATGCCCAACAGCATAGGTGGTGGAGGTCCTTTCCATGGCTGCTACCCTGGAGGACCTCCTCATCACTTGCAGGCTGAATCAGAGCATTTGTTAACACGTGAGGAAATGTTTCGCATCATGGAGAAACGGCAAATGCAGGGACTTCCCAGGTTTGAACTTGACAGATTAGTCAAACAACAGCAACAGGGCAACCTTGGCTCAAGAATGATGGACAATCCTGGGGGCCCAGACTTTCCCAATTTGGGAATTGGCCGGGGTCCACCCTTAGCTCGAGGTGATCCAGTGGACTTTTCTGTCTCACGGGAGATTATGGGATCTCCTGGAGGGGGTACTCAGATGAGAGAATTGATGGATTCTCCTCTGGGGAGCAATCTCACAATGAACATGAACCCACAAATGAATATTCAGCAACAACAGCAGATGATGATATCTCAGAAGCTCAGAGGAGGTCCTGCAGGAGGGGGGCCTTTAGGTGAGATGTTTAGCCCTGGAGAGATTTCACGAATCAGAGGTCCACAAAATGGAAGAGGAGGGAATAAAGGAATGATACCAGGAGCTGATGGCCCCTTCCAGTTTCCTAATCAAGGTCCCTTCTCTGGAGGACAGGTAGAAGGGCCCTATCTTCAACAGTCTGGTCCTGATATGTTTGGGCCTGACCAGCAAGGTCCTAATCAAATGGGAGGTACATCGCGGCTTAGTCACATGTCGATGACTGGAGGCCTCAGGGGAGCAGACCTTGGTCCTAGACACCCTTCTGACTTATCAATCAGTGTAAACCCCCTGACTTCTCCTTCAGTGCCTCCTCCTCATCAACTCAAGTCACCATCCCTCAACCAGGAGACATCTCCTCTTCTTCCTTCCCCATCTGCTGCAGGACTGAAGTCACCTTCACAGATCTCCTCTGCAGGGCATCACGCCCCTCTTCCCCCTGCATCAGGTGCTGGGACTCCTTCCTCTTCTTCCATGAAGTCTCCCCAGGTAATGGGTTCTTCCAACCTTGGACTGCACTCTCCATCTGCCTCACCTGGACGGCTCAAGTCCCCAGCCATGGCTGTGGGTTCTCCAGGGTGGTCATCTCCTAAAACAGCTCTTCCAAGTCCAGGTTGTCCAACCAGTGGGAAAATAGTGGGGAATGGAGGAAGTAGTTCCACTGAGACAGGTACACTGAGAATTTACAATAACTGAAATACACTACTCATAAAAAGTTAGGGATATTTGGCTTTCGGGTGAAATTTATGGAATACGTAAAAAGTTCACAGTACAGTGATATTATATCTTGAAAGTAGGGCATTTAAGTAGAAGTATGCAATGGTGATTTCCTCATCTCAACAACAATTTACTGAAACAAAAGCCAACAGTGGTGAGTATACAACAACAAAAAATGCCAAGGTCTCAATAACGTGTCATGTGTCCTTGAGCATCAATTACAGCTTGACAACGACGTCTCATGCTGTTCACAAGTCGACTTATTGTCTGC